>ML675617.1:35442779-35469325 GCA_007922155.1 Mesoclemmys tuberculata
TAGTCTTATTAAAGACCGAGGCAAAGTACTTATTTAGATATTGGGCCCCCACTGCTGCCCCCACTGCACTCACATCCCCCCTCTTGACGCCCCATTGCACACACACTCCCACCCCTGCCTTCCCCTCACACACTTAGATCTCCTCACTCCTGTTTGTATCTGTTCTCACTACACTTCTTCCTGCCCTTCCTCTTCGCTGTGCCAGACCAGTCAGATTTCACTCACTTGAGCCTCTCAAGCAGTGTGCACCTTCTGAGAGGTGGGGTGCACCTAGTTCCCACAGACCTGGAATGGAGATAAGGGCATTACAATTTGTACTAAGAGGTGTTTGGTACCTCGCAGGATTGGACCCTACCACATTTTTTTGGATGAATTTTAGAGGATTTCCCTGTGTGATGAAGGATTTTGCCATGTGTAACAATGAGACGCTTTAAATCCTGTGTTAATTTTTGAGAATTCACCTATTTTAATGGTCATAGCTCAGGGCCAGCTCCACTGTATCATCATGGTGTCTCTGACTTTCAACAACTTGGATGTGTTTTTTATGAAACACATCAAACTGAAACTTAGCGAGAGAGATTTTTGGAATGTATGCAGTTTGTTTGCAATAAATATGGCCAAAATTGGTTGATGGATACATTTATATCTGCTTATCCATCTGGTCTCGGGGGGGAGGAGTGGGAACTTGTCCACCGGAGATGCAGCCACTCAAGGTTCCTCTTCTTGTAAAACTCAGGTGTCTGCAGAAGAGGACAATGCTACTGCCCTTCTCTTGAATAGTAGCAGATATGGGGGCATTACTACAAATTAGTTTCCTGTTGGTAAAGAATTTAGGTGACATGGAGTCAGTGTGCTTTCTAATGTCATTTATTTATAAAGTGCACAAGTCCTGTTGATCTTGAACAGAGATGGTCAAAGCTTATGCCTTATTACAATAACACCTCTGCTGCTTAGAAAAAAAATCTCTTTAACCTTTCCAGGTGCCTACTGTAACATGCCACCCATCTGATGCAGACACCTGAATCTTGTGAGAATTCCTTTTAATTGCTTGTATTCAGAAACAGAAATCAGCACAGGATCACAGAGAGATGCAACACCTTTTTGGGTGTTGGCTGGTGAGTCTTGCCCACATGCTCGGGGTTTAGCTGACCGCCATATTTGGGGTCGGGAAGGAATTTTCCTCCGGGGCGGATTGGCAGAGGCCCCGGAGGTTTTTCGCCTTCCTCTGCAGCGTGGGGCATGGGTCGCTTGCTGATCGATTCCCTGCAGCTTGAGGTCTTCAAATCTCACTTTTGAGGATTTCAATAACTCAGTCATGGGTTCGGGGTTGTTATAAATGTGTATGGGTAGGGTTTTGTGGCCTGCCTTGTGCAGGAGGTCAGACTAGATGATCATATTGGTCCCTTCTGACCTATGAGTCTATGAGTCCTAACACAGGGAGCATCTTTACTGAACGAACACTAAAACTAGCCAGGACTGGCTGAGCTATCCCCTAACAGTCTAACTCGATTGCTATGGCAACAAGCTAAGATCTCTTGCTACAGCAACCTAGGCAATTAGGCAAGACACAAAATAGACAACATATCTCACTTGCAGAAGCCCAACAGCCCGCTTTATAACTATTCCATTGTTACATTTATGCTGCACCCTTGTCTGGGCCCTATGGGGGTGTCGAGCCAGGTTCTCAAGGAACCTTCTGTCTCACAGCATTAGGCAAAATGTGTTTTCACCACTGTCATGCTAAACATTGCAACTAAAGGGGTTAGTGTTAGAAGTGGATTTTTCCACTTGCTTTTTGCTATGGCCAAGCCCCAGCCTGGGATAGGAGGCAGCTTGTTAAGCCTCAAATAAATAAATAAATAAATAATAGGTGGTGTTGCCTTGCAGAGTCAAAAACTGCAGACAGTAACAGGTTTCTAAGACGCTCACTACCAGTGTCCCAAACTGGTTTGAACCAGCCCTGGAGAAGGTGATAAGATCAATTATAGCTACCAGCTGCAGAGCTCATGAGAAAACTTTACTGACCAAGGTCAGTGAGTTTCCATGCCAACGGGCGATATGCTAATTTTCTGGGGTCTCAGCCATAAAGCCGGGGTTCTGGTTTGGACATGTTGGAGAAATAATCATTTCACCCAGAGACCTGGCCAGTCCTGGGCACCTCCCCACTCTTCAGAAGAAAGAGTGTTAAACCCCCTTGCCTGATCACCAAGGGAGCCTGCAGTTTTGCTTTGTTTTTTGTTTTCTCTTTTTGCAGATCTTTTTTCTGCTTTTGGATTTTTCTTTTACTGATTCTCTTTGTTCACCTGGTTGCCCCGGATTGCAGGTCCACACACCATGGCATATCCGAATGCGGTGGCAGGGGGTGTTCAACCATTGCAACTGGTTGCGGCGGGCTCTGATTTTATGGCTGCTTATAGTCACGATGAACTGTGAGTATAGTCATCGGGCCATTAAACACCGAACTAGTGAAGTGCAAGGTTTGTTGAAAAGCATGCAATGGTTGACACCAAACTGGCGGGCTCTGATTTATGGCTGCTTATAGTCACGATGAACTATAAGTACAGTCATTAAACACCAGACTGTTCTTTAACACTTTATCTTCTATCTCAAGAAAACAAGGTGCAGATCTGTTGTCTGTCACTCCGAAGATAACATCCACATGTGGTAAATATAACCTGGTTAAATTTGGGATTTAAACTGGGGAATGGTTTTTGGGGATTTTGTGTGTATGTATTATCACTGCTCCAAACTTACTAACCCACAGATTAAAAACAAGTTGGGATCCACTTGTATTCCCCTGGCCCTTGTAACTCCTAGTCACAAACAGCCCATGGCTAGCCTCTCCGGGCCATGGTGTCTGTGGAGCAAGGGGGAGAAGCAAGGTGCTCATGCTGTCCTGGGCTGTGTTTGTGTATTAGTGTGTGTGTGTGTGTATCAAGCTGGAATAATTCTTTTCACCCACGGCTTGTGCTCTCTCTCTGTCTTTTAGGAGCCTTACCCTACTGAGACTGGCACTGAGGTTTTGCCTCGGGGTTGGGCACGGGAACTGGAATTGTGGTTGTGGGGGTGCTAGTTTTTGCACTTGAAGGATTTTTGGAATGTTTTAAGGAAGCAAAGTTTTGAGGATGTGACTTGTGTATGAGGGGTTGATGTATGTAGGATTTAATAAGGAATGTCTTAGGGGAGTAGAGTTTGGGAATGTGGCTTGTGTATGAGGGGTTGGTCTATGTAGGATTTGATAAGAATTGAAGCTTTTTTAATTGTAATAATAGGAATTTTTCATTTAATTAATTTTTCCTTTTTTATAACTCTATATACTTCAATAAAAGTTACATAAATAGTGGTTAACCAAAAAATAGTGGTCTGGTCTCTTGTCTCTCGATTGGGACACACTCTTGTGGTGTGGGGATTGGGCCCCTTGCGCCCCACTCCACCACAACAGTTAGGTAAGAAATGAGCTCCTTTGAGATGCCTTGTGAAATTATGAATGCAAAGGGGTAACGGGGATAACGCTTTATAACAGTCAGTCGTGTTTAGCCATGTAGTGCAATCAAGGGGTCACTAATAGCCACGGCAATTCTCTGTCAGTGTCCGTCTATAACTACCAGATTCAAAGGAGCCAGAGGAGTAGTAGTTTGACACACGGTGTGGGCTGAGCCTGTCTTCACACGATGTTTGATGTCTGAGGGCAGCCCTGGCCTGGATCACTTGTCACAGTGCTGCTGGAACAGTCACCCAGGCTCCTCTGTATGAGATATGTCAAGCAGCACATCTTCACCATGAGCTCAGAATGGATTTTGTAGAATGTAGACAAAGTTCTCATGAGGAGTGGGTCTGTCCAACCCTCCTCCAGCACATATCACCTTGCATAGTTCAGCATCAGTGGTCCGCCCTGAGTCAACCTGGCATATCTGTCAGTAAAAAGCACACCATGAACGCTGTCATTTCTTCACATGAGGGTGCCAACCTAGCAGCGTTTCTTGAAAGAGCATCAGCAAGTAAATTAGGTTTTCCTTTGACATGTACCAAATTAAAGTGATGTTGCTGCAACTCAATAATCCACCACAGCAGCTGCATCCTCAGCAGGCCAATGGCCTCATGACAGAGGCCCATAAAAGGCAAATGATCAGTTTCAAAGATAAAATGGCTTCTAAGTGGACTTTGAAGCATACAATAGCAAAAACCATCTTCAGGAAGTCTAGCTCAATCTGGGAATACTATGCTTCCATCAGGGTGAGAGTCTGGGACACAAATATAACCAGCAATCCCTGCTGGAGCAGAACTGCACACAGATCCCCATTGCATGCGTCAGCTTAAATCACTCTGGGATTCCTTGGATCTATATAAGCACAGGATTGGATCAGGCAGAAGGCTTGATGCAGGGTTTGGCTTTGCCTCTTTAGTCCAAACCAACTGTCCGTGGCCCTGCATTCACTCCCACAGCAGCTTGGCCAGGGCACTAAATGGGGCCGAGCACAGCCATCTGTGTACGGAGGTAGGCCAAGGAATGAAGGTGAACTGCTCTGATCAGTGGGTAATTGCAGTGAAGCAACAGCTTGGAGCTGTTTGAGTGTCAGTTTCACACCAGTTTCTATGGCCAGGAACATGGTCACGGTGATTTTTTGAAAACGTGGTTCCGAGGCTGACAGTCTGAATATTTTGAAAGGGAACAATCTATATGACACCATGATAAAAAATTATGAGGAATGGAAAATAAAATTTCAGCCCCCATAGGACTTGAACTAATTACTTTTAAAGGGGGAGAGATGATGGTGAACAGGGCAGCTGACTGGGACTGTAGAGATGAGCTTTTGGCTCTGCCACAGATTTCTGGGTGACCTTGGGCAAATCACTTTACCTACCCTGTGTCTCAGTTCCCCCTCTGCCCAATGGGGACGATACTTCCCTCCCTTCCAAGTTGCTAAAGGGATAAATCCCATTTACCATTGTGAGGGGCTCAGATACCTCAGGGATGAGGGCCACCAACGTATCTAGACCAATAGATCAAATAATAAGGCAGCTAGCTCTTGGAGTAGATAGCACATTTGAGCCCCAGTCCTGCAACTGGCTGCACACAGACTGACTACTTTGCGTGTGCAGAGCCCCACTGACTTCAGCAATCTGGCTGGGCAAATAAGGGGTAGGGTCAGGCCTTGGTTAGCAATCAGTAATGTGTTCGCTATTTAAGGTAGCAGAACTCCAGCAGAAAGATATGGAGAATGTCAGAGCAAATTTATCTTCACACTTACAAGAAACAGGCCACTTAACTGTGGTGGATCCTCTGCTGCTTGGATCTTTTGAATCGAGAGGGGATGACTAAGTAAGAGATATGTTCTAGCTCCAGCAGAACTATGGGTTTAGTGCAGGAATCAGTGGGTAAGGGGCTGCTGGTGTGAACTAGAAAGGAAGTTGGATGGATTGAGCATAATAAGGGTTTTGTCAACACAAAACCAAAACTTTTCTCAGGAAAATGTCATTTTCAATTAAACCTTTTGGCTCTTCAACAGGAAATTCCAAAATGAAATCAAAATTGGTTTTCAATGGAAATTTGATTCATTTTGGGTTTTGAAAATAGAAACATTTTCAAAATTTTGACATTTTGGTTATTTGAATCTTTCCCTTTCAGCTTCCTTTTCTCCACAGAATGGAATGAATGACGCCGAGGCTGTTTTCTTTTTCCTTTTTCTACTTCATTTGCTTTTCTAAACTTTGGAAAAGTTGGTGTGGTAACTTTGCCACTTGGTAACTTGTCAAAAGATGAGTAATTTTGAGAAGCAGCAGAATGAAAAAAGGAAACCAAGGAAAAAAGTAGTGGTGGGGGGCAGGAGGAATTGACATTGTTTGTTTTGTTACATTTAGTGGCAAAAAAAAAGAAAAAGAAAAATGAACTCTGAACCTATGAAATGCTGAAAGTTCTCAAAAAAACTATTTTGTGTAACCTTTTACTAGATGAAATATTGTTCCATTTTTAACTGTGAAGTGGAAACAAAATTGAATTTTCCATTTTTTTCATGAAATTATTTCCCCACCATCTCTGGTGGTAACCTGAGTATGTTAAAATATGAAAATCTCACTATTGTGGGCTTTGGCAACTGAAAAGGAAACATTTTGGTCAGTTGGGAAACTTTTGTGTTACTTTTCAGTTGCCAAAGACCAAGACATTTTCAAGCATTTGCTGTTTTTCAGTGAAAACATGAAAGAAACCATTGCCCAACCAGCTTTAAAAGTCAGACTAATGTGGCAGCTCTGGTAACAGCATGAAAACCATCCTGTCATGGCATGATTGGACTTACTGCCACCAGCCATTACCTCTCCCTTTTCAAGAATGTAGCCGTAAGTTTATTAGATGGAATTTTCTTTCTTCTAACCAATGTTTTCCTCCTAGTCAATGCTGAACTGAGGCCATAATGCTGAATTTAGAACCTCTTGGCTGTGGCAACAAAAACAAGTTGTCGTTTGATCGATACGAGATCATGTTGAAAGTCTCAATCCAGATCCCAATGGCCAGGTTTCCTACTTCACAGCAATGCTGCTGCTTGGGTGGTTCCTGTTCTTTGGGGAAATAAAGGGCTTAAGTATCAAGGACTATCATCTCAGGACCTTTAATGAGCATGAAAAGTCAAAAGTAAACAAACACCCCATTCTGACTTCACTGCAGAGTCCAGGAGAAAGCAATGGCAGGGTGTACTGACAGACCCCTCCACAGACAGCAAAGGCAGAGCAGTGCAGATGTTACAAGCACAGCTCATTGCATTGCATACGGGCAGTGTCATTTTTCATCCCAGCTGAAGTGTGAAAGCTGCTCATTGAAAGAAGTTTGAACAAGGAAACTGACTGCTTTGAGGGGCTTCCCTTCAGGGAAACAATTGTCTTACTCACTTTGCAGCTAGGAGAGTAGTCTCAAATTGTCTCTTCATCATGGAATCTTAAAGAGAAATCAAGAAAAGACAATTCTCCAGCAATGTAGAGACATAGTTCCCTCACCTCGTCTGCGGGCTTACCCCGATTCACTGGGCCAGACTCATCCTGCCTCCATTGACCTACTGGAGTTATACCAGAAATGCCTCTGGCCCATTGTCTGTTATACACCTTGTGACGTGGAGGCTGTTTTCCCTGCTCTCTGTGTTTCCGTTTGTTACATGTGCCAGGTCTTAGCTGGGATGGTCCCAGGGGAATCAACCTGCGTGAAAAACTTTTCAACCCTTGTGCCCCGAGTAGCCCCAGCCCCTTGTAAAGGGATCCTAAAGGAATCAGGGATCAAAGCCTTGTTTCAGAAGCTCTCAGCCTTGCCTGGCAGGCGGTAGGTTCAGCGCACAGCTCCCTCCAAGCAGACCACACTATAAAGGTCAGGCAAGCAGGCACACGGCAAGTGCACAACAAACAAATGACAAACTCACCCCAAGGGCCACGTAGTCGCTCCTTTTTCACCTGGAGAACTGCCTAACTAAACACACGCTTGCTGGTCCCATTTGCTAGCTCTGGCAAGCCACGCACAGGAAGGGGGAAAGGGACGCAGTCAGTACCCAGGCAGCAGTGTGATAAGGGTGACAGCAGGGACATACCGTGTTAACTCCAGGAGTTCTTGTGTAGGCTGCATCTACACCTATAAAATGGTCATTTAAACATAAGAACCACATTGAGCTTTGGAGGGGAAGCCCCTGGGCTTGAAGTGGGACAGGAGAGGGGAGTTTTACAATGGGGTAAGGGGAATGGGTAAACGGAGAGGGAAAGGGTGGCAGGGTGGAAAGCACAGTGGACAGGGGATGGGGTTGGGAGATGAGGACTGCAGTGGCAGGAGAGGCAGGGGAAAATGCAGCAGTCCCAGGACAGCCAGGTTTGTGCAATACTCACACACGTGGCAGGCCTGTCCCACATTCCCACGGCATGTCGGGAGCCTCACACACTGCAGGCAGCAGCTGCAGGTCACTGGACAGTGCTGTAGTTCAGTCAGTTGGGAGCCTGGCGAGGAGGTGGTGGCTGTGCAGCAGAAGCAGGCAGGGATCAAGAAAGGAGGAATACTGAGAGAGAGAGAGAGAGAGAGACGGACAGAATGCGTCCTCCACACACTCAGCCACCTCCAAGGCTTTCAGAGCTGGACGCCTCCTGGCCTACCGTTGCAGCTCAGGCCCTCCGATCGTTTCGTCTGAGAGTTATGTTTAACTTTTGCCAGGCCCTGGCTTCATCTAAGACACCTCAAGGAGCCCTCGACTCATGACGGTTCTGGTCACACTGGATGCCTGGAAAGATCCAAACCTTCTGAGCAGGTTCTGTGTGGTCTCTTCTACCGGCCCAGGTTTCAGGCCCAGCTTGGACAGGTTTTGGCTGGGCATCGGAACTTTGGAGGGGTCTTCTGAGCTGATCGTGAAGGCTGGGTAATGTCTGCTGACATCAAAATAGTAGGAAAAAATATTCCGAATTTTGTATGGCATCTCTGCTGTCTTACAAGGTGAAATGTGTCCTCTGAGATGTGGGAGGTCTCCTGAAGATTTTCTTCACTTAAGCTAGAAGTTGTTAAATAGCAGTTATGGAAAAGTAGAAGATCTTGGCCCTGTAGTGCCTTTATTTGAAACACATGTTTTGGACGCGAAATGCCAAGCCTGTGAGCAACATGCCTTTTGAACACAAAAATACTGGTGGAGGAAAAATTCCCTAGTACGTGGCAAGTTCTTGTCAATTCCTTGTGGATGGGGCTCAGAGAAATCGTTAGAACAGGGTGACAGTGCTGCCTGGCACAGGAGGGCAACAGTCGATTCGCGCCAAATCGCAAAGAGCAATAGGGTAACTGTAGAGCAAGATACACAACAGTAGCAGAGTAAGGGGACAGCACCATAAAAGCCCATTAAGGAAAGGAGAAATGAAGGCTTGTTTTGTAATGAGAGGTGTAGTGTCATCCTGTTACAGCTGGACTTGACCAGAAACCACTTACATGATTTCCAATAAAAATCAGTCTGTGCATCACTTTCTTGATTGCAGAGAGCAATCCTCCAGCTGGGCATCATCCAGGAAAAGACAAATCTGATGTGAACATTATTGCAAAGATGATCGCTTGTTTTGAACAGTTGAAACTAACTTGTTCTCTGAATCTGCCGCTGATGCCCCTACTCTTCCTGATGACACGGCTCCCAAAGCAGAGGTGCCTCAGCCCCCAGTTGCGATCATAACTTGTAAACCACAAGATATAGCAGCAACACGAGCCAAAGACCTTTTAGGACCATGTGGGGTACACAGAGTACTGCTTCGAGTGATCAGCTCACCAAGTCCTGTCTAATGTGTTCTGCAAGGCCTAGTCCCCAGGTAGGTGTAACACTCTCTGGCACATACAACAGCCTCCTAAAAGGAGTTGGCAGGGGGGACAGCAAACTAATTAATTCGCTTTAAGAGCGAGTGGGATACATTTATGTGTGCAATTGTGTGTCAGGCTGCTTGGGATGATGGGGGCAGGGCAGATCATCCTTTTTGGTTCATGTCAGGTGTTTGTAAAAATCTCATGGCTCAGGGCTTCAGCTGGGCACTGGCAAGGATGAGGAAGGGATTTGCCCCCCCAGCATATTCTGATGTTTTGCTCTTTTCCTCCAAAGCATCAGGAATGGAGATGGCTGGAGATGGGACACGGGGTGGGGTGGGCCAGGGCTCTGAGCATTCTCTCGGGTGCTTAGCTTATGATCTAACTCAGTGACTCTCAATCGTTCCATACTGGAGTCTGATTTGTCTTGCGTACCTCCAGGTTTCACCTCACTTAAAACCATGTGCTTACAAAATCAGATATAAAAATACAAAAGCGTCACAGCCCACTTTTACTGAAAAATGGCTGACTTTCTCATTTTTACATATCATTATAAAATGAATCAACTGGAATATAACTATTGTACTTGCATTTCAGTGTATAGGATATACAGCAGTATAAACAAGTGTGGAATAAAATCAAGACAGGAGGCCTTAGGCTGGAACCAAATCCCTCCAGTCTGGTGAGTTATGTTATAAGACATTAACTCACCTTGCAGCCACCCCAGCCCAACCTGTCAGGAATCCCTGCAGGCTACCAAAGAATGTAGGTGCCTCAGGACTGGCTGGCACCAGGAGAATCACCCTGACTTATGGATACCGGGAGAATCCCAGCGGGAGGTATAGGTGCCCAATATGGAGTAAACGACTTGTTAAGTACTGGAAAACCCACTGTATGATCATGTCTGTAATATGAACCTTTGATAAATCTATATAACCCAGTGTAACTTGAAACCAGTGAGTCCAGTGACCAGCACTAAGGTGTGCTGCCTGGGCTCCCCATAGCTATGGTCGGTCTGTGTGTGTTTGTACAATTAAAGTTCTACTCAATCTTCACCTGAAGTGGAGTGGCTGCGTGATTCCTTCCACGACAGTTTGGTGCCGTGACTTGGATCTCCAAGTGCTGTTATCGTCCAGGACGGACCGCGGACCGCTCCCCACTGACCCCAGGCGCCACCCATAAGGTAAGAGACCTGTTAAATCTCTATTCGGGGTCAGAGGAGGGCTGCCTGTAGGCTTCCTATTCGATAACAGCCAAGCGAGATCCGAACTGGTTGGGGATCGAGGTGAGCTTTAAAACTGTCTGTTTGTCTGTCTTTGTAAAGTGCGCAGGCAGAGTCTGGGGTTTGTATTGCGGGCTGAGGATCAGGTCCTCACCTCGGCAGGTCAAAGGGTACTAGGGTGAATGTGTGAGTCCTGAATGATTGTGTCTGAGCAAATGAGCCGTTGACCAGGTCTTGGACTAGGGCAAGTTCCTGCTGCACCAAGGCCACTGTGAGCCTTGGGCCAGGGGCTTGCCTGAACCTAGTGACCCAACGGACAGGCAGAGTGTTTGCAGCCGCAAGGCACACCTTTTTCCCCTTCTCTGTTTTATGAGCCTCCATAGATCCGTTGTCCAAAGATGCCTTAGCCTCGGTCGCAGGACGGGCCTGGGGTTAGGACTCCTGTGACTTTGGAGGACCCTTTTGGTGTCTTGTCTCCTTCCCTTCCCCCTCCCGCTAAATAAGCGTTCTGTTATCGGGTTCACTCACCTCGGCAGCAGTGCGGGCTGAGTGAAACGGTACAGAGTCCTCAATAAGCCATTCCTGTGTGTGTGTGAGTGATAATGGGAACTGGACAGTCTAAGCAAGTGTCCAGTCTCCAGAAGGGAACCCCAGCATATTATCTAGTATGCATTAGTCTCCCAGGACTTGCAAGTCTCTGGCAGAAAGGCACTCTCATCCTCAGAGTGACCCAGCCAGACAGTTCCCCGAGGTAGGAACATTTGATTTGAATAAGATAGTGCACTTAATAAACAAAAAAACAAAAAACCCTTTAAAGTCTAGGGGATCCAAAGTAACCCAGTCACAATGGAATGCATTCTTTGATTGGTATGATAAAGCTTCAACAAAAAAAAAAAAAAAACGCTATGAGCTACAAACTCAGTCTAAAAGATTCCCAGGAGAAAAAAGAAAAAAAAAGGGGTATTCTAAGCAATAATCTACCACCCCAAAAGGGAGTAGAAAAAGGTTCATTTTTATCTTTCAAAATTTTCAAGAAAAAACTGGTACCAATAAAAGAGTAAAGCAGCTAAAAAAAAAAATCAAAACCATGAATCTACTGTTGCAATGAAAATTGTGTTTTGTGTTTGTTTGTTTGGTCACTAACATTATTGTGTATGGTCTGTTGGGGGGTAATGGCTTGCCCATGGAGGAAGCTACCCCAGTCTCTAATTGTCCGGGAACAGCCATGTGGGCTGGAACACAGGAAAAAAAAATTTCAAATTAAGTGTTAAGAATAGCAGTTTTCTAATGAAAAAGAATTGGTCTCCAGTGTTCTGTCTGTGGAACAGGCAAAAAGTACCTCTCAGCTTATGCTGGTAAAGAAGGTGTCAATTGCACCAGAATTGGTTCTAAATGTAACTAACCCCCCCACCCCCCACCCCGCCAAAAAAAAGTCTGTTAAAGCTCAAAAAATGTTTCTTTAGAGCAGCCACTAGCTAAAAAGGAAAAACACATTTCTGTAAAAAGTAAATTGTTGCCTAAAAATGCTCCTGGAGTAATAAAACCTACTAATAGCTCTTGCAAGCAGTTTTCTACAACTAAAAGGTGTAAAAGTAAATAAATTAAGTTGGCTCAGGGTAAGTCACTGACTAGCACACAACAGTTTACATGTTAAAGATTTGGTTCAGTTTCTAATGTCAACGTTTTTCCAATGTGGATGGATTCACTGACTTTGTTTTAGAAAGGTCCAGTTTGGATATCTTGGAAAAGGTTCCAAATGGAGTGAAAAGTATAAGGAAGTTTAAACAGCCCTGTGTGGCTGGGCTTGGTCAGTATAAAGGGGAGACAATAATGTTAAAACTTAACTGTCTCCAGCCTGTTACCTCTGTAAGTAAATAAACAGTGTCTCACTTTCAAAGAAAAATGGGCAATTAGAGTAACACAGCAGGACAAAGATGCTGTTAATCTCTTAAAAATGCAGGGGGTGATAGGCAAACTCTCACCTCTAAATACTTTAAATATATCTTGCAGTTTCTTAAAGGACTCAAGTACATCAAATGCAATGGGAATTCAGACATGGGTAATGCAAAACCCTGTTTATAAATGCTAGTAAAAATGGTTAATATCTCTTCAACACCAAGTCCAGACTTAAAATGGTTAACAGTGAAAATCTGAACACTAGTAAACTAGCTCATGTGTGTAATGGAAGTAGATGCAAATTACCTGCGGGGGGGAGGGGGGAGAAGATCCACCCATAGCTGTTAGCAAGGAGAATTCCTCTCTGGTTTGGCCAGCTAAATTTAAATTGGGTAAGTCTGGAACAGCCCTGAATTAAAGCCACATGCAGAATGAGTTTGTTAGAACTCAACAAAAAAAGTATTTCTTTGAAGGGGAAACCTCGTCACAGCAGGAGGGTAATGTAAAGGTAACAGAGCAACCAGTGGTAAAGCATGTGCTACTACTGTGCTAATAATTTTTGTAAAAATTAAAAAAAAAAGCCTGTTTTAGTTAAATATAATCTTGCTAATAATATGTGTGCCATTGTTAAGTCTTGTAGTTAATTTGTTGTTAGTGCAAAAAAATTGTAAAAATGTACTATGTGCCTAATAAATTGGAAAACCCATAAATTAGGCTGTATTATCTATGGTACCCCAAATGGCATTTATTTTGATATACCGGAACCCACAGGAGAGACAATATTAACATTATTACAAAATTCTGACCAGAGAGACACTGAACCTGACACTTCCTCGTTGCAACAGGAACTGTTAGCGCAGGTGCCTCTGCAATTGTGCTCAGCCCATTCGAACAAAACAGGCTGCATGTTAAGCGCTGAACCCGTATGGGTCACTTTAAACACTACAAAGCCTCTCCCTTGTGTTCCGCAATACCCTATTTCTAGGGAAGCAGCCCTTTCCAGCTCCCAGCGCCAGACTTCAAACCAGTTGGCCCTAACCAGTCTCACTGCTCTAGCCAAAATGCAAGATCAGACCACAGAGCAGAAAAAGATAACTGGCAGCGAATACACCCAGATACCTGGGGTGCTCCCCCAAAGCTCTTCTGCCTTACCTTGCTCATGTGACTCACTCTGTGGCTCACATGAGCAAAGGGGGGGATGATAGCAGCTGTACAGTGTGATTGGTTTGTGATAGCAGCTGTACAGTGTGATTGGTTTGCCCCCAATTTTTCTTCTATAGCACAACAGTATTGTAGCATGTGTCCTATCTGCCTAGCCCACAACATAGGCCAGAAGGAAAAGACCAAACTCTCAGCACACCCCACTCCATGGGGTCCCTTTGTGAACTTGCAGATGGATTTTATCCAAAATGCCTAAATGCTGTAACTTTGAATATGTGTTAATCATTATTGATATGTTCTCAGGATGGGTAGAAGCTTATCCATGTAAACAAGCAGATACCACTACGGTCACCAAGAAACTACTGAAAGAATTCATACCTAGGTTCGGGTTACCCCTCATACTGGATAGTGATAGAGGGACCCATTTCACAGGACAGGTTATCCAAAACGTGTGTAAAGCATTAGGAACCCAACAACACCTGCACTATGCATACCATCCCCAATCCAGCGGAGCTGTAAAAAGGAAGAATTCTGACTTGAAAACTAAATTAGCCAAAATATGTGCAGAAACCAGCTTGAAGTGGCCAGATGCCTTACCCATAGCTCTCATGTATATTAGAGATATTGTCAACTGAACACATGGACTGTCTCCACATGAGATCTTTATGGCCAGAACCATGAGATTGCCACATAGCCCACTGCCAAACCTGCTGGAATTTGATGTACATTTAACTGATGATGTGATATTGGACTATTATAAAATGTTAATGAAGTGTATCAAGTCTATCCACACACAGGTTCAAGAAGCCCTTCCAGCACTGGCAACGGAACTGTGCCACTCCCTTCAACCTGGAGATTGGGTCTGTGTAAAGATTCACCAACAACAGAATGCCTTGCAGCCTCAATGAAAAGGACCCTATTTAGTGTTACTAACCACTAATGCTGCAGAATAATGCCAGGGATATCCTAACTGGGTTCACCCATCACACTGCAAGAAGACCCCCTCCACCATTGGACCCAATGGCAACAGAATTCCGGTCCTCATCGGTAGGCCACAGCTCAATGAACCCCGAGACCTTGAAAGATCACAGAGAAAGCCCCTCGTCCGACCAACAGTCCTCAAACAACACTGATAAACCTCCAAAACATCAGCACAATCTGAGACCATGAAAACAGTAAGAAACTCCGGTGACCCTCTTAACATTAACTGGACTACTTTGGCTTAGACACATTCTTCCCACACTTACGGTAAAATGAAAACCTTAACTATTATCTATTCCTAGCCCTTTCCCTTGTTCTTGCTGACTGGGACTCTAACCTCCTTGTGAAACTGTCTCAATCTATTGCTGACCAAAATAATCACAGTAACTGCCAGATCTATTCCTAGCCCTTTCCCTTGTTCTTGCTGACTGGGACTCTAACCTCCTTGTGAAACTGTCTCAATCTATTGCTGACCAAAATAATCACAGTAACTGCCAGATCCACCCAAAGCAAGGTATTCTTTTCATGGCTATACCTGCCTTATACTGCAACCCAAAAAAAACCTGTCCACAGTAGGGGGAGCCCCAATTACCGATCCTTTTCCTATCCAATGAAGTGTAAAAAGGGCACCCATTCCATCTACCCCACCATAGATGCCCCAGGAATGTACTGGCTCTGTGGAAAATGGGCCTACAAAATTTTACCTTGGAACTGGGTGGGAACCTGTACCTTCGGACAAGTTATCCCGGGATTTGAAGTTCACAGTGAATTGTATAATCTGCAGGTCCGAAATCTAGCCCCTCGCCATAAGAGATCAGAAAACCCCCTGGCAACTCGCCCTACAAGGTTCCACCAATTCATGCGAGCCCTCTTTCCATGGCTAGGTGTAACTGAGTTAGAAAAAGCCGTGGTCAATATTTCAGCCACCATAGAAGCAATGGGAAACGCCACTATGGACGCTATCCAAACCTTACAAGAAGAAGTGTCCCAGTTGTCTGAAGTTACTACCCAGAACTGTATGGCCCTAGATTTTCTCCTAGCCTCCCAGGGCGGAGTATGTGCCCTGATAAATTCAAGTTGCTGTATGTATGTGAACCAAGATAAAAGAATCGAGACAGACATTCACAAAATTCAATCTCAGCTCAAAATAGTGCACCAAGTAGCTTTGGAAAATACTGACTGGGGCCTTGCAAATATGTGGTCCTGGTTAACCTTCTGGTTGCCTGACATAGAAGCATTAGGAAAGAAAATTATTCATGGTATCTTGTCCATCCTAATGATCATGGGGGTTTTATATGTTGTTGTAGTATTCTCACGATGCTGTTTGAAGTCATGTTTAAAACAGTTTACCCAAAGCCCTAAACCTAGATCGGACGTCGAAACCGGAAAAGAAAATTACCTGTTGTATTCCGAGCTGCTACAAATGGAAGAGGAATATGACAGGGAAATCCAACAACTAATGGACATTGACATTTCCATCACGGTGTGAAAACCCTGGCGCTTCATGGAGACCTGGGCGCGCAGTCACACCCTGACTGGCAGGCTTACCGTGTTTACCTCACCATAGCCTGTATATTTGAATGAGTTGCTAGATTATTAGTCTCATAGAAAATGTTAGTCTGTACATTACCCTGGTCTGTTTACAAAGATCATACCTGTGAATGTGGGTATACGTGTCCCAAATAGCATGCCACCTCCCTCACCTACCCGTAGCATGTCCAGTGGACTGAGGCATTGGACCAATAAGGAGCCAGGGCCTCCTGGACCTGTGTCCCACTGGCCAGTGTGCGGACAGGAAAGGTGCCTGGACCTCTCTTTAGATGAAGGTGGGGAAAGTGTGGAAAAGTACAACTTCTTGGGACAAGTGTTTAAACCTACTTTGCAGAAAATGAATTTGAGACACAGACAAACTGGGAATGTACTTAGTAGAGTTGACTAGAAATTTAATGCTTAAGTGTTCCCTTCTGCCTTTAGCCTTTTAGTGAATTGTTTATAAAAGTAACCTATAACTACCCACAGACCAGCTAAATCTCTGTAATAGTGCGGCTTGTCGTAATCTTTGGCTTCTTCCCCATGTTGTACTGGAAGTACAAAAGGGAAGATTGTGGAATAAAATCAAGACAGGAGGCCTTAGGCTGGAACCAAATCACTCCAGTCTGGTGAGTTATGTTATAAGACATTAACTCACCTTGCAGCCACCCCAGCCCAACCTGTCAGGAATCCCTGCAGGCTACCAAAGAATGTAGGTGCCTCAGGACTGGCTGGCACCAGGAGAATCACCCTGACATTGACACCGGGAGAATCCCAACGGGAGGTATAGGTGCCCAATATGGAGTAAACGACTTGTTAAGTACTAGAAAACCCACTGTACGATCATGTCTGTAATATGAACCTTTGATAAATCTATATAAACCCAGTGTAACTTGAAACCAGGGGAGTCCAGTGACCAGCACTAAGGTGTGCTGCCTGGGCTCCCCATAGCTATGGTCGGTCTGTGTGTGTTTGTACAATTAAAGTTCTACTCGATCTTCACCTGAATTGAAGTGGCTGCGTGATTCCTTCCATGACACAAGTCATCATCTGTATGAACTTTTAATTTGTACAGACTGGTGCTTTTTATGTAGCTTGCTGTAAAAGCAGGCACATACCTAGATGAGATGATGGACCCCCTGGAAGACCTCTGCATACCGCAGGAGTACCTGTACCCCTGAGTGAAAACCACTGATCACTGTAGGTGGGGATCAGGAAGGAATTTTTCCCATGTCAAATTAGTAGCAACCCTGGGGCTTTATTAACTTTCCTCTGCAATGTGGGTGTAAGGAACAGTGAGACTTGAACCTGGACAGCGCCTAGGGAACCAACAGCCCCACACTGCCACCCAGCAACAGCTGGCATAGCACTACTCCCTTGGACCCACGATCCATGAAGGTTCCAGGGCACAAGAAGTTATTCCTCCAGGGACCTGTCCAGTAGTGGTTTTATCAGTCTCTGATTGGCTCCTTCTCCCTACATAAGTCCACAGCCATGCCAGGAAGTGTCCAGGTACCAAGGTGGATTTCTAGCGAGCTGCCATGCCTACCTTGCCTCTCTGTTCCTGAGCGTCTGGTATTGACCTTGGCTCTGACCTGGATTCTGACTCCTAAGTGTTGGGATTCCATGGGCCACAAGCTCTGATTCCTGGCTCTGACCCTCGGCTCAGCTCTTGACGCTGATCCCGGCTCTATCCTCTGGCTCAGGTCTGGAGTCCCAATCTCTTGCCATTAGTCCTGCCTCCCTTTGCCCAGGATCCATTGTGGTATGTCTCACTTAATTCCCTGCCATTGCAGGGGGCTGGGACTCTGTTCTCTTCCCATGAGACACAACAGTCGAGTCTCCTTCAGGCTGTGAGACTTTGGGCTCATTTGGGTTGTTGGGTGTAGTTTGCAGCGCTGGTTGCATTGGTGGCCTGTGCTATACAGGCAGTTAGACCAGATGATCTAGGAGTCCCTTCTGGCCTCAATCTCTATGACTTTGAAAACTTTACTCGTGGTGACTGGGGGAGGTCCCAGATGATTGGGAAAAGGCAAATATAGTGGCCATCTTCAAAAAAGGGAAGAAGGAGGAACTGGGGAACTACAGACTGGTCAGTCTCACCTCAATCCCCAGAAAAATCATGGAGCAGGTCCTAAAGGAATCTATTTTGAGGCACTTGGAGGAGAGGAAGATGATCAGGAAGCCAGCATGGATTCACGAAGGGCAGGTCATATCTGATCAACCTGATTGCCCTCTATGATGAGATGACTGGCTCTGTGGATGTGAGGAAAGCGGTGAACGTGATATACCTTGACTTAGCAAAGCTTTTGATACAGTCTCCCACAGTATTCTTGCCAGCAAGTTAAATAATGGGTTGGATGGATGGACTATAAGGTGGATAGAAAGCTGGCTAGAACATCGGGCACAACAGGTTGTGATCAATAGCTCGATATCTAATTGGCAGCCGGTAACGAGCTGAGTGCCCCAGGGGTCGGTCCTGGGGCCGGTTTTGTTCAACATCTTCATTAATGATCTGGAGGATGGGGTGGATTGAACCCTCAGCAAGTTTGCTAATGACATTAAGCTGGGGGAGTGGTAGATATGCTGGAGGGTAGGGCTAGGATACAGACAAATTGGAGGATTGGGCTGAAAGAAGTCTGATGAGGTTCAACAAGGACAAGTGCAGAATCCTGCACATAGGATGGAAGAACCCCAGGCACTGCTACAGACTGCAGACCGACGAGCTAGGCAGCAGTTCTGCAGAAAAGGACCTGGGGGTTACAGTGGACAAGAAGCTGGATATAAGTCAACAATGTGCCCTTATTGCCAAGAAGGCTAATAGCATATTGGGCTGCAGTAGTAGGAACATTGCCAGCAGATCGAGGGAAGTGATTGTTCTCCTCCATTCAGCCTTGGTGAGGCCACATCTGGAGTATTGTTTCCAGTTTTGGGCCCCCCGTGACAGGAAGGATGTGAACAAATCAGAGAGAGTCCAGCAGAGGGCAACAAAAAAGATGAGGGGGCTGTAGCACAAGACTTATGGAAGGAGGCCGAGGGAACTAGGCTTGGTTAGTCTGCAGAAGAGAAGAGTGAGGGGGGATTTGATAACAGCCTTTAACTACCTGAAGGGTCTCAAGTTGCAGTGGGGGAGGTCTAGGTTGGAAATTAGGAAAAAGCATTTCACTAGGAGGTGATGAAGCACTGGAATGGGTTACCTAGGGAGGTGGTGGAATCTCCATCCTTAGAGGTTTTTAAGCTGCGGCTTGACACAACCCAAGCTGGGATGATTTAGCTGTGGTTAGTCCTGTTTTGAGCAGGGGGTTGAATTAGACACCTCCTGAGGTCCCTTCCAACCCTCATCTTCCGTCAGTCTATGACCCTGTGCACACACATGCTCATTCTAAGAGGCAACACAAATGCTATGTGAACGGTCCCTGTTATCTCCCGGCAGCCTGTCCCATTCCCTAAATGCTCAGACTAGTGGCAGCTGTGTCTCCCTTTCTCCAGCAAAGCCTCTTGTACCCAACTGGCTGGCTGTAGTCCCCAGGCCTGTGAACCTGGCTCTCTCTAGGGCCATGATTCCACTGGTCAGGGGGCTTCCCATTCAAGTCAGTTCCCTCCTGGTTATTAGTTGTAGCGGAAGGAGCCTCAGTGTGAGCTTGACACTGCTGTCAGCTATGGTGGGGCCAGGCTGATTTAAGTCCCAGTCTCCAATAGAGACCATTCACCTTTCATGCCTCGGTCTAGCACAGGGCTTGGTCTAACACAGCACCCCATTACATCCTCCCTTCCCAGTGTCCCAGAGGAGAGAAGAAAGTGGCGAAGGGTGTAGAGAAAGCAAAGAATAAAGTCACTGATAAATGAAGCCTGCTTCCTCCCTTTCAATCAACATGCTGCTTTCCTGCTGGGTATAAGAAGATCCCTCCCTGCCCGGGCGGGGTCAGACTCCATGATAACTGAGAACTCCGCTGTCTGTTATATACCAGCACTTTCCAGGAAGACTATGTGGGGCCACCATAACTGAGCCAAAAGCATTCGGAACAACTAGAGTGCCTCTTGTCGCAGCTACTTCCCTTAGACTGTAACCCAGTCTTTAAGGATAAACAGACTCCGGTTTATCTTGAAGGGTCATTTTTCTGAAGGGAATGAGAAACAGCTGGGGAAGAAAATCTCCATCATCATTCCTTCTCCCATTTAATACCAAACAAAAGGAAAATATACATAATAAAGAGCCCAGCCAGGATTAGAAGTCACTAATACTAAATTAAAGGGCCGGGAAAAAATCAGCAGCAGATAACAAGATACATACTTGCAGGGTTACAGGCCTGTTACCTCATGACCACATGCATTCAAACCAAGGCAGATTATTGACTCCATCTGCATTGAAAGAATGGTTTGAATGGCCTCCCTGTTGGGGGGAAGAAATGTGGTGTTAGTTTTCACATAAACAATGCAGGACACATTCAAAAGAGTCTCCTAAATTATAGCTACAAAATGTATATATTCACTGTGGGTAAAATTTGCACTTGTATATTCAAGCTGATATCTATCTTATGTCTCTATGGTGAATAGCTATGTTAGATTTGTATACAGCAGCTGGCACCATGGTACCCAAGAGTAAATGGGCAATTATGCTTGCAAAAGAGCCCTATGTGTGCAGTTGTGTATTTTTATACCCACATCAATTTGCCCACTGCGTATTCATGTACAGAACAGGCAGTTATGCGTACCTTCCCTATTTGCATACGTAAGTGCTCCTCTGTCATGCAAGTTTCCATCTGCATGTTTTTGCCAAGCATTGCTCTGCCACTGACCCACCTAAGACTTTGCCCCTTCAGGGAAATGAGAAAATAAAATCAAAATTAGAGAAATTTACCTTCACCCGAGTTCTTTGGCCATTTTGCAACACAGCACAGAAGTGTTCCCATCTTCCATAAGGCAGAAACAGCTGCAAATTCCATAAAATTTTCATTTAAGAAATATCGACACATGGCGTTTCTGAAACAAAATATGGTTCCCTGGGATCCTGGCAGAGGCTGATTGAAATTCATAGAATTCTTGCCAGTTTCACTGCCAACCCCTATATTAGCAGTGTACCTGATCCACTGTCCAGTTTCCTGCTGCCATTCAACTGGTGAGCAGCAATGAAAGTGACAAGAATCATGTCAATTCGTTGGGTTCCAGGGTATGTACTCAATCCGGGTCAATAGGTTAATTAATTACTTTGATAATGATCGTCAGTATTGTTATAATATTTGTGGAAAACATCTAGCTGGGAGGGGTAGCTAGCACTTTGGAGGACAGGATTAGAATTCAAGATGACCTTGATATATTGAAGAATTAGTCTGAAATTAACAAGATGAAATTCAATAAAGACAAGTGCAAAGTACTATACTTAGGAAGGAAAACTCCAATGTACAACTATAATATGGAGAAGAACCGGCTAGGTGGTAGCACTGATGATGAGGCTCTGGGGATCAAAGTGCAACACAAACTGAATGAGAACCAACAAGGGGATGTGATTGCAAAAAAGGCTGTCATTCTGGTGTGTAGTAAAGGGTCATGCCCTGTCCCCATCCTTTGATGCTCAGGAACTTCTCAGACTTTCCAGTGAGCAGCACCTCCTCCTTATTCCTTTATATTCCCACCAACACAGTCTTGTGCAGCCAAGTATCTACAGCGGCTTTCTGCCCTTCCCCACTGAGCCAGTGAGGGGCAGGGCAGGGCACTCCCACCCATAGACTCTCAGAACACACTGGGCTCAGCTAACCCAATTGTCTCCCATCACTTCTGTCCCGTGTTTTTTTATAGCCCGCAGCTGATGGCTGCTTGGTTCATCAGCCCTCAGATTGGTCAGTTAATGAGCTACATATTCCCTCAACCAGTTGGTGCCTAACTGATGGGAGGGCTGGCTCCCTAGACATTTCTGAGGAGTAGTGGGTGCTGTCTGGGGTTCACTGCTTGGTGTCCCCCTCTGGCTCCCTGCTTTTGACCCTGTGACCCACCCACTCCCCAGGTTCTCAATAGGTGGCAGCTGCCAGCATCTGTCACAGGTGTGTTAACAGGAGTATGGCAGGGCAGGTAACTGTTTCACGTCAGGAGACGCTGGGGAGGCCTCAGCTGGAGTCCCCTGTCCTATTCTAGGTGTCCCCCTTTAGGAAAGATGTGGACAAACTGGAAAGAGTCCAGAGAAAAGCAACAATTATGTAAGGTTTAGTAAAGCTGATGTATAGAGGAAAGGTTTCAAAAACTGGCCATATTTAGCCTGGAGAAAGGAAGTCTTCAGATCTGTGAAGGGCTATTATAAAGAGAATGGGAATCCAGTGTTTTCCATGGCCACTGAAGATAGGACAAGAAATAATGGGCTTAATCTGCAGCCGGGCGACTCAGATTAGCTATTAGGAAAAAGCTCTCTGCCTCCAAGGGCAGGTGAGCTCTGGGAGAGGTTTCTGTGAAAGGACATGCCTTCACTCTGGCGGGGAGGAGATTAACAAGCTCTTCTGGGCCTGTTCAGTATTAATGAGGTGTACCTGCACGGCTTGTTCTGCCTGGGGGCTTGCAAATGGAAAGCTGCCCCAGGCAGGGGTAGTGCACTGGAGAAAGGTTGATCCACCCCAGAGACAGGTCAGAGGGAGACCGTTGCATGCCAAGCAGCATGTTTCTGACAGTGACGACTGCTCGAGGGGCTGATGTGCCATTGAATATACCCTCCAGTGAAGACTGGGCACAGAGATAATTCAGAGGCATTCTGCTATGAAAGATGGAGCAGGGAGGCGGTGGCGGCTGTGGCTTTGCAGCAAGAAAAGGCTCTTTGCTGAAGCCTCAGAGGGCAGCAGCAGAGCTGAGGGTGCTCTGCTGAGGGCATCTCTACCTAGCATCAGTAAAGCTGAGGTCATTAAAGCTGGGCTGGGTGGCCAGGCCTGGGCACTGAGCCAGGCAACATTTTCCCAGGGGCTGGGAACGGGTTTCCCTGCGTGCACGCCTGGACTCTGGGACCCTGGGACCAATGTCCCTACATTGTAAGTGGATTGCAGCGGATGGGGCGGGGGAAGTGATTTGTCAAAGGGATGTTTGCTTGTTGGATGCCCAGAGAGGCAAGTGGGGAGCTGAGGTACAGGCTTCCTGCCAGGAGTGGGGCGTTGGGGAGAAACCTCACTTATCATTCATTTATCTCTGCTATTGTTGTGTCCCCTCCCTAATCAGTTTCCCTTGTTTCAAGCCCAGACCCAGTGCTTGTGAGCAGGGAAGCATTTCCTCTTAAGGGTGCCCAGGAGAGATGTTCAGCTTTGCCCGGGTTTCTGAGTGTGGCTTGACCTGGTGGATTTCTTAATTTTAAGAACCCCTAGAGATTTGTTGCTCCTGACAAGCCCAGGCAGAAGGGTTAGATACACAAGGGGCAGAATTAAGGTTGCATAAGTAACTGTACAGCTGGCACTTCCTAACTTGAATTTGCAACCTAAATAAAATTCTTTTAAAGTAGGTTTGAAAAATATATTTTGTTATTTTTAAAGCAAAAGAAGTGATGGGCTAGCTCCCCAATGGCCTCTGAGATGATGAATGTTTTGGGGTACAAGATGGGCCTTGTGGGGCTCCGTAGGTTGGGGAATGTTGCCCGTAATGACTTTATATTTGCGCCCGAGGAGAAGGGCCTGTTTCAGCTGGGTCCTTCCACCTAATGCCTATCTGGGAACAAAGCCTTTATGTGATGGGGAACTCTATCCTGGGGAGCAGGGCCTGAAAAGGATCTGGGGGTCACAGCAGCTAATCAGCTGAACATGAGCTTCCAGAGCGACACTGTGGCCAAACTGTCTAATGCAATCCGGGGACACATAAACAGGGCAATCTCGAGCAGGAGTAGAGGGGTTATCTTCCTTCTGTATTTGGCACTGGTGTGACTGCTGCTGCAACACTGCATCCAGTTCTGGTGCCCACAATTCAAGCAGCATGTTCATAAATTGGAGAGGGGTCAGGGAAGAGCCGTGAGGATTAAACAAAATATCATGAAGTGATAAACTCAAGGGGCTCAATCTATGTAGCTTAGCAAAGAGAAGGTTAAGGGGTGACTAGACTAGTCTAAAAGTACCTACCTGGGGAACCAATATTTAATAATGGACTTTTCAATTTGCCAGAGGAAGGTTCTAACACAATCCAGTGGCTCAAAGTTGAAGCCAGACCAATTTGGAATGGAAATAAGGCATATATTTTGAACAGTGAGAGTAATTAACCATTGGAGCAATTTGCTAGAGTCCTGGTGGATTCTCCATCTCTGAGCATTTTTAAATCAAGCTGGGATGTTTTAGTAAAAGCTCTGGTCTAGGAATTATTTTGGAGCAGTCTGTGGCCTGTGTCATGCAGGAGGTCAGACTAGGGGATTGCAATGATCCCTTCTGGCCTTGGAACCTATGAATCTGTGAAAAAGGGTCTTCCCTTCTCCTGGCCCTTATGGCTAATGGATGGCTTGTGTTTCAGCCCCAGACCAAAACGTCCTCGGGGGAGCTAGTGGGTCCTAACATGAAGCAGCCAGTGCAATGGGGAGCTTCCCGGTTTGCCCTGACTCTCCTGTAACCTCAGTGCTAGGTGTCTGGGTGCCATTGCTGGGCATGAACACATATTCCAGACCTGACTTTATGCCACCTTCCCCTGCACCCCTCCTCCCCAGTCCTGGGACCAGCTGGATGCCCCCAGCACCAGTTAAAGCAGCCTCTCACATACACTAAGTGGTGCTGGCTCATAATAGCCCCTAAGGGAACCGCCAGTTGCTTTCCAGTCCCTTTGTCACCAGAAGGGTGCCCCAGGGCTGGATCGGGGTTGGGACTGACCCAGCTTCCAGAGGAGACCTAGTGACATGGCTTCCACTGCCAGCATACAGCTCATGAAGAGTGAATTGTGCATTCTACCTTTTACTTGCCCCATTTTCATGCTTCTCTTCTATTTAGCCTTTGGATTCCGTGAGAGAAAGTTGCAATCCTCTGTGCTTTACATTCTCATTCAGACTGTAGCAGTTTTTTGCCAACATGCCCAGAATATGAAATAGGAGCCAAATGAGCCTTCAATCTTTGTAATAAGTGCTGTGAATCTTTCTGCTGGGATCATGCCTTGGCACCAATTTCTGGGCATGCTAAAAATGACATCCCAAAGGAGACCCAAATGTACTGCAAAAATCTTGCCATCATCATTTCATTTAAACGTCAGTGCTTTATTCCCTTTAATAGTTAGATATTTAGCAAGTGAGACATACATGAACTCACTGTCTCAATTGTACTGAAATATTCAGCACAGGCGCCCCGCCGTGCAGCCCCCCACTAACTGCGCAGTGATGGATGTAAATGGCACAGTTGGCAGTTAATGCGTAGATGTTCATTATCCATTTCTTTCCAGTGCTTAAAATGCAGAGACAAAAAACACTCCAAGTGCCTGTAAAATACCTCCATCCATTAAAAATTATAGCTCAAAAGTTGCATTGTTTTCTGGGTATGCCTAGTAGAGAGAGTGAAAGTATAATAGTCTGATATGGCCTAAAGGTTTTATTGGCATGAGTTTAGGTGGGGACGTTCTTCACCAGCAGCAAAATCATGAGCTAGAGGTCATCACAAGGTGTGTCAATTGAACTATTATGCCACAGCGAACACTTATTCTACCCCACAGTGTCAGCAACTGACTTTGCTCCACCTACGTTACTAGAAAAATAAACTTTTTTAAATGCTTCAGTGAATTTTAAACCATTTCAGTGGGTCTGTCTCATATCCCTCCACTGCAAAACTGGGCTCTACTCACACTAGGAGCCCAACTGCATAGAACTCGGCAATCTAGGGCTAATAAATTTTTAGACCTCCCTCTACAAAATGTTGCATTTTCAAGTTGTAGTTCCCCATGTTCTCGCAAGGCCAGTGCTCTTTCCTCCTGAAAAAGGGGGCTTCCTAATTCTCCAGTGGGATAAAGCATCCTCTGCTCTAATATCCATGGCTCACAAAAGCATTTATCATCAAGCTGAATCCCGAAGGGGGGTAGCCTCCTTTCAGACTGATCATGGCCCAAGTTGCTATGGCTCACAAGCAGACTGTAAATCTGTAACCAGTTTAGGACTCCATATTTCCTAGCTTGCCTCTCAGCCAATGTGTGCCCATGGCATCCTGCCCTTTCGAAGGATAGAATGGACCACATGCCTCTCTTGGAGAGCTGGCTTGTTTTCAAACCCTCCCTGGTTCCCTTTGCAGCTGATGCGTTTAGTTGTAGTGCTCTACATTCACACTGTGCCACAAGCGTGTTGAGCACATGACAAACGGGTTCTGTTGTAGCTCCTCAGAGCAGCCCTTGATCTCTCTCTGGGGAAATGGAGAAGATTCAAAGGGGAAGAGGGCCAGGATTGACTTACACACACAGTCAGTGCCAGGAGGGGAGACTCATTCACCAGCCAGGGCGTCTGTCTCACTGCACAGCCAGAGTTCACTTCTCATAGACTCATAGGTCAGAAGGGACCAATATGATCATCTA
>ML675617.1:35484325-35586260 GCA_007922155.1 Mesoclemmys tuberculata
CACTCCTGCCCCCTCTCCATCCACATGCACCTGGAGTGGGGAAAGCTTCAAATCAACACCTTCCTCTTTTCTACTCCCCACCCACACCTGGCCATGGGAGGGCAGGCCACAAAATGTCCCTTAGGAAATGCTGGCAGCTGGGCTCCAAACTCTCAAACTATGCAAATAGAGTTACTAAATATGAGACCCTATTTGCATGCATACTGGCAAGAAGTTAATAAAATACTGTCCTTTACTGAACACACTTCTCTCTTAATTATCATGGTTACTTTGAAAAGCAAAAGCAGAAATGCCATATGGAACATTAATTCTACTCATGAACTTAGTGTGCAGTTTTCTTGCTCTCACTTATAAAAATTAGAGTTTTACAACCCTCTGCCTACTTTATCAAGGCTGTCCAGGATTTGCTACATTTGTTTTTACGCCATTAAATTCAGCATAGGTTCTCTTTTTGTAACAGCCATTAACTTTACTATATTACCTTAACAAACTGACAAAGAGAATTAGCCAGCTCCAACCTTGTAATAGTGTTAAATAATTGTGTTAATTTTAGGAAAGGGACGTTAACAGATCGTGGGCAAAATTACACCCTAATTTTTCCCAAATTAAGTGCCACCCACGTGATGTCAAGCTTTTTCAAATACTAGGCCCGGTTCAGGAAAATTGCATGTCCTTGACTTTAAGCATATATTTGTGCCCCAAGGGGATTTGGGCACATGCTTAAACTTAGGCAGCTGCTTAAACACCCTCCTCAATGGTAATATTTTCCTGACTTGATTATGAGGAACAAGCTTGGGAAAGGTTTGCCTCTTATTATTTTCACTCCTAAACAGTGTCGTGGAAAGAATCCCGCAGCATTCAATTGTGGTTGGATCGAGCAGAACTTTTAATCCTACCAGGTACCTAGCAGGCTATCACTATAGGGAAGCCCAGGCAGCGCGTCTCTGTGCTGAGCTCTGGCACTTCCCAGGTTTCAAGTTACAGAGGGTTTATATCGGTTTATCAAAGTTTACATATTACAGACAGGACCCTATAGTGGATTTTCCAGCAATTAACAAGTCATTTACTACATATGGGGCACTTACACCTCGCGCTGGGATTCTCCCGGCATCAGTACGTCCTGGTGATTCTCCTGGAGCCAGTAAGTCCCGAGGCACATACAGTCTTTGGTAGCCGCAGGAATTCCTGATAGGGTATGGCTGGGAGTGGCTGCAAAAGCAGTTACTGTCTTATAACATAACCCAGCCAGTTTGCATTACTAGTGTGGTTCCAGTCTAAGGCCTCCTACCTATATTTTTATTCCACAACAATTAACCCTATTCTTATAAGTGTTGGGCACCCATAAGTCCCTTTAACGCCAGTGATGCTCAGCCCCGCAGGAGAATAATCAGGCTGTCTTTATTCTGGTGCCTACACATGGCTATCGGAGCCTAATTTTAGGCTCCCAGGCTTGAATATTTTGGGTTGTATCAAAGAAGGCTTCTGAAAAGGTGAAATGTGTCCCTCTGGCAAATCCCGTCCGAAAGGAGGAGTAAGAGGTTGGGTGAGCATGTATAAACGGGCTGTCCACCAGCCCATGCCTGCAGGTGTTCTTTCCTGTTTGACTGATGAAGTGTGTAGCGATGCAATGTTGGCGGTGAGGGTCATTGTATGAGATGTGAATATAGGCCATGATGTATAGAATCATAGAAATGTAGGGCTGAAATGGACTCTGACCATCATAGTCATAGAACTGTAGGACTGCAAGGGACCTCGAGAGGTCATCTAGTCCAGTCCCCTGCACTGACAGCAAGGACCAAATATTATCTAGACCATCCCTGACAGGTGCGTGTCTAACCGGTTCTTAAAAACCTCCAGTGACAGAGATTCCACAACCTCCCGAGGCAAATTATTCCAGTGCTTAACTATCCTGACAGGAAGTTTTTCCTGATGTGCAACCTAAACTCCCTTGTTGAAATTCAAGCCCATGGCTTCTTGTCCTGTCCTCAGAGGTTAAAAAGAACTAAATTTTCACACTTCCTGTAACAAACTTTTATGTATTTAAAAACTGTTAACATGTCCCCCCTCAGTCCTCTTCTCTCTCCAGAATAAACCCAGTTTTTTCATCTTTCCTCAAAGGTCATATTTTCTAGACCTTTCGTCATTTTTGTTGCTCTTCTCTGGACTGTCTCCAGTGTGTCCACATCTCCCCGGAACTGGAGACAATACTCCATGTAGGCCGGCGTGTGTGCCGCGCCGGTCGCGGCGGCCCTTCCTGGGGCCCAGCCGCTGTGGAAGGTCCCTGCACCTTCCTGAGACAAACGGGGAATTAGTCACAAGCAGTCTATCGCCCCGGCCCTTGGCAGGGCGGGCACGCAGGCAGTCTATCGCCCCGGCCCTTGGCAGGGCGGGCACGCAGGCAGGCAGTCTATCGCCGAGCCGGGGTTGAAGGAGGATTTGCTGGGTTCTCCAGGGAAAAGGGGGGAGGGGGACGCAGGCCCACCCGACTCCACTGCGTCCCAGCCCAGGGCCCTAACAGTGGCAGAGGCGTTGCCACTGTGCCGGCAGGGTCCCACCGCAACATGCCGACGGTGGCGAGCCTTTAGCCGCAGCCACAACCCGGGCTGTCCCTTGGCTACTTCCTCCCCACCAGTCCCAGGTACCTCCTTCCTCCGGGTCCGTGGGGTAGACCGCTCGGGGCAGGCTGAGCAGGCCCTCTGTGTTAACCGGCGGCAGGTCGGGGAACTCCTCAGCGAAGGGCAGCTCCTCCAGGTCACAGGGTTCGGGGGGTGCTGGGGCTTCAGGCAGCTCCTCCAGGTGAGCCCCGCCTCCGAGAGTTCTGCGGCTGGTAGCTCGTCGAGGTCAGGACCTGCTTCAGGAGGGGTTTCCCACCCCAGAGGGTCCGGGGGCTCTGCCCACTCCCTGGTGTCTGGGGGCCCGATCCAGTCGTCGGGTCCGGGGCGGCAGGGCCGCTCCCAGCCCTTCGGCTCAGCGAAAGCCCTATGCTGGGCCTTGGCCCGGCTGGGCTCAGGCTGGTGCTGCAGCCAGCGGGAAGGCACATCTGTGCCTACTGGCAGTCTGCCCCTGACTGAGTGGCGGGCCCTGCCTTTTATCCCCTTCTCCCCAGGGGAAGTCCCGCCCTCCGTGGAGGGGATTGGCCAGCCGTCTGTGCCTATCCCAGTCTGTCTCCTGGGTTGACGGACAGACTGGGGTTTTAACTCCCTGCGGGCCTGTGTTTGGGGTGGTGGCCCTTCTTGGGGCCTCGCTGCTGTGGAAGGTCTCTGCACCTTCCTACACTCCAGTTGAGGCTTTATTAGTACCGAGCAGAGTAGAAGAATTGCATCTTGTCTTGCTTACAACACTCCTGCTGATACATCCCAGACTGGTGTTTTCTTTTTTTTCATCTTTTTTCCAACAATATTACATTGACTTATTTAGTTTGTGATCCACTGTGACCCCAATTCCTTTTCTGCAGCGCTCCTTTGTAGGCAGTCATTTCCCATTTTGTGTTTGTGCAACTGATTATTCCTCCTAAGGGGAATATTTTGCCTTTCTCCCTTATTGAATTTCATCCTATTTATTTCAGACAATTTCTCCAATTTGTCAAGATAATTTTTAATTCTAATTCTGTCCTCCAAAGAGCTTGCAAGTCCTCTGAGTTTGGTGTTACCTGCAAACTCTACAACATTATCCAAATCATTTATGAAGATAATGAATAGAACCAGACCCAGCATAGATCCCTGTGGGACTCCACTCAATATGCTCTTCGAGTTTCACTGTGAACCACTGATAACTATTCTGAGTATGATTTTCCAACCAGTTGTGCACCCACCTTGTAGTAGGTTTGTCTAGGCTATATTTCCCTTGTTCGCTTATGAGACGGTATCAAAAGCCTTAAAGATGAGATATATCACATCTACTGTTTCCCCTCTATCCACAAGTCTTGCTACCCTGTCAAAGAAGAATATTAGGTCAGTTCAACATATTTGTCCTTGACAAATCCATGTTGACTGACGCTTGTCACTTGTCTTCTAGGTGTCTACAAATGGATTGTGTAATTATTTGCTTCACTATCTTTCTGGGTACCACAGTTAAGCTGACTGGTCTGTGATTCCTGGGTTGTCCCTATTCCCCTTTTCCAGTCCTCTGGGATCTTTCCCACCCACCGTGAGTTCTCAAAGATAATTGCTAAGGGATCGGGGATCTCTTCAGCTCTTCGACTGTTCAAATCTAGGTACCGTCAGTAAGACCTTTCCAGCTGCCCATGTCCATTGCGGCAGCTGGTGGAAGAGGGTTCTCATAGCTAGGCTCAAGGCTTAGTACTTTATAGCTCAGTGTCATCACCGTGAATTGCATCTGCTAGGAGATCGGAAGCCAGTGCTGTCTCTACACCACAGAGGTAACATGCTCCTGGCAGCTCAGGCAAGGAGAAGCATTGTGTGCTGCGATTGCTGCTAAGTAGGTCTAGAATGCATTGCGGTCACCCAGTCTAGAAGTCAACGTCATGGATTAGTGGGAAGGTCGGAGCTGAGAGCAGTCGGCACCCAAGCTTCCTCAGGTAGTCACGAAGACTTTTCTGGCCACTGCCACCACTTGGAAACCAGGAGCAGTTCACCCTCAAATTGCAAATCCCTGGTCACAAAGTATGCAAACACATCCAACGATAGGCTCGTGCCTCACCCCACCATGCCCTCAAGATGCTTTGCTCCTTAGGCGTCACCTCCGATTCCTCTGGATAGAGTGGCATACAGATTGCACAGCAGCCCGGAGCACCGCAGTGTCTGGCTGGGACTTTATAGCGGCCATCACCCAGCGCTGTGGGTGAAAGTTATCTCCATGTAAAGGGCCAGCACCAGCCTGTGCGTTACTGTAGTCCCATTAAAGTCCTCAGATGAGGAAGAGTTAGATGGCTTTTCAACAGTACATCTGGCCACACAACTCTGCATGTGTGTTAAATAGTATGGATGGCAGCATCAAAGCCGGCAGAACTGAGAGCAGATGGAGCTCTGAAAATCCATCAGCTAGATGAGGAAATAGCCCCAAACTATATAGCAAGGCAGCGTTATTAGCAAGGAATTTTTTCCAAGCAAGTTTGAAAGCCAAGAGTAGCCATGTAGTTACTGTCCCACTCAGGGTCTTAGAGGGTGAACTCGATATTATTGCAAAGACCTTGGATAATCATTTGTGGCATCGTAATTACAGCTGGAATTAGTTTTAATTCCAGGCATAACATCATATTATTTGCAAAGTGCAAGAATGGCTAATCATTTAACTTTACTGGGCATAAATGATAACCCTGTGTTTCTTCTTTAAATATGGAGCACGTGCTGTGTGAATTAAACAAATGTAATCATTCCATTTATTTAGTTATAGGCTTTTCTAATAAGGCCACCATAGCCGCCATGCTTGTATGTAAACATTTTTTAGTAATCCAACAATGAAGAAAATCACATTTTTGACTCTTGTTTGTGGCAAATCGTTCCCATTAGAAATCTGTTTGCCCATGACAGATATTGACTTAATGTAAAAGTTGCAGGCAGGGAATTTAACTGAATATTTCCCATGTCTGACGAATATGGACAGGCTAGCTAGCAGTTTGCACACACAAAGGAAAGCAGAACACATTGAGCTGCATTTTCAGAAGGGCCTCATTTAGCTTTCCATTTTGCACCTCTAAATATTTCCACGCACAGGAGTTTGCAAGTGCAATCAGACCAACATGCAATTGACATCCTTTGTCTAGGCAAAAAAAAAAATTGGACTAGTAGGATCAGCCATGGAATAAACTTCTGGAGATTTTAAAAACTTTTTAAAAACTGATTCTTAACATATATGGACAAAAAATATAGTCATAAATTATATGACTGTTGATCGCTTTGAACATTAACATAATACGTTCACATTTCCTATACAAATGTAATAAATCTTATCCAAGTGAATCCAGAGTCTGATTTTAGGAAATTCTGTAACCCCTTCCTCTTCAGAAAGGCCTGTCCACCAGAGAAATGGCACGCACACTGCAATACCCCTTCTGCCCAACCCTCCCCTCCCCAACCCCAGCAACCCACCCTTTGAAACAAAACAAAGTACAAACATTTTAAAAAGCAAAATCCCAAGCTTCCTTCCATGCAGACTTTTAAGCCTAAAAGAGACCACGCCAGAGTCTCTAGGGAGTCCACTGTTGAATTTACATGGAAGTGCCTGGGCCCAGTGGTGCTGGGCAGGGTAAAACCCACTGAGAAGATAAAATTCTAAAGATCAGGCCCAGAAGCGACAGCATCCTTGGATGTTCACAAAACATAGCTCCAGGGTTTCAGGAACACAACTTAGTGGACAGTTACTTTAAGAATAAAACCTGTACAACAAAAATACCTGTTGGGCCCAAATCTTTGCCCCAGGCTGCATAAAGGCATAATACTGAGACAGAGCATGGACAACCACAGTTCGGGGGATACTGTGGGTGGAATTTTTGCTCCCTCCCCTGAAAAGCACATGCCCTAAATCCTGAGCTAGAGGGCAGCCTGGAGTTAGTGCGTAAAGTTTACCTTTTTTACCCACCCCTCTTAGCGCCTGCGAGCTCCGTCTCTCAGGGTATTTGTGATCGTGGCACTAGCAGCCTCCAAAGACTTACCATTTCCTGAGCTTTGAGAGGAAAAACAACCCTGTGCGTGGGGCACTAGCCCAGGACTTGGCAGACACGGGTTCAGCTTGCAGTGCTGCCACAAACTCTGTGTGGCCTTGGGCGAGTCCCCGAGGGTGTTTCTACACTGCAGATAAAAACCCGCAGCTAGCCTGCGCCAACTGACCGGCAGAGCTCAAGCTGCAGGGCTGTTCAATCACAGTGCAGAATTCCAGGCTGCAGCCCCAGCTCTGGAACCTCCCACCTCGCAAGGTCCTAGAGCCTGGGCTCCATCCAAGCACCGGCTTCTACACTGCAAGTCAACAGCCTCTTAGCCCAAGCCCCGTGATCCTAAGTCAGCTGGCACAGCCAGCCATGGGTGTCTAATAGCCGTGTAGACACACCCCTCATCTCTCTGTGCCTCTGTCCCCATCTGCACAATGGGGTAACAGGCCCCGTCTCACAGGGGTAAATGAGGATGAATACACTAAAGATTGTGAGGGGCTCAGATACCGTGGTAGTGGGTCCATCTGAGGATCTGACACAGTTTATTATTTGAGTAATTCTCTGTGAGTAGTCAAAACTAGGCTTTGTTGCTTCGTTTTGATTGGACATGTAGATCACTTGTTTTGGAATAAGGTTTCAGGTTCAAACACTAGCACTTAATAAACAAATCACTCGATAATAATAAATACTTTGTGCTTATAAAGCAGAGGTTCTCAAACTGGGGATGGGCCCCCTTGAGCGGGGCACGGAATATATCCTAGGGGGACATGAGATGCTGTAGGGAAAAAAACTTACTGTCCACATTTTACCCATAGCAATGAATATCTAGCAAAGCTGATTCCTTCAGACAGATCAGGTTTTCAGATGGCGCTGTGCATTTTGATGGATTTCTGTCACGCCTGTATAGCATTATACAAAGTCGTTGCCATCTGAACATGAATCCGTTTGCTAAGATGTGGTGTGCACATTTAATTGTAAGGGCGGACCGCAGTCGCAGTTTTGCTTTGACTCTTATTACAGTGGACAGTTGGCTCTGTTTGAATCACTGCCTGACAGCTTTTAATATCTAGTGAGAATTGCATGGTTGTTTTGTTTTTAAATCAGTACATGTACTTGGGTGATGGGAGGGGGGCGTAAATTACGACAGACACAAAGAAGGGATGATCAAATATGTTTGGGAACCATTGCTCGAGTCTTCTACAGCAGCTGATTTTAACACGATTCACAAAATTATTCCCATTTTATAAATGGGAAACCTGATGGGACAGATGGGATGAGACCCCGGGTTACCTGACTCATTTTCTGGGGTGAGTGTGCTTCAATAGTCACTTGAAAGCCATTATCTGAGCAAAATTCCTGAAAGTAAATTCATTGGCTAGAATAGTTATGGACAGTGCACACTCATGATATGGAAAAGTGGCTGAAGCTATTCATTGGGTTTTCAAGGACATTTTCACAGAACACTTTTCACCTGGAAAATAGTTTTTGTTTGGTTGGGTTTTTTTGGTTTGATTATTTGTGGTGGCTGTTGCTTCAATTTCGAGCGTGTCAGATCTGCAAGTTTCCGTTTAAGCCAGTACATTAGCCTGGTAGTCTGCATAGGCAGATCATGCATGCAGCGTTTGATCTATATCATGTCAGATATCCTGCCCCCAGCAGAGACTAACAACAGATGCTCCATGGGAAGGCAACGCCTCCTTTGCCCCTAGTGCGTTTAGCCAACTGTGCAGTGCTGAATATGGGAAGAACCTCTCCAGGAACCTGTCACAATCAGCTGACACCCGGCTGCCTGGGGTGACTGCAACACAATTATGTGTGTTTGGTCATAGAATGGCTTGGCTCTTTATAAATACGGCAACACTGTTTGACTCTAGGACCTCCTGTGCTAATGAATTCCATGGGCTGGCTACACACGGTGTGACATAGTGAGAATGGAGAGGAGGGATCTGCTTTCACCAAGGGCCAGATCCTTGCCTGAGTCAACTGGCTTGAGGCAGAGGGGTCCCATGATGTTTCTTTGAGAACTGGAGTCCTCTGCCCACTATGAGGCTCCTATAGTAGAGGTCATGCTGACCCTACCCAGGGTTTAAGTGATATGATGGCACAGATGGGATTCCACTGCCCAGGGCCCTGCTCGTCCTGTAGCCCAGCCTACGCCTTGCCCCAAAACCGTTGCACACTGTGGAGGCTAGAGAACTTATGGTCCACGGCTCCTGTGTGTTCTCACCCCACCCTGCTTACCCTGTGCCGAGCCATTGTACTTGTTCTGCTACCTACTACATGAGATGTGGGGCGCGTGCGAGCAATTTTTTCCCCACATGATCTGTGGGAATCTGAACCTTCACAGGAACAGGACGGAGACTGTGGAACTCGCTGCCACAAGAAATGAGAATGACCGTGGAATACATCATTTTTCCAGTTAAATGCAAATCACACCTCTTTGCTTAGGTTCCCTCACCACAGGTTCCCTTCTCGCTCTCCCACTTCCATATCAGATTTAAAGACAATAATGGGGGAACACAACCAAGCCCAATTCTAATGGGCAAGAAAAGAGGAGACAAATTTAATTGCTGGCATTTTTATTTTTGGTAGAAGCACAGATACGAAGGCTCACAGAAGATCTATTCCATGCTAAACAAGCCAATGTTTGGTAAACGATTGTCTCATATCCCTCCCACTCTAGCACTAATACATTGACGTTGCTGGTTGGGCTTCCACATTCCTTTGCTTTTCCGTCGCACTTAACTACTCCAGAGGCGCTTGTTACCAGGGTGTCCCATTGTGTAATTAGCTGAGCCCTCCATGCTGCTGCTGCTGAATGGTCTTTCCTGTTGCTGCCCAAAAACATTTATAAAAGGCTCACTTTATGAATCAGCCCTCTAGTGGGCATTACCATGTGCCCAAAGGTGCAAAGACACAGCTGCAGATTGAAATCAGAGGTGGGCTGGCTCAGGGACAGGGGAAAAAATTTTGTCATTGCTCTAGAACAGGGGTCTCAAACTCGCGGCCCGCGGGCCGACTGCGGCCCGCGGGCTTGTGTCATGCAGCCCGCAGTCCGAATCCGGCTGCAGGCTTGTGCTGGCCTTTTATTTTTGAGCGGAGCTCCGGGAAGCTGTGGCCGTCTTAAAAAGGAAATGGCTGCCGAATGTGGCCCCACAGGCAGATTTGACGGCGGAGAGTGGAGTCTGCAAGTCCCTGTGTGAGCCTCTCTGTCTGCTCTACTGTGCTGCTTTAAAAAGGAAATGGCCGCCGAATGTGGGCCCCACAGAGAGATTTGACGGCGGACAGTGGAGCCTGCAAGTCCCTGTGAGAGCCTCTCTCTCCTACTGTGCCGCCGAATTTTACCCTGCGTGGAGATTTTTTCGGGGGAGAGTAGAGCATGAAAGGTACAGTAGAGTAGTGTGTGTCATGTGCGGCCCCCCTGAACTCCACTCAATGTAAATGCGGCCCGCCACAGCAATTGAGTTTGAGATCCCTGGTCTAGAATATGGACCAAAAGGGGTTATTCTACTACAGAAGACTTGATTCAAAGTCCATTGATGTCGATGGAAAGACTCCTTTTGACCGTAGTTAGCTTTGGATCAGGGCCATCCATAGTAGTCTAGTGACAGTGAGGTACTACAGCTCAGGTTCCCTTTTTATAACATGGTGAGTAGAGGAGGGAGGAAGGCTCTTAATTATATTCAGGCCGTATTTCTTCTATGTCATTGTAGGAATAACAAAATATCAAAGGGACACAAGGTGATAGACGCGACAAGGCTAAGAACAGAGCTGTTCAAATCATTCACTGTGAAGAAATTATCTCCTGCATTTAGCCCAGATTGGTTTTAATGAATTTATTTGCAGATTATGCAGATAAATGTCAGCCATTAGGTTGTTTGCCAACTGTTCCCTTTGACTATTTGCTGTTCACGGTATGTGATTGTCCACCTAACTCGGGGGTGTTGTTTCTGCTGTCTGACTGGAGGACTGAAATGCTGCAAGCAGGAGAAGAGTGAATATTCGTTTTTGCATGTACACTCATTTGTATGTGGACATGGCTCTTCATGTAAAGATCAGCCATTCTGCAGATGTTCAGGCAAACAATAAACCATTCATAGGTATGCTCATAACAGAAGCACGAACACAGTAGAGCTAAACAGCTAGCTGGAGTTTTAATAAGCACTCAGCATTGTTTTGCTGTATTGGGCCAGGTCTAGCTAATAAAAATACTTGGTAAGGTTACACCATCTTTCATCTTCAAAGATGATGTAACTGCTTTGCACTAATTAATGCTCACAGTATCCTGGTGACGCAGGTATTGTCATGCCCATGTTAAAATGGCAGAGAGGTTAAACAACTTGCCAAAAGCTGCAGAATGACTTGGCACGAGAGCCCAGATGAGAACGCCGGGGCTTCTGTCTCACATGTCACATGCCCAGCCCATGCTGCCTGTCTACAGCTGCAGCTTGAGTTAAGGAAAGAATGAGCACACGCTGGACAGTTTAGACAGACGGGCAGTAGGGAAATGCAATCAAGCGCAGGGACGCTCACACAGCCGCTCTGTACAGTCTCTGCAATCACCCCGCTGCAGCATCACTCACAGCCAAAGAGAACTTAAACCACCCTGGAGACGGGAAGGCAGAGCTAGCCTAGATGAAGGCCTGTTCTTCCCGTGTGCTCCCTTTCCTCTGTCACAGTCACTCATTTTCAGCGAGGCAGGGAGAACCCTACCTGCGGTTTGTCTAGCACCCAGGACAATGCGACCCTGATCTCTGCTGGGGGTTGGGTACCCACTGAGTGACATAGTTTGTAGGGCAGGGACTTGACCTGGGTCTCACATCCTAGGCGAGTGCCCTCGCCATCAGGCTATCCAGTCAAGCTCTGCTGTGTGAATATTTAATAGAAGAGGAGCAGCTTCAACAGGAGAGAGTCGCAGTACCCTGAAGATGGCCTTGCTCCAAATCCGGCGTTGTGGGATTCCAAGCTGGGCCTTTCACGTCCCGCTGAGCATCCCAACCCCGGGCGACCAGTGCGCTCAGCCGTACCCAAGCCTTCCTGATCCGGCACGCCCTGCTGCGTTGTGTGCAAGGGTTGCTCTGGTTGGCGTGCTCTGGGCGTGAATGCTGGAGAGGAGACAGACAGGGCAATGTCTAGCGGGAGAATCCGACGGCAGCTGAGGTAGGAGTGAGGGGCCAAGCAAGCTTGGCGGCGTCAGGCCGTAGGTGATTTTGGCAGACACGCTGGCACCAGCCACAGCGCTTTGAGGAATTTGCCAGCAGAAATGTAGGTGTCTACAGGGCCAGGTGGCAGCTCGGAGGGGTTGAGAATCTCAGTGGTGCCTAGAGATGTTGGACTGAGGCATCAGAGTGGCAGTTCGGTGCCTAAGTCCCTGGGGGTTCATAACCCGTTGTCTGTGGTTAACAAACAAGTCATGAGAATGGCTGGCACCTCAGCTGTCACACAGTATCAGGGCGCTCTGTGGGTGCATCTTTCCTAGCCCATGTCAGGAGCAGGGGCACTGCTTCAGCGCGTGCCGAGTGAAGGAAGTGTTCCCCTCCTGCTAGAAGGCTTCTTTTCACCTGGGTAAAGAAGCTGTGATTGAATGATGCTGGAGAATGCTCTGGGATCGCAGTAAGGCAGTTCTTTGTTAAACTGGTAGAAACCCATCCAAGTCCGTGAGTTTGAATGGCTGTAGTGAGAGCAGGATTAGGTAGATGGGAGGCAATGGAAGTCTGTTTTACCTCAAGTCTTGAGGTACGCTCTGGATAACAGTTTTGCTCCCTTATTGAGGGTGCTTCAAATATCTCACCAGTGCATGACCACCCACCAAGCACAGATATGTTCTGAGTCAGACTCTCTAAAATGAGGACATTGGCTTAAAAACCACATGTGCGCAGACACGCACACACATTTCCAGCTTTAGAGTCTTCAGGGTTCATGTTTTCAAGTGTCTTCCTCAACAATGAAGGCTTTTTTAAAAATGAAGGCTGAGGTTTTCTTATATTCAAAGGATTCCTGCACCTGGGGCTTTAAGAAAAACACCTAATATCATGAGACTCACACTATCATTATGAAATCTGGCAACACTCTTAGAGCCATCACTGAGAATGAGGCTGGACAATCCTTCATGTCATCAGGCCCAAATTTCACATACTTTACTTTTGCTTTGTAAGCCATATATATTGGATCTGTGGACAGATTTTCCATGTTATTTCCCAAATTTCAAGGCAACAAACGTCATCGTTGCTATAGATTACAGATCAGTTGGCAGCTTCTGTGGCAGTTTGGGTTCTCATCTGCCCATGATTTATGCCCATTTCTTAGAGTGCAGTTCTGAGAAGTATGCATTGTGCAGACCATTTCCAACGTCGATGGCTTTTACCATCGGTCTGGTGGAACCATTAGTCAGGGATTAATTAATTTCAGTTGATGGTAACTAATGGATGCCACCACTTTACTCTTGTTTTGGAAACTAACCTTCTGTTTGAGGCTCCTGGAGTAAGGGTCTGAAGTTATTAAACTTTAGTCCTCATCTGCTGAGCTACTGTGTGAGATCAGTCTTCTCAGGGTTTGAACCTGTACCTCTGTACTCTTGCGAGTTTTTTTGTTTTCCAGACAGGTAATTTTCTCCATCCCATTTCCCCTCCATGTTGGCTTTTCAACGTATTTCTTTTAAGGTCTTACCAACGGGAGTTTGAGTTGGATGTACAGACTCTGGCTGGATTCTTCCCTCACTTCCTGTCGGAGAGTTCCCTGGGTGTCAGTGTGGTTACACTAGGGTAAGTGAGAGCAGAATTAAGCCCGTTACACCATTAGGACAAACCCTGAGTTTTTCCTTATTCTTCACTCAAATGAATATTGATATCAGGGGAACTGGACTGGATAACGACCTCCGAGACTGGCATCAAATTATTATTTATACCCTGGCTTACTGGTTGTGTGTGGTGCTGTTCTTCAGAGAAGACGTAAAGTATTGCCTATCAGTGGAGCTGCTGGAGGAACAGCCCTTTTCAAGAAACAGGTCCCTTATCTAGGCACCTAAGGTGCAGGGTCTGTCATTTCAGTTCCGTTCACAGGAGCAAGGCTTAAATATTCATTAAGGACTCCAGCTTTAGGCACTAATTTTGGACAATCTTGTGGGTGTGTGCCATGGCCAATGGCAACCACCCAGGGCTGGGTTCACTCTACCTAGAGGTTCATACCTAAAAGAAGTAAAACAATGGCTTGATTCCCCCACCCAGAAGTGTTAAAGGCTTAAAGCAATCAGATGTATACAAATGATTTGAAAGTCCATAGACATCAGGTTTCTAGAATGATTGTGGAGTTGCAGGCTTGTATAGTCCCTCTGGTATACATTCAGTACCTGGATGGGTCTCAGTGCTTCAGTTCAGTTGCAAAGTGTGTTGATCCAGAGGTGTGTCCGCAGCTGGACAGGAACAAAGACAAAATGGTTTCTGTGGTTTGATCTTATATACCCTCCGTCACTGGCCATGTGGCTTGTGGAACTTTACAGGAACTCAAATGGAGTCCAGAGTCACATGGGCCAATCCTGGTAACTCTTCAGGTATGCCTTTAGTTTCTTCCTGGGCCTTTGGCTTCTGTAAAGGTCTTGATGGGCCATTAAGCGGGCTATTGTCCTGCGGCCTCTGTCTGGGGTGTGTCTTTTACAGCACAGTTTGAAATACAGGGATATCAAAGATCTCCATAACTTTCCTCACACATATTACACATGAACACAAATATTATCTTCTTACTCAGCATATCATAACCTTTCTGACAGTACCTGACATGGCATGTCTTCCATGAATCATTATGATTTTGACATATTAATGTCAAACAACACAAATGCCCTCCCCCCACCTCAATCCAGTCCGCATGACAGGCTTTTATTTGGAAAAGGCAAAAACCAAAGAAAAAGAGCCACACACACCAAACTGAACAAAAACCAGTCCAAGAATCAAGAGTTTGGCCAATGCCACAGTCCCAGATATCGATTGTCTGGCTTGTTGTGGTGCAGAACTTTTAGGCACCAAGTCAGCCCCAGCTACCTAAAATCCCAGGTCCAATGGACCTCAGTGGTAGGCAAGGGATGGCTTTCCTCTGCCGGTCTGTGCCAGTCCAGAGATGTCTGCACCATCAAGACAAGTGCAAAACCAATCTGTGCTACACACCTGTCAGGACACTGTGAAGTCAGTTCTGTGCCTCTGCTGGGCCAGCCTGGTCCACTCCCAAAGAAACACTTTCTACATCTACATGGTGATCACGTCTCCGGGTGGCGAAACAAGAGCAAAACAGGGCCCAGAGTCTCTATTCCCTAGGATCACACAAATCATCTCCAGGACAGCGTCCTCGATCCTCCTCTACTGAACTTGAATCCTGTTCCCAAACCAAAGTTGCCTCCTGCAAGGTGACCCACCACTCCAGAGCATATCCTGCAGAGTTCCTATGCCCCTTCAGGAGTTCGGTCTCAGGAACAACCAGAATATAGACAAATTCCAGCTAGAGCAACAAATCACAGTATGTGGCAGTAAGGGTAAAAAATTACCATTTATGCAAATGAGGCTGGCCAGAACTGGCTTTTCCCCTGCAGAGGGAGCAGACATTAAGCCTTCCAGTTCTGGGCTATGGGGATTTTTTAAACACAAAAAATACATTAAAACAACTTTATTAATGTTGCAAAGTCAAACACTCCAAAGTTAGGAAATGCCAGAGTTAAGGCTGTCTGAGGCTGGGTCCACACTAACGGCGGCAAATTCGCTGCCGTCAGATCGATTGCTCTGGATCGACTGAGCAGTCTGTATAGATGCGCTCAGTCGATCCAGCAAGCGACGCAGGAAAACCACCCCGGTAAACGCTGTGTTCCCTTTGACGCAGCAGTGTGGATGGCGCGCAGAGGAGACGCTGCAAAGTCGATGGGAGATACGCAAGTGATTTACGTCACTTGCATATCTCCCGTCGACTGCCGCCGAATCGCAAAGATAAGTGTAGACCGGGCCTGAGCAAACTTAATTAGCCCCATTATGATATAGTCTTTAATTGTAGGATCACATGCTGTTTTTTCATGCCTCATTCAGGTCACAGGCTAGATACTGTGCACTGAATGAGCAGAGAGCCGACCGTCATCAGAGGGGTGTGGCTCCGGAACAGACTCCCAATAGCAGTTTTGGGGGGCAAACAGCTGAATTTTTCCGAGAGAGCGCCGGATAAATTGGTGAGTGTGATTGTATGACAGGCACCGGGCAGGATCAGCAGTCATGGGGCTCACTTCATAGAATCAGAGAAGAGGAAGGCTGGAAGGGACCTCAGGAGGTGTCTAGTCCGACCCCTGCTCAAAGCAGGGCCAACCCAGCTAAACCATCCCAGCCAGGGCTTTGTCAAGCTGGGCCTTAACAACCTCTAAGGATGGAGATGCCACCACCTCCCCACGTAACTCATTCCAGTGCTTCACCACCTCCTAGAGACAAACATTTTCCAACCTAGACCTCCCCCACTGCAATGTGAGACCGTTGCTCCTAGTTCTGTCATCTAGCATCACTGAGAACAGCCTAGCTCCATGCTCCCTGGAACCCCCTTCAGGTAGTTGAGGGCTGTGTCCCTGGGGTGGAGTTGCCTTTTTCTGCAGCCTGTGGGTGTGGGCCACTTGCCAGGATTATCTCACCTGCTCCTTTCCCTGCCTTTGCAGGGGCCTCGGCTCAGGAGTTGGTGCCTCTCGGCCCCCGCGTTCTCTCCCTGGGATGCAGAATAGTTCTGCCTCCCGTGGGCCGTGACCCTTAGCACTCGCAGGGGGGTTAGGTTTATCATGCATGGGCTGTGCTGTGCTGGTGGCCTGTGATATATGGGGAGGGGAGGGAGCGGGAAGGGGTCAGACGCAGTGCCAGGTGTTCCCGTGGCTGGCCTTACACTCTATGACTCTGCCAGTCACTTTTTTCTGATTCAATTCTTCCTCCCTGCTGGCTTGGCTCATGTGACGCCCGGGGCTGCTCTCCCCACCTCCCCCTTGTGTCTTAGCTGGGGGCTGAGCCCTGTCAGCTGATTTGACACCCCGCACTGCAGTTACTCAGGCCCTCCTTCCCCTCAGTTACTCCGTGGCCTCTTCTTAGCTTAGCCTTCCAGCTCCAGCCTTCCGGGGTATCGCATGTCTCCAAGGCAAACTGTCCCCCGTGGTCCGCTCCCCCCCGCCTGGTCTGTGCCACTCCACCCAAGGGTGGAAGGGGAACTGGGCCCACCTTCGACTCTGGGCTCCAGTCCAGGGACCCTACAGCCAGCAGCTCTGGGCTTTCCTCTTCCAGTCCTCCTTGCTCCTTCCCTGGACTGCTGCCTGCTCTGTCCTTGCAGCTTCCTGCTCTTCCCCCTTGTATCAGGGACAGCAACTGCCGGTTTCTCCCTCAGCCTGCCAACTTCCCCTGTCTACAGACCCTGCCTATCTCCTCCCCACAGCCAGACTTCATCTGCAATGAGACCTTGGCCCTCCCTAGATTTCCTCCAGGTGCAGCCAACAGTTAATTGGCCTCGTTTACCCCCTCAGGCCTGGTGTGGGAGTGGATGCCCCATCACAGATCATAATTGTTTTCAGCTTTGTACAAGCGGCCCTATTAAAGCGCCATGTGCATATATGTCACTGGTCTGGACTTGATTCTGTTTGTATCTTAGCAATGTGATCAAGGGATGGTCACTTGTACCTGGGCTCCCAGTAACTCCCAGTTCTCTGATCAGCTCCTCTTTATTCATTACGACAACATCTAATATGGAATCCCCTTGAGGTGGCTGCAATGCGTTTTGAGTTAGGAAATCGGCGTCTATCATGTTGGGCAGTCCAGGGATGTTTTCATCCTCGCAGCATGAGACCTCCCGCATGAGTCACTCACGCTGAAGTGAGTGTTTTCTGGCAAGTTTTCCCCTACACATTGTAGATAGGTGTGTAAGAATGGTCATCCGGGCCCTACTGTGATTGGCTGGTCTGTAGCAGACACCAGCTAATACCCCACCTTGGGCTATATCTGTCAGGACATTGATCCATAGTGTTACCTGATTTGCCCGTCACTTTCAGGTCTGCTTATTTATTAGGGTTCCCTTCGTGGAAGAGGGGGTGTGATTCTATTATGTGCTGCTTGTGTTACTGGTGTGTTCACATGGCTACAAGTCCCCTCCCAGTGGAGCTATCCTGCAGGACCTAAGGTTTTCAGATTCAGATAACCCCCCCCAGATACACACCCCCATTCCAGATGAACTGAGTGCGTCTGAGCAGGCCGGGCTATCAGCACTCTCAGCTGACCCCTTACACGTCCCTGAACTCAGCAGGCTGGTGACACGGCACTGTCAGCTGTCACCCTCATGTGCCCCTTGCACCGCACCAGAATGGAGCACACTTATGAGCAGGCTGGGTCCAAACAGCACTTTCAGCTGTTCCCTTATGTGCCCCCTGGACTCAATCAGGCTGGGTCAAACAGCACTTTTCAGCTGTCACCCTTATGCACCTCTGGACTCCGTAGGCTAGGCAGAGCAGCACTTCTCAGCTGTCCCCTTTATATGCCTCTTTGCAACACAATTGTTCTAGCAGTAACCCCCTTGATAAGCAAACCCCATAGGATTTTGGGCACTCCAGGGATCTTTGGCTTAGGTAAAAGAAGCGTTGCTGCAGAGCAAGGTAGGGAAGCCAAGAACACAAAGCAGTAAATGCATTTAGAGAGAGAAACTGGCAACCAGCTTGATTGCAATAGTTAGTTTATTGCCAGGTGCATAAAACTTATGTTACTAATAGTGATGCCATACAAGGAGAGAAAAACAATCTAACACTTACAATACAACAACATTACAGTAGGGGCATTGGAGAAGGCGAGCCCAGGTTTGATTACAAAAGTAGAAAGTTATACCTGGGTTAAAGAGAGAGAGAGAATTGGGAACATTTGGGGGGGGGAAATCTCACTACTCCTTGCAGCTCAGAAGTTCCCAGGAGACAGGCTATTCAGCTTAGGGTCAGGAACACTTGAGAGAGAGGCAAAACCCACGACAGGATCAGTCAGGAATGCATTTGGGTCCAGGCATCAGAAGAAGAGAGCAAGAGAGGATTTGAACTTGGGTAGGGGTATTTTGTAGAACCAGGTTTGTGGGTAAACAATGTCTCACTGAAGTACCCCAAGGTGGTTTTCTCTATGCTGGACAATAGGAGCTGATCACTCCCAGCTATGGTCAATGTTCCTTGGGGGAGCTCACAATGCAACCAGGCAGATTCAGTGTTTTTCATATCAATATGTGACAAGGCCAGACCAGATGGCTACGCAAGGGTGCTCCTATTTGAAACCGGGGGGGGGTACGTGGGTGGGCACTAGCCCACCCACTGCTAAAGGTTCCTCTCCCAGCCTAGGGGAGGAACCACTGGACCCGGGTCCAACAGATTACGGAGGTCAAAGAATGAAAAAAAACAGGAAGGGCGTGAAGGTCACAGGGTCAAACATAGGAGACCAGAAGGGGACACTGAGCAGAGAACCCCGGACAGCGCCCACTGCTCCTCAAAGGTGTCCAGGGAACCAGTGGACGCCGCCCAGAGAAACTCTGCCTGGAGACGTGAGTTGACAAGGGAACGGAAATAGGCCCCACAGTCGCAGGGAGCCTCCCCTGCCAACCTCCTCTCCCTGGTCTTGTAGATGGTTAGTGGCCACGTGGAAACCTACATGCGGGCGTTAGCACGAGTGGTAGGGCCCATGGCCGTAGTGGCCGCCTCGAAGATGTACGGGAAGGTGGTGTTCTTCCTGGCATCTGAGACGGCCGCTCAGGAGGCGGTCGAAAGGGGCCTGGCAGTGGGGGGCACCCACGTCCCCGTGGAGCCCATGGAGGATGTAGGCGCACGGGTGATCCTTACCTCCATCCCGCCTTTCCTCCCCAATGCCGCCCTCTTGCCCCTCCTCAATACCCTGGGGAAGCCTATCTCGACCATCCGGCCGCTTCCCCTCGGCTGCAAGGACCCCACCCTCCGCCACGTCCTCTCCTTCCGCCGGCAGGTGCAGCTCCAGCTGCTGCCGGCTGTTCGAGATGGAGGGGTGCTGGAGGGGTCCTTCCTAGTACCCTATCAAGGGGCCCACTACCGAGTTTACTACTCGACAGGAGAGGCCCGTTGTTTCTTTTGCCGAGCGACGGGGCACGCCCGGAGGGACTGCCCCCAGGCCCAGCAGGAGGGGGGGCCCGGGCCCCCCGAGGCCCGGGGGGGCCCTGGTCGGGCCAGCGGTGGCCGTCCCCCCAGCCAGCCGGGCCCCGCGGCCCCCCCCCTCCACCTCCCGACGCCCGGAGAGGTCCAGCCGGACCCGCGGAGGAGGGAGGGCCAGGGCCACCACTGCCGGGCACGGAAGGGGATTCACTAGACCCAGCCCGTGCGCTGCTGTTCCCTTGCTCTGCCCTTGCTGCCGAGCCTTCCACCTCGGAGGGCTGGGAGCTTGTGCAGCGCGGCAAGCGCAAGGCCGACGCCCAGCTCTCCCCCTCCCCTGCTGCTGAGGAGGAGGGGGAACCCAATGAAGCTAGGAAGAGGACTGCTCAAGTCGAGCCCTCCACCGAGTCCCCAGCCCAAACCCGGCCGGTGATACCGGACGGTGATGCCCTCCCGCTTGCCACCGAGGAGGTCCTCATGGCAGTGAGAAGGGAGCTCTCGTTCCTTTCGGAGGAGACCGACGCCCTGAGTCTCCTTCTAGTCCGTCGGGGGGAGGAGATCTCCACCCGAATGGAGGGTTTGGCGCACAGTAGCGCCGAGCCACCCTCCACTCTCTCCCATCAGGACACGGACCCCACACCCCGTGCGGCGCCGGCCGAGGCTGCGAAGCCTCGGTCCCCCCTCGGGAATGTTGGCCCAGACGATTCCTCCCAGGAGCTCGACACTATCAGCTCCGAATCACCTGACGCCCCCCCCATAGAGGACCCGGTTGTCTTTCCCGTCCCTTCCCCCCCTGACCCTGATCAGGGGCCTGCCCTCGTTTCTCACCCCGAGCCTCTCTCTTCCGTAGACTTAAACCCCCGCATTGTTCTCACCCCACTCTCCCTTCCCATTTCTGGTTCCGACCCTGTCCGCCTTTCCCCTGTCACCCGCCCTCCCGCCACATCTGGGACTGCTTCTCTCTCCCTTGAGAGCTCCCAAGAGGCAGCTCCTACTTCTACTGCCCCCAACCCCCAGAGGGTTGCCTTTTCCCTTCCCCCCCTTCCCCCCCCACTTCAGCCTCAACAAGTCATGGAGCTGATGCGGGAGCCGAGGCAGAGGAGGAACCCCCCGGCGTGTCACAAGAGGCGCTGCGTGCTTTTCTTCAGGACGCGCGTGGAGCCCGGAACCCAGTAAAGATCGCTCTGCAACGCTGGGGAGACTTCAACCAGATCCTCCAAGCCACACGCAACGCAATGAAGAAGGGAAAAGGGACCGGGCGGAAGAGCGCCGCGGCATACCAGCGAGTCCGCGCTTTCCGCAACGCCCTGATAACCTTCGGATATGACCATGGACTGCTGCCCCGTAGTCCCAAGAGAACCCAGCGAGCCCACACTCCCCGCAACGCCCGGACGACCTGCAGACTTGGCCATGGACTGCTGAGTAGCCCTGTGAGGACCTAGCGAGTCCACGCTTCCCGCAACGCCCGGACGACCCGCGGTTTGGACCACGGGCCGCTGCGCAGCCCTATGAGGACTCGCAGCGCTTCTGACCACGAGGATCCCCTCCAACCCTCCCTATAATGCCCGTCATCTTTGCTACTCTAAACACCAGAGGCTGCAAGACGGACCTCCGCAGGAGCCAGGTGCTCTCCTTCCTTCAGGTGAGGAGATTCTCTGTAGTGTTCCTGCAGGAGACCCACACAGAGCCAACCGCCGAGGCAAGCTGACAGCTTGAGTGGGGAGACCAGGTGTACTTCAGCGACCTCTCAGCCCGTGCAGGTGGGGTGGCTACCCTGTTCTCCCCAGCTTTGCAACCCGAGGTGCTGGGAGCCACTGACGTCGTGCCCGGCCGCCTGCTGCACCTTCGAGTCTGCGTGGAGGGGCTGACACTGAACCTTGTCAACATCTACGCCCCGACTGCAGGCTCAGAGCGGATCCGGTTCTTTCAGCAAACATCTGCCTTTCTTAGTACCCTGGACCCTCGTGAATGCCTAGTTCTGGGCGGGGACCTCAACACCACCCTCGAGGAACGAGACCGCATGGGGACCGAGAGCTGCCCGGCCGCTGCAGCCGTCCTCCGAGAGATTATAGACCATCACTCCCTGGTAGACGTCTGGCGTGACCAGCACCAGGATGACGCCGTCACCTTCACCTTCGTCCGGGTAGGAGGAAACCAATCGAGCCATTCCCGTTTGGACTGTATCTACCTTTCACGTCGCCATCTGTCGCGAGCCCACTCCTCAGACGTACAGATAGCCCCGTTCTCAAATCACCACCTGGTAACCGTGACAGCCTCCTTCACTGCAGAGAAGCCGGGACCGGCCTACTGGCATTTCAATAACAGCCTGCTAGAGGATGTGGGTTTCGTGGCGTCCTTTCGAGACTTTTGGCTGGCCTGGCAGGAACAGAGGCACGCCTTTCCCACGGTACGGCACTGGTGAGATGTAGGGAAAGTGCACGCCCGGCTCTTCTGCCGCGACTACACTTGGGGGGCTAGCCGACGGCGGGATGCGGGGATGGAGCACCTGGAGCAGGAGGTGCTAGCGCTGGAGAGACGCCTCGCTGTCAACCCCAAGGATGCATCCCTCTGCGAGGCGTGCCGAGAGAAGCGGGAAGAGCTCCGAGCCCTCGAAGCTCTTCGGGCTCGGGGAGCCTTAGTTCGATCCCGCATCCACCTCCTTCGGGAGATGGACCGTGGTTCCCACTTCTTCTATGCCTTGGAGAAAACGAAGGGGGCCCGAAAGCACATCACCTGCCTCCTGGCAGAGGACGGCACCCCCCTCACGGACCCGGTAGAGATGCGGGGAAGGGCCAGAGCCTTTTACGCCAGCCTCTTTTCACCAGACCCGACCGACGCCACCGCCTGCCGGGTGCTTTGGGAGGGACTCCCCGCGATCGGCATAGGCGACCGGGACCGGCTGGAGCTACCTCTTACCCTAGCCGAACTCTCGGGAGCTGTCCGCCTCATGCCCACCAACAAATCCCCGGGCATGGACGGGCTGACCGTGGAGTTCTACCGCGCCTTCTGGGACATCCTCGGCCCAGACCTTGCCGCTGTCTGGGCCGAGTCCGCGACTGATGGAGAGCTCCCCCTCTCATGCAGGCGGGCTGTGCTCACCTTACTGCCTAAGAAAGGAGACCTCCGCGACCTTCGGAACTGGCGTCCCATCTCGCTCCTTAGCACGGATTACAAAATCATAGCCAAAGCCCTCTCGCTGCGACTGAGGACCGTGCTGCGAGACGTGATCCATCCCGATCAGACCTACACCATCCCGGGCCATACCATCTTTGACAATCTTTATTTAGCCCGGGATCTCCTGGAGCTTGGCCGTAGGGATCGTCTGTCCTTCGGCCTCCTGTCCTTGGACCAGGAGAAAGCGTTTGACAGGATAGACCACGGGTATCTTCTGGGCACCCTGCGGGCGTTCGGCTTCGGACCCCGGTTTGTGGGGTTCCTCCGAGCGCTGTACACCTCTGCGGAGTGCCTGGTGAAGTTCAACCGGACCCTGACTGAACCGGCCAGCTTCGGGCCGGGGGTCCGCCAAGGCTGCCCGCTGTCTGGCCAATTGTACTCTCTGGCCATTGAGCCCTTTCTGTGTCTTCTCCGCCGGAGGCTGACGGGACTGGTACTCCAAGAGCCAGAACTTAGGCTGGTCCTGTCAGCGTACGCTGATGACGTACTCCTCGCGATCCAGGACCCGGACGACCTGGTGCGGTTGGAGGCTTGCCTGGCCATTTATTCGGCAGCCTCCTCCGCCCGGGTCAACTGGACCAAGAGCTCAGGCCTCATGGTAGGGTCGGGGTGGCAGACGGGCCCCCTCCCACCTGCGCTGCAGACCATCCGGTGGAGCGCAGGTCCGATGCTCTATCTGGGCGTTTATCTGTCAGCTACCCACCCCTCCCCGGTAGAGAATTGGCAAGAGCTGCAGGACCGAGTGTCTGGGCGGCTGCGAAAGTGGGCGGGATTGCTCCGGTGCCTCTCCCTCCAACGGAGGGCACTGGTGCTCAACCAGCTAGTCCTGTCCATGCTCTGGTATCGGCTCAGCACCTTGGTCCCGACCCAGAGCTTCTTGGCCTATCTTCAGAAGAAGGCCCTGAAGTTCTTTTGGCCGGGACTGCACTGGGTCTCCGCAGGGATCCTGAGTCTCCCCCTGAAGGAAGGGGGGCAGGGCCTGTGTTGCATTCGCAGCCAGGTCCACACCTTCCGCCTCCAGGCCCTGCAGAGGCTCCTCTATGGTGTGAACGGTCCAACATGGTGCCACTTAGGGCGTGCCTTCCTCCGCCGCCTTCGTGGGTACCGGTACGACCGACAGCTCTTTTTCCTTCACCCGAGAGGCCTTCCACAAAGCCTCTCCGAGCTGCCAGACTTCTATCAGGACCTCCTCCGAACCTGGAGGCTAGTCTCGGCCTCCAGACCCCTTGCAGTCACTGAGGGAGATGACCTCCTAGCGGAGCCCCTGCTGCACAACCCCCAGCTGCGTGTGCAGGTGGCGGAGGCCCCCTTGGTGCAACGGAGGTTGGTCCTGGCGGGAGTCACTAGGATCGGAGACCTCCTAGACTATGGCTGGGGAGACTGGGTGGATCCTCGGACGCTAGCCCAGCGTATGGGGCTCTCCACCCCTCGGACCCCCCAACGCGTACTCCGGGAGGTGAGGGCAGCCTTGCCCCCTGCCGCCCAGGCCTACCTCGAGCGGGTCTTGCGGGAGGGCACCCCTTGCCCTCCCTTCAGCTCAAGCCCTCCCGTGCTCACTATTGGGCCCCGGCCCCGAGAGTCCCTTCGGCCTCTCCCTCCTTATGCCCCAAGCCGGTTGTTTGAGTTGCGGCCGGTTCTCTTTCGAACCGCGCCCAGAAAGCATTTATATACTCTTATACTCCATACCTTTCACTTCCCCGCCCTCGCGTCCCGCCCAGATACTAAATGGCGGAACCTAATGACATCTGTGGAGGGCGAAGACCCCCGGTGGGCCAGCCTTTATTCTACCCTGACCCCGCGGCCCGTCGGGGACATTGGTTGGCGGCTCCTTCACGGAGCCATGAGCACGGGTGTATACCTGGCACGGTTTACCCCTCGCCCTGACACCTGCCCCTTTTGTGGCAAGAGGGAGACCCTAGCACACGCCTATCTAGAGTGCGCCAGGCTGCAGTCCCTTTTCCGGCTCCTCCAGAACCTCCTGTTGAGGTTCTGGTTGCATTTTTCTCCCCACCTGTTTATTTATGCGCACCCCATTCAGAGGCCCACGAGGTCGCGAGACCTCCTCGTCAACCTCCTCCTAGCCCTGGCCAAGGCAGCCATCTATAACACCAGGGAGAGAAAGTTGGCCGAGGGAGGGCACTGCGACTGTGGGGCCTATTTTCGTTCCTCCATTTGTTCACGTATTCGAGTGGAGTTCCTCTGGGCAGAATCCGCTGGCTCCCTAGACACCTTTCGGGAGCAGTGGGCCCTGTCCGAAGCTCTTTGCTCGATATCTCCATGTGGTTTTCTTAGTTTGAATTTGTGATCCCATAAAGGGAGTTTTGAGGTTTTAGTTTTAATGTGTTATTGCTATTTTTATGTAGATTAATGTGGCTTAATTATGTAATGCTTATTACATGCTTCTGAATAAATAAAATAGTACGAGCATCCAGCCCTCCGAGGTGGAGGGTCGGGCAGCTGGGGCAGGGGCCGGGGCCGGGGCCAAGAGGACAGGAGTCAGGGTGTGGGGAAGCGGAGGTGGGCAGCAAGGGAAGGAGAGGCCTCCCCCTGGGGCTTGCCCCCTCCGATGCCCGACACTGCCGGCCCTGGCTCCCTCCCCTCCGCGGGCCCGCTGGACTGCTCCGGGCATCAGCGGGGCCCGTCAGCTTGCCCGGGTGAGCCGGGGGGACGCCCCCGAGGCCCGAGCGCAGGTGACAACTTCCGGCAGAGGGGGGGCGGCCACAGGGACCGGCCGGCTGCTGGGGGCGCCACCGATGGTCTGGCTGGCGCCCTCCTGGGTCCCACGGGTCCCGGGCCTCCCTCCTTGCCGGGCCAGGGGGCAGTCCCTCCGAACATGCCCCGCCGCCCGGCAGAGGTAGCACCGGGCCTCCCCCGAGGTGTAGTGGACCCGGTACTGGGCCCCTTGATGGGGCACCAGAAACGACCCCTCGAGCGCCTCTCCGCCACGCGCCACCGCCGGCAGCAGCTGGAGCTGTACCTGCCGGCGGAACAAGAGGACATGGCGGAGGGCGGGGTCTTTGCAGCCGAGGGGAAGCGGGCTGATGGTGGAGAGGGGCTTCCCCAGGGAGGCAAGGAAAGGCAGAAGGGTGGCATTGGGGAGGAAGGGCGGAACAGAGGATAAGACCACCCATACACCCAGGTCCTCCAGGGGCTCCACGGGGACGTGGATGCCCCCCACCGCCAGGCCCGTCTTCACCGCCTCCTGGGCGGCGGCCACCTCCGAGGCAAGGAAGACCACCACCTTGCCATACATATGGGAGGCCGCCACCACGGCCGTGGGCCCCACCACCCGCGCCATCGCCCGCACGTAGGTTTCCCCGTGGGGCGAGGCAGACACCAGGAGACACCGGACCCCATGCCTTCTGGTAAGGATGGGGAAGGGGCCCCGGCCACCTGGGATGGTGCTGGAGGCGGTGGTCAGGGCAGGTGTCTTGGCAGCCGCAGGCGGGGGACCCGTGGCCACCTGGGCGTACGCCCTGGGGGCGCCGCCGCCCCCAGAGCTGGTGGAAGGGACAGCGGGAGACGATAGAGGGAGGGGAGGAGGGGCCCCAGCCACAGGAGGTGTCGTCTTCTGGGCAGGACCTTTGCCCTTCTTTTTACCCCCCTGATTTTTCCTCCGGACCAAGGGAGTGCCCCCCAGATTAGGGGGGGCAGGAGCCGTGGCAGCAGCAGAGTCCCTGGCGTCCCCACCAGAGTCGTCCTCCGCCCACACCTGGGGAATGACTCCTGGTGGCTCAGCGGGGGCAGCAGGACCGGTTGTTGAGGGCAGGGACGGGGCTTCGGGGTGGGAGAGTGGAGCGGGAGTGTTTATGGAGGGGGTCCCGGTCCCAGGCACACCTGCCATCCTGGAAAGGAGTGGGAACAGTTCGATGGGGGGGAGGGGGCGGGATAAAGGAAAGGGAGGGAGAGTACAGGGGGAGGGGAGTGGAAAGAGGGGAGGGAATGAGGTAAGAAGGGGAAGGGGGGGGCATGACCGCTCCTCCCCGCTAGGCTGGAAGCAGGGGAGGAGGGCACCAACATAGGGGAAAAGACAGGGGGTCAAGCCAGGCAAGGGCGCAGGGGCAATACACTAACCAGCCCAAGATGGAACATCGGTGGCTCCTCCGGCTGCACTGGGGGGTGGGGGGGCTGGGGTTAAATGGACTCAGGAGGGAGGGGGTGCAGTGTGTGAAGGGGGGGTAACAAAACCAGGGGAGTCAATTAAGGGAGGGGAGGGCCATGGGTGATGCCGGAGCACATAGGCCAGAGGAGGGGGGAGCTACAGCGGTGCGGGAGGAAAAGGGGAGGGTCAGGGTCCCCCAAATGTGGGGGCCAGGGCAGGGGGCAGCAACAGGGGAGGATCAGGGGAAAAGAAGGGGTAGGGGTGCCCCCAAACACAGGGGGCAGAGCGAGGGGCAGCAGCAACAGGGGAAGAGGCAGCCAGCCAAGGGAAGGGAAAGGGAAGGGGCCTTTGGGCAGCTGGTGCTGGCCCTAGAAGCAGCGGCAGGGGGAGGGTGGAGATAGTAGCTGGGGGGGGTGGTAGAAGAGATGGAAGGCCACACACTCACCCCCTCCTTCCCAGCTGGGAGGGAGGATCTCCAGCAGAGCCCTGAAGCAGCAGCAGGGTCCCCCAGAGAAGCAGCTACAAAGAAAGAAAGAGGGGGGGCTAGGGCCAGGCCAGGGGGCTATGTGAGGGGACAAGAAGACATAGATCTTAGCCCCAGGCTTAGCAAAGCCCTATTCCCCAGATGAGCCAGCTGGGGCTGCTTTAAGGTAATTAGGCCACCTGGGGCCTATCAAGGAGATTGCCCCAGCTGTTAAAAGCCTCCAGTTTGGGCAGGCAGTTGTGGAGTGCAGAGGTTGGTGGTTGCAGTTTAAAAGTCTGTAGTTGGCAGTTTGCAATCTGCAGAAGCTTGGAGTTTCCACAGTTGCTGCCACAACACTGGAGGCAGAGGACCCAACTGGGGAAGCAGAGAGCAGACCATGGACTGACCCAAGGGAAGGTAGCAGAACTTGGGGCAGAGTGGGCCCTGTTTTCCCCTACCCCTCCAGTTCACCTTCCCCCAGCTGCACCACTGGCTGGGCTGGAAGAGTGCAGGACCCATGAGGGTAGAGTACATCCCCCCACTCTGCTACAAATACTAGAATGGTCTGATAACTGGAGCTGGATGGGTGTAAGTGTGAGTTCATTTACATCAGGAGCAGAGATCTCCCATCATGCAGTGTGTCCCTGCCTTGCCAATCCCAGAGTTCAGTGCGGTTCCTGCTTTGGAGCTTGGTTCTCCATTCTTCATGCTAATTCTTGTTCCATCCTCAATGTAAATGAGGCTCCAGTTCTCCATTCCAGGTGCTAATTGAGATGCCTCTTTTTACATCTTCTATGTAGATGAGGCATGGGGAGTTGTCTCAATCCTATCACCCTTGTTTGGAGGGTTTTAGGTGTGTCTCCCACAGCCTTTTCATAGCTTTTGTTTCTGGTTCAAGCAGAGGCTGGGGGGGATTCAGGTGAGCCAGAGAGAGAGTAGAGGTTTTTCACCCTGGCTTCTCAAGAACACAGCTACCAGGTAACAATAGGCATTCACAATTATTTTCTTCCAAGTTATCAGTGACTCGGAAACAGGTGATACCATTTTTGACACAGTGACCCTCACCCTCCCCATTGGTCACTCGATCCTCCTGGATAGGTTATAACCATCAATTTTAACAGTCTAACTATGGGAACCCTCCTGCCAGGGCTCAGTAATACCATCTGGATTGAATTCATGTTCATAAATGAGCCATCCTAATTCCGCCTGTTTGTTGTGCAGTATTGGTGTATAGGCCACAAATGAATTTCTTCTCTTCATGTGCTTTGGTGTCTATCAATATTTAATGTTTCATTGGCATTTCTCATCTCTAATATAGATCATATTTCATAAAATGAAAGTATCTACTAGCAAGGCATGAATATTCGTGTTTCAGTATAGCTCTATTTAACGTGAAATACATTTTACATGGGAACCCAAGTTTTCTATGTAGTACTATTCAATTTTATTAAAGGGGCTAGATCACTTTTCCCAGTTGCAATGTAGTATAGAAGTCTGATTCATCCAAGCCCTGTACAGCATGTCTGTGAGAAGCCTTTGGATTTATAAATTCCTGTAATCAGACTCGTTCCTATTTTCCTACAAGGTACAATTATTTTTTTAAGGAAAACGGAATATACAATTAAACCCTTAACTGTGACAGCTGACTACTTAGTCACTCACTCATTCAGTAATAAAAATTGCTCATGCAATTTCCCAGCCAAGGACAGAGTGAAAATAAATGACATTTTGTCAGTCATTCTCATGTGCATCCACCTGTCACAAGATGGATAAGGGCACAGGGACTAGGAATTTCAGCTGGAAGTGTGAGCCCTGTGCATGTATACGGGGGATGAAATTGCTTCTGCCATTACTGAAACTGGAAATGTGGAATGAGAGGAGGAAGTCTGTCTCTTTCTCTCAAGTTAGTTTCTCTGTCATAAAGACATACACACTCCTGTGTGTATTTTCTGTATATACCCAGGCAGGTCTTCAATGTTCTCTACGTTCATACCCATTCTCCTATAGATCTGATAAAGAAACAGTATTGAGCATTCAGAACTAGTGTTTTGGATCTGTGCGACAAGTTGAAGTCCCTTCACACTCTAGGCACATATTGCTAGTTGCACTTACAACGGCTTCTTGTCTGCTGGCTTTTTTCAACTCATAACTTGTATTACTCAGTCTGCCATGTTTTATTCCCTAGTTCAGCTTATCGGGTAGAGTTAGGCTCTGCATTCATTTTCCATGAAAACCTTAGATCCAAGAGGAAATTATACATGGGTTTGGGGAAGTAACTGGTTCCCCAACCATTCTCTGACTGACAGCCCATATACTTGTGCATATTTATCTCCATTCCATAACAAGGCTATTAACCCCCCTCCCCCCAATCACCCATTCTGTCAAAATGTTGGTTTTTTGGCAGTGCCAGGTGGGAAATCACTAATGGAATCTGAATTCCCTAGAACAAATTGTGAGTCATGCCTGCTCACAAAAGTGCCCCTCTACTTGCTAGTGAGGGTGGCAGAGACAAAACAGGAAGAGAGAGGGGGAAAAACCCCAACCCAAATCTGGATTTCTAAATTGCATATGCAAATCTAAACAATCCTGGCTGTGCTTTTATCTTTCCCACTGTTAGCAGAAGGAGGTGGTAGGCAGCTGGTCCTATTTCTTACCTTATAACAAATTTTGCCTTACTAAAAATTCTGAGTGTATTAAGCATCAGACACCTGCCATAAACCAGAACCTCATCTACCAGGCCAAATTCATTCCTTGCATAACTCCATGGTGAGGTGACAACAAGAACCAGCTTGCTGTCAAGTTCGATTTTATGTGGATCCCTCAAATAAGGAGCGACAAGGGTTGCTTTGCATACAACTTTGTTTTACTTGCAACAATCTATAAATCAACAATTACAATTTAAAAATCACCATTAATTCTTATCTAATACAACAACTTAACTACTTAAAACACAATCACAATTACAACTGTACGATTATACTTATAAAGCTAGCTTACACTATGGAGTTATACTTATACTATTATACTTACACTGCAACAGTGAGGTTTGTCAGCAGCAAAGCAACACTCCAATATTACTAGTACCATTCCCGGGTTTGCATCTGAGTGGAATACACTGTCACACTCAGGTTTCACAGCTACACGCTCTATACTCAGGTTTGAGCGGCAAACTGGGAAGAGACAGTAGGTAGATCAGGCCTCCACGTAGAGCTATTCTGGTGCTCTTCCAAAGATACGGGACATCTCCAGTTTACTTCCTGTTTATGGTCACCTTATATTTCTCTTCCTCACAGCCATATGCCCACTTTTAGCCAATTATGAAGTTCCTAAGAGCGATGAGGTGATCAGGGGCTGCACCCCGACACAGCCAGACATGATATTATCTTCCTTGATTGCCCAGCTATGTGCTAGACCAGGGGTCGGCAACCCGTGGCTCCCGAGCTGCATGCGGCTCTTCAGCCACGGCTATGCGGCTCTTCAGCCGCGGTAAGCTGTGGCTCCGGAACGCGGCTCCCCTAGTGACTAGGGGACCAGAGCAAAAATTCTTCCCCTATTGCAGGCATGTCCAAAGTACGGCCCGCGGGCCATGTACGGCCCTTCATGCTTTTTAATCCGGCCCGCCGCTGTGAGCCCTACTCTCCAGCTCCGCCACCGAAATTGACAAGGGCAAGTCAATTTCACGGCGGAGAGTGGTCTGAAGTGCTGGCTGCTGGGGTGCAGTGTGTTGGGTGCTGTGTACATAAATGTGTATTTAATACACTCCATTCATCTGATCCTTGCCCGGCCCCTCTGTCAAATTTTAGAACGCATTGTGGCCTGTGAGTCAAAAAGTTTGCCCACCCCTGTGCTAGACAGACTTCTGGCCTCCTGCTTGGGCAGTCGTACTCTTTCTGGGATAAACTCCAGCTGTTGTCTGCTGTTGACAAAGAATCACTTATTGCAATACCTGTCTGAATATTATTTTAAATGAAGTTTACTGAGTTTCAAGTCACAGAGGGCCCATACAGGTTTACCAAAGCCTACAGGCCACATACTGATTGCATCTTGATTGTCTCCAGTACTTAACACCTGCTGGGATTCTCCCAGTGCTTATCACAGAGATTTCTGACAAGACAAGGCTGTGAGGCAAGACCTGGCCCCCACAAGATTATCTATAGAAATCTTTGTGCTTTATAAAGAATTATAATTGCTGGCCTGTATCTGCTTCTTTGACCTTAATATGACACTACTCTTACTAACAAGTTCAAAAAGCTGCTAAAACTCTCTAACTTCCCCAAAACTAACACTGACCCAGTGATTGCCCAATCTCCTCTCAATAACATTCATTCAGCGCTATCACAATCACCCCTTTCTGACCCTGGGTCAGTGGCTTCTTAGAAGTCTAATATTGGCCCAGAATCAGACACTGTCTGAAAACCCTGACCCCAACTTCCCCTTAGTAATAACAATTCAGCAATTTGTTCAATTGCCAATAGACTAATGAAAACAAGTTAAGGCCCACTCCCACAAGGAGGTGTGAATGCTGTTAAGTAATAAAGAACTAATCATGCTATGTAAGGTGTAATGACGCTATGTATGAATATTCATGTAATCTTTAAGGGCATATAAGGCTGCGCCCCAGAATAATCGGGGCTCAGCCTTTGGAAATTATTCCGCTGGGCCGGTTGGTGCCAATCAATAAACTGATGTTTCCTCATTTCGGTGTCTGTCTCGCAAGTGTTCCTAAGATCTTGCTTCAGCTGGATGTTGTTACAAAGCAGTTAATATTTTACATCCAGGCCCAATGAGTTTATATTTCTATTAATTTAAAATGGAGTTGGGTCACTTTAATTATAAAATGAAACAATGTTACAACACACGGATGTCAATGGAATCACACCTGCTTGCATCATCTCTGAAGCCAACCCATGAACTATAACTGTGGTGACAATCACGTGCAGCAAAAATCCTGAACTCAATGCGACCTAAAGGACTCCAGCCCAGCTACAGCAAACCTGGGCTTTGCAGCTTCATCAGAACAGCGGGGAGTGTAGAGAGAGGCTTGTAGAAGTTTGCGATTTAGAGATGCTCCCTAGCATGGGACAGTGTTGTGTGAACTGGGAGATGTGCCCTACATCAGATCTAGCAGGGTTGCTCCCAGCTGCACATCTGGGAATCATTCCTGTCTGCATTATTAAAGTTCTAGTCCTCACTCATTCAATAGTTCATTCTTTAATGAACCCTCAAGATCATTCCAGGGAGGTGATGCTCAGCCACTCATCAGCTGTCAGGTTATTCACGGCTTGCTTCCTTCCTGAATGATGGCTGTGGCCACTCTCATATTAACTTGGGGAATCAGTTTTATTGGCTCATGATGAATCCCGTGTATCCTCCGAAGAGCAGGATAATGACTCCAGGTTCTAATCGCCAGACTTCTGCTGAATGGACGAAGTACTGAGTTTAGGAAACCACAGAGGGAGAAAGAACATCAGGCATAATAAAATAAAGCAGGGGCTGCTAACATCTTCCTCCCTCACTCTGCATTATTCTGTATAATTTAGGAAAAAAGCCAACTCGGACAAGATTGAATCATTTAAATGGACTAAGTAAACAAAACACAACTTGGGTTATATTGCCTTCCCTGCTCAAAGCTCCCCTGGGTGGGCTTATGGGCAAGTTAAACCTCATTGAGACTATGCCAGGCTGGGGAAGACTCTTAAGGAAATGGAGGCTCAAGTGATCTTCAGTGGAATTCTGTCTGTCCCTAGAGGAGGCCAACAAAGGTGTGACAAGATTCTAATGATCAACAGATGGCTCAGGCAGTGGTGCTCTAAGGAGGGTTTTGGGATGTATGGCCACTGGGAGGCAGTCATGGACAGAGGACTGCTCTCTTGGGATGGACTTCACCTGAATAGGGAGGGAAATGCACTTCCAGGATGGAGATTGGCACAACTGATTAAGAGTTTTAAACTAGGAATTTGGGGGAGACGGTTGGGAGATGCCCGGGGAATCGCCACACCTCATTTTAACATTGAGAGGGAGGAAAATGAAATAGGAAAGGATAGAGCAGTGGGTAGGAGAATGGACACGAGGAGGAAGGGTTGTGTAGATACCAGTCTACTAGGCGATACTGGCGGTAGAATGACTGTGGCGAATTCTATAAGGAATGAGAATGAAGCCAAACAGCAAAAATTAAGATGTTTGTACACCAATGTGAGGAGCCTGGCTAACAAAACTAGAGCTACTAGTGCAAGAAGTGAAATCAGATATTATAGGGGTAACAGAAGTACGTTGGAATAGCAGTCATGACTGGAGTACAGGTATTGATGGGTATGTGCTGTTTAGAAAAGACAGAAATAAAGGCAAAGGTGGTGTATATCAACGATGAAGTACACTGTAAAGAAATTAGAAGTGATACAATGGATAAGACAGAGTCTGTCTGGACAAAAATCACACTGGGGAAGAAAACTACTAGAGCTTCCCCTGTGATAGTGCTTGGGGTGTGCTACAGACCACCAGGATCTGATTTGTATATGGATAGAGACCTCCTTAATGTTTTAAATGAAATAAATATTACCGGGAACTGTGTGATTATGGGACATTTTAATTTCCCAGATATAGACTGGAAGATGGGTGCTAGTAATAATAATAGGGCTCAGATTTTCCTGGATGTGGTAGCTGATGGATTCCTTCATCAAATAGTTGCTGAACCAACAAGAAGGGAAGCCATTTTAGATTTGGTATTGGTGAATAGTGAGGACCCCATAGAAGAACTGGTTGTAAGGGACAACTTTGGTTCACGCGACCATGAGCTAATTCAGTTCAAACTAAATGGAAGAATAAACAAAAATAGATCTGTGACTAGGGCCTTTGATTTCAAGGAATTAGATAAGGATTTCAAGGAATTAGATAAGGAAGTGGAATAGACTGGGCTGAAGAACTCTTGGATCTAAAGGTGTAGGAGGCTTGGAATTACTTCAAGTCAAAGTTGCAGGAACTATCTGAAGCTTGCATCCCAAGGAACGGGAAAAAATTTATAGGCAAGGGTCGTAGACCAAGCTGGATGAGCAAGCATCTCATACAGGTGATTAAAAGAAAGCAGAAAGCCTATAAGGAGTGGAAGATGGGAGGAATCAGCAAGGAAAGATATCTCTTGGAGGTCAGAACATGTAGAGACAAAGTGAGAAATGCCAAAAGCCAAGTAGAGTTGGACCTTGCAAAGGGAATTAAAACCAATAGTAAAAGATTCTGAGTTCTTCTTTCCAGTCCACTTCCCCAACTAATTCCCTGAATGTTGTAAAGTTTGCCCTTTTGAAATCAAAGACCCTTGTTGCAGATCTTTTTATCTATCCTTCTATTTAGTTTGAATTGAATTAGCTCATGATCACTTGAACCAAAGTGACTCACTCTCTAAGTTTCTCTTCTTGTGATTTACCTTCTGATTCATTAGCTTCTCAGTAGTTCTCACATGCAGATTATTATTATTTATTATTTGTGTTAAATTAGGACCTAAGATCTCCAGTCATGAACCAGACCCCATTGTGCTAGGCACTGTACAAACATGGAACAGAAGGATTAATAGTCTTATAAAACTTAATCTGAGGGCTGGTTTACACTGGGAACTCACGTCATCAAAGCCGTCTCTCAGGGGTTTGAAAAATTCACCGCCCTGAGAGACATAGTTATGTGACCTAACTCCTTGTGGAGACTGTGCTATGTCAATGGAACAATTCTTCCATTAACCTGTCTACCACCTCTTAAAGGGGTGGATTAGCTCCACTGCGGGAGAAGCCCTCCCTTTGACAGGGGTAGTGTCTACACTGAAGCACTGCAGCAGTGCAGCTGGACTTCTGTAGCAGTTTAAATGTAGACATATCCAGAGACAAGGGAGAAGAGATGTATACAGACAGACAAACGGGGAAGTGCAAGGGAACAATGAGACAATACTAGTCACCATATTCAGCAGTGTTCTCAACAGCCTAACTGTTGTCAAGTTGTTGTAGGCATTGTGGCAGAGGAGTTTTAGACAATCCACAGTCAACCTGTGAAACCTTCATAATTGTGAAGGCCAAAAGTATGACTGGGTTAAAAAAAAAAAAAAGCTAAATTCATGGAAGAGAAGCCCTTCAATGGCTGTGACCCAGGCTAGTGTCTCTGGGTGTCCCTAAATCTCTGACTGCCAGAAGCTGGGAGTGGCTGATGGGGGATGGATAATTGCCTGTTCTGTTCACTCCCTCTGAAGCAGCTGGCATTGGCCACTGTGGGCAGACAGGACACTGGGCCAGATGGGCCATTGGGCTGACCCAGTCTGACCATTCTGAAGAAGGCATTTGGAGGATAATGAAATGGCTCCTCCCAAACATGAAGGGTAGTGGGGGAAAAGCACAAAGGTACTTGTTTGCCAACTTAACAAGTGGATGATAGAAGGTGACACCTTGGGCTGACTGGAGACAAGAGTTGACCTTTTGATACTGCCAGAGAGGTGACAGGCAGGTGGGGATAGGCTGTGAAGGGCCTTGAAGGTGAAAACAAGCAGCTCATGTTTGATGTGATAGAGAAGAGGAGGCAATGGGTAGACTCAAAGGGAGGGGTGACATGATTGAAGCACCAGGCTAGGAATATGATCTGTGCAGCAACATTCTGAGCAGTTATGAGCAGAGCTAGATTGCATTTGCCAAGGCCAGAGAAAAAGATGTTGCAGATATTGAGACTTCTGTCTGTCTTGATTTAATTTCATCCCATTCCCCAGTTCTATTCCCTTGTGGCATTCAGAACAATTTCTCTCTCTCATTGGAGTTTTTACCTTTTGGTTACTCTTACCATTCAAAACTCTTAAGGAGACTGAGGAAGGTGACAGAGCCAATGGACCAGACCCCACTCCCAGTGACATCTGTGCAAGGCCACAAACCTGAAGCTGCAACTGCAAAGTGTAACCTAACGCAATGGAGTGTAACTGAGTTGTAGTGTAACCGAGGGCAGTCCTTCGTTATTTACTAACTGGTCTGCGGTGACGCTGACAAGCATTGTTCATTATTCATGCAATCTTATTTATTGCTGTAGGTGCCATCCACCATGTGTCCTCAATGTTCACCTTCATTTCTCTTCTTTTGTGAACTTATGTTAGTGCTCATGGAGAGCTGGAGATACAATTTATTTCTCCCCTCTTGACTGAACCTATTAATTCTATTCAAAAGATTATAGAAACCACGGTCACAGCATCCAGGCGAAAGGGTAATCCTGGTATCACGGAGCAGGGTAATTATTATGAATCATCTCTCCAAAGCACTCGTTCTTAATTGCAAGGTCCCAGGAGACATGTCATAGGGCGTCTGCGTCTAATAAAAATTCCTGAGAAATGAGGAAGGAGACTCTGAGGACAAAACTTTTTATGGCCCCTGGTTACCGGTTTCCATTATTGCTTTTCCTCCAGAATGTAAGGAATAGAATGATTGGATTACATTTGTCCAATGTGACGTCTCGTTCATATGCCGCTTTCAGAATGGTGCATCCCACATGGGATCTGTGGTGGTATGTTCCCTCTGTTCTTGGAACTGGAGGGTGCTGGATGGGAGAGGACAGGATGTCGGCAGCAGCAGGGCAGCCGCAGCAGCCTGGTTGCGCAGTGCCTAGACCTGGGCTTTCGGTACAAGGGGCGCTGCGGGAGAAGGGGTTGGGAGTAGCTGTCCCGGGCAGGAGGGCTGTTCCTCTGCTAGACACTGCTCACTTCTGAGCAGAGGATGTGTCTTTGGGGGCCAGTTGTGAACATAAATTGCCAGTTGGAGGCTGTGAACCATAGTGGGCTCCTGGGGAGAATGGTGGCTCTGCCAGCGGCAGAGATCCAGGATGCAGATGCAGAAGTACTGAGCACCTAACAGCAACTCTTTCCTCCCTGAATATTTCCTGAACCCCCCTCCAAGCCCCTGTGTCCCCATTCTTCACCTTTTCTCCCAAAACACCCTTTCCTTCATCCCCCAAGTCTCAAATTCTCTCCTTGTGCTACACCAAATCCTTCTCTCTCCATTCCATGGAAAGACCTAAAGTCACCCCAGCATTTCCTCCTTCCCTCTTCCCGATCTGAGCCTCCTGCTCCTTCCTTCCATGCTGCAATATGCCATGAAATAGCTCCCCATGTTGACATGTGAGGTATCCTCATTGGCATCTGCCTTAGCCTTCATTGAAATGAATGGGATAGATCACACCCCACACTCCCCACAAAGGCATGGAGGTGTCTCTGCATCGGTCATTTTTGGCAGGTTTTCTTTACCACCCTAAGAGCTAGAGACTTGCTTTTTAAAACATAAGAAGCTTAAATTCCAGAGACCAACAGAGAGGCCAGTCAGCCTTGTTGCTCTTTTCTGAACTCTTTCCAACACTTCAACATCTTTCCTGACATGTAGACATTTTGAGGTACTCCCGTGCTGACCTCACAAGTGCCATACAGTACCACCACCTCCCTACTCCTATTTGATATTCCCATAGTCATACATCCACAGGTGGCATGAGATCTTCTGGCCACATCTTTGCTCTGAGACTTCACGTTCAGCTTGTTCTTCACCATCAGCTGCACTCCCACATGCCCAAGAGAGCAAAAGAAGTCTCTCTCTTCCCCTCCACTTTTGGCAGGAGAGGGCAAACTGCTTTGCCTTGTACCCCCCCTTGACTCTATCCCCTGGCTAAAGTATTCCACAGTCAGAGATACAGAGACGGAGTCTAGGAGTGTTTAAAGAAGGATAACCTCTTTTCATTCAAAGAACACGCTTCATTCTGGGTATCAAAAGATGCTTGAATCCAGAAAACAAGATGATTCTGTCTGCGCTCAGGGTTAAACAAGATCAAAACAGACAGTGCGCAGTATAATTGCACAAAATAAGGGTTCCCTTCCCTTTAGAAGATTATGCTCTTTTTGAATAGACCGCCTTGGTGGTGATATCTGAAGTGTCTTTTCCTGAATTGAGATCATAATTCAGTTCATGTACTTTATTTGGTATGTGTCGTTATCTAGCATATACATACATGGAATCGATTTTAGACACTGCAGCGTATGTTGTAAGAGCAATGAAGTCATACTAATAGGAGACTTCACTGTATCCCTTTGCTAGTGTGGAATTCTTGTGTGCATGACGGGGGTTAGTGAAGTGCTCCGTTGGAAGATTTTCGTTTTTCTTAACCCTCAGGGGGATTGTTCTTGTCTCCTTCAGGCCTACATTAAAGATGTAATGTGCCAGATTCTCAGCCAGCTGAAATCAGCATAGCTCTGCTGAAGTCAATGGAGCTACACCTATTTACACTGGCTGAAGATTTGGCCCAATATGTGAGAAACAAGCTTTGTGTCAGATCATGTGTCATTTCCAAATCTGGGAACTTCTTCATTTGTTGCTGTGCAGCAAATGGCAAGTCACCGAAGGGCTTCGTTCCATGAATGTCTGACCTTCTGCATCGCACAGACCAAAGAACCTCACCCAGTATGTCTTCAACATGCCCACCTGTGATGATGTGGGGACTCTGTCCATACACAGCTCATGATACTGGTTGATACTGGAGGCTGTCTGTGTCACCATGTCAGACTGCAAGCTCCATTTTGAATGTGGGGGTTTGTTCACCTTGGATGTCCTTCTACCTCCACATGGGGCTGGAATTCCAAGGGATGGTGCCTGGGGATAACAATAGAGGGTCATTAACTCTAGATGGTCCTCTGGTCACACCAACAAAAGGCCAACTCCTGCCTAGGAGAGCCGTTTTTTGGGGGGAGAGGTTGCCTGGCCACAAAGTTACCTTGTAGCAGTCTGTGGTCAGCTTTCGCGAGGGATTGGGCGGTCACAGGACCCAAGACACTGGGAGATTACAAAAAGGCAGGAGCTGCTCTTCAATGTGACTTTGGCCATTCTCAACCCTGCCTACCTGAATACCGATGGTCCCCCAATGACTCCCAAGGGAAGGGTGAGCTAGAGAGAGGCACACGGCACCCAGGGGAGCTTGTTGTTTTCCAAATGACCAGCACTTTCTTGTGCTTTATCTCTTGAGTACAGAGCAGCTGTGTTAGGAGCCTTTTGCTAAGCCTGTGTCAGCTGCCATCCAATATCGCTTATCCCCGAAGTGGGGACTCAGAGGTCTGACATTTGTCCAGCAGTGGGAGCTTGACCAGGTCTGTGGCACTGTAACTTCCAGAAGAGCTACCGTGGCTCTTCTAGCAAGGCAGCCAATCCTTACTTCAAGGCTTCGAGAGATGGAGAATCTGCCACAAGCCTTGGGAAGCCGTTCTGTTAGCCAAAATATTCCCTGAATCACTCACAATTCGTTTACCTGATTGCCGGATCTGTCACCAGGTGAACTGACTGAGGCTGATTCCCAGGAAGGTGCAACCTAGCCACTTTTATTTTGGGACGTGTCAGAAACACAATTCCCACTAACACCAAATGGAACACCAATTTGAGAAAACACGGGGAGTGAACCCCAGGCCCACTGCCTTAAAACCCAACCCTTTGGTCCCCTCAGTCTGCAATAGTATTTACAGTTTCTTTTCTCTCCCTCCCAGGGAGTGCTGGTCACAATCTCCTTCGCTGGAACCGGATCTCCCCAGGTAAGTCTATTTCATCTGCTTCTTGTCCTCGATCTGTAGCTGCGCAAAACAACGGTGCCTCGCCACGCTACCGCTCAGATGGGCAGCCCCTTGCTCCGGCACTCACTGCCTTAAATAACTTCCCAGGGGCCGACTTTTGCCAATCAGCTGCTGGGATTTTCCCGCCTTGCTCGGCCTTTGCACACTGCACCAATTCTTAGGTTTTCCCACCTTTCGCTGTCACTGGGCAGACTTCGCCTGCTGGCAGCCTGCCAAGTGTCAGCATCCTGCCTGTCTGAGGCCGGTTCAAAATGGATTCTAAATCCAAGATGGAGTTTTCCCTCATTTATTCTATTTACAACCAAGGAAGGGTACATATACATAAACTATTATTTTTACCTATGAGTTCCAATGGTGAATCACCCCCACCAATGAACATTGGTGCCCTATTTCTAGTCCAAATTTCTCTAGATTCAGCTTCCAGCCATTGAGTCTTATAAACCTTTGTCTACTAGGTTAAAAGAAGCCTCTGCTCTCAGAAATCTCTTCCCCTTGTAGGTACTTGTGGACCAGGACTATGTCACCACTTGGCCTTTCTTGGGAAAAAAATAAGTAGCTTCAGCTTCTTATGTCTCTCACTATAAAGCAGAATTTCAGAACTCTTTTCGTCATGCACTCCAGCCTTTCAACATCCTTTTTAAAATGTGGACGCAGAGCTAGACACAGGATCCAGAAATAGTCTCGCCTATGCCATGGACAGAAATAATAGCACCTCCCTCCTCCTACCAGCTATTCCCCTGCTTTGTATCATGCTGATGACTGTACCCGCAAAGGATTCAAAAGACCATGGCTTATAGTCTCTGTGCCAAAAAGCTCCTGAGTGTTAGAAACTATACATAAGGGCCTTGGGTACTGCTAAGCCAGGAAAGGGTATCCGTGTGAATCTGTGATTAAAAGCATGTAAAGGCAACTTTTCTCAGAGGGAAGAGTTCTTGAGGAATCATCAAGCATGACTATACTTTCATAAATCATTGGGATTTGAGAACATCTCTCAGGAAACTTTTATGAAGGCAGGGAGCATTTTTGTAATCATCCAGAAATGTCAAGTTATCCTCTTGCAGGAATATAGTCGAGCTTAACAAAATCTTTCTGCAAGCCCCAGAACCCAGAAGGAATTACTGTAGAATTACATGCCTCTCTTTAAAATAAAATATCCCATTTGCAGGTGAAAAGTAAGTAACTTATTTTAATGCATTTTCCCTGAAATCCATTTCTGTACAAAATGCTGCTTGAGAAAAGCTGTCTACAAAGATATTGTTTACTGTATAAATCAAGATTTTGTGTCAGTTGCTGTCTCTTTTCAGGCTATGAATGATTCAAATACGTTAAGGCCAATACTAAAATTTATTTTATGACTATGGTGTGACAGCACAGTCTCTGGATATTTGCAGCTCTGAGGCAGCCTGACATGCCAGAGCTCTGGGTTTTCAGGCTCCAGCCTGGAAAACCTAGAACCCCGGCTCTAACTGGGTCTCAGAGGCTTTGCAGCAGGGAACCTGAGAACCTTGATTGGAGCCAGGGATGTCATAGCTTCTGGGCTTTCTGCCCTGAAGCTGGAAGCCTGGATCTCCTGGGATGGCCTCCAACCCAGGGCCTATGGCTCTGCGGCTGCCTTGCCATGTGTACTGCCCTGGAGCTGGAGACACGAGGGTTTCCAGGTTGCCTTTGGGTCACAGACTTAGGAACCCTGGCTGGTGAGTGACATGGATAAAAAGGCCAGTTTCAGTCAGCAGGTGCCAGTCATGTGGAGCAAATTTTGGGTTGGAAACAACATATGGTGGAGTTTCCAAAATAATTTTCTTCAGTTTCCTTGTTTCATTGGGACCCCCAACATTTCATGTTTGGTTCAACCCAATATGACGACGTGGTAATTTTTTGTAATATTTTAATCTATGTGTGCCTCAGTTTCCCTTTGTAATTTACATTGCTAGCTAACGGATGCAAAGCTATTCTTGGGGCAGAGCAGGAGACATGAGGTGTGTCCATCACGTAACTGTCTGGGGTGGGATGAATGGATCATTAAAGGACTGGCTGAAACCTACCCACTTCAAGGGAGTGACAAAAGACAAAGGAGCCCCAAGGACTGAAGAGCTGACACCTCTCTATGGGAAACTCTGGCAGGCGGAACGTGTGAACTCAGTGTGCGTCTGCAGGAATGGAACAGGGCAGAGAGGTGTTAGGGGCTGGAGTAAGAGTTGGCTTTGGGAGAGATGCAGTTGCAAAGCTCTCACCTGAAACTGACAGGGAGATGGCGAACCAGAGCCAGCAATGAGTTCCACGGCAGCTGGACTGGACAGAGCACTGGCTTGGTTAGAAGAGATGATGACCTGCCCTTTATTTCTCTACACTAACCCTAAGACGTCCCGCTGCTGTGCTCCAGTCGGCTGTTTTGAAACAGTACCTGGTGTCACTGCGAATGCTGGCAGAAGACCTTGGTCCCAGAACAGTGTAAAAGTCTCTGACCACGAGTCTGTTTCAGCTGGACTCACGGGGCAGAGCACAGGGTGTGAAGCAGGGGGGTTGGAGCACAGAGGCTCCATTGTGGAGGTGTTGAGGCTGTCTGGCCTGCTCTTAAGGAAGGGCTTCCTCCAAGGGGCTATTTAGAAGCTGGGGTGTAGCACGGAGCCTGTGGAGCCATGACATAAGCCCAATTTTTTTTTCAGCCCCTGAACTGAAAAGCCACTCAGCTCCATGTTCACCGCCCCCCTGCAGCACTCACTGTGCTTGCTTCTGTCCCACATGGCTCCCAGTCAGCCTCCCTCTGCACCTGGCCTTCCTGGCTGCTGCTGCTGCGCAGCTGGCAATGTGCGTTCCAAGAAAGTCAGGGGTCGGTGGCATCACGGCACCTTGAACTGAACATGCACCAAATGCCCCTTGCAGCCGGAGCCTCCGCCACCTGCACTGCTCATTTTCCCCTGAGCCAGGCACCGAATTCCACACGCCGTCTCTGTGATTTCTCCCAAGAATACTGTTGATGGGTGTGACGCCTGAGTGGGAGCGAAAGGCTTTGGGAGCTTCTTTCATGTCCTGTCATGCTCCATTAGAGCTATGCTGCAGTGTGGCGCAGGTGAGATGTGATGTGCATACACAGAGCCAGGCAAGGCTCTGCAGAGGGAGCACTTTCTCACCAACCATTCTGCTTTCTTTAACACTGGGCCTCAGTTTGGCAGCTGATTTTGGAATCCGAGGTAGCCCACTGTGATGTGTGACAGCGTCCTGCACAGGCAAGACCGAGATTAGCATGCTAAAGGGCCTGCCAGCCGCAACTGCCCCTAGCTTCTGTCAGAATAAGATGGATCTTGATCCAGAACTAAGATAAGGATGAAGACATCCCAGGAAATGAGGGTGTCTAGATGTGATAATCCCTTGTGCCCTCTGACACTCAAGCAGGAGGCCCATCTTATGTAAAGAAGGGAAGCAATAGCATTTAGTGTCAGACCAGGATAAATAGCACCACAACTAGGAATGATACAGAAATACATTGGAATGCATGGAGAAGCTAAAATGCAAAGGACAGAGAGAAGAAAAACATGTTGTGAAACATGTAAGACTTAAAGAAAATTGGAGTTTATAAATCAAAATGTCAGTAAAAAAAACTCCCCAATATGTTTTCCCCCATGAATAATTGGAAAGAGGATTGTAAAGACCTAGGTATTTATAAGGATACTGTATCATATTTTGTGATATGTATTTTTTATTACACGTTGTTTTTTAGGCAGCATATATGAACTTTATAAAAGATAAACAGAGGAAATGGGCTTGAATGGACTTGAATTTCAGCAAGGGCGGTTTAGGTCGAACATTAGGAAAAACTTCCTAACTGTTAGGGTACTTAAGTACTGCAATAAATTGCCTTGGGAGGTTGTGGAATCTCCATCATTGGAGATTTTTAAGAGCAGATTGGACAGACTAGATAACACTTGTTCCTGCCTTGAATGCAGGGGACTGGACTAGAAGACCTTACAAGGTCACTTCCAGTCCTAGAAGGGTAATTTGACAGACCACAAACAGGACAGTTACCATTTTTTTTGGTGACTGACATTTCTGTTTGTGCATCTGATGCTGTTTTTGGTTAGAAGAAGAATAGAAACATTTCATGACAAGCAGTAAATACTTTTGTGAAATACAAGTAGGGGAAGCATCTTTTGCCACAGTTAATATAGTTCCTTATGACCCAGGACGCACAGCACAGTTCACTCAGAGCCAGAAGAGATCCCAGATCAGCTGCCTCCTGGCCCTACACTTTAATGAACAAACATGCTTCCTAGATCACACTGGCAGTACTAAAAATGTACCACAGAGGTATGTACCAGCTCAGTTTAAGTCCCGCACAGTATAATAATCAGGTGAGAACAGGTATTGTTTAAATGGCAGCACTCTCCTGATGCTGAGATCACTGTGAAAGCTGATGCAATTTACAGCTTGGTGTGAAATCCATTTGGTGCACTTTTTTCTTTCTTTCTTTCACATATTAAAAAATCAATTCAAACTGAAATGATATAATTAGAGCTGGTCATAGAGTGAGAGAAAAGGCAAAAAATATCCTGGAGAATTCCCCCTACCACACACACACTGTTCATCCAAATTTTCTGACCAGCTCTAACTATCCTACACCAAACAAGATGAGCACATCAGCCATAGGTACAATATAGAAGAGACTGACATCTAATTACAACGGGCCTGACCTCATTAGTCATTTACCAGCATGGAAAGCAGATATGAAACACAAAGGCAATGTCTGGCTCTCCATGCTGCACCAATGACACTGAATCTCTGCAGTGCAGTAGCTAAGGTGCGAGGCATTGGAGGGTTGAGATCAGTGTGACAGATGCAGCAATTTCCTGGGAAAACCTGACTGAATTTGGTTAAAGAGTCTTTGGAGTCTAGCACATTAAATGCAAAGGTTATGTGTTATTGGGGGCAAAGGACTATGCTGAACAATGTGTCGGACCAGAATGGTCTTTTGGGACAATATGTATGAAGTGGATTTCCTGGGAAATATCTAGGGGGAGATGAATGCAAATTCTTTAGCATCTTCTTTCCCCTGCCAGTTATTCAAAAACCCAATCTGTTGAAGTTATGCCTTGAAGGGAGAACCATTGTCTGCCGATTACCTTTTCCCACAGGTTGGAGATCTAAGGCCCAAGCTGTTTAAAGACACAGGCTGATCTGTGAAGTTGGGATATGTGACACCCTAACTCCATGTTCACTTCTTTTATAAGGTTGATACCTTTGGTACAAAGTGTGCCTTGGGAGGAGGTATCATTTGAAGACTCACAATCTGCCAGATAGCATTAATCTGCTGAAATGTGTGTAACATCACTGCATGCAGATGATGAGATTTTGCTATATGGTTGTTACTGAAATAGGCCGTTGTTCTGGGTAACGCCCACAAACTAGATTTTGAGAGACAAGGACACACTGAAGGCTTTGGGAAACCTCTAGTTGAGTTAACAAAGGCTGGTGCTAAACATTACCCTCTGTAGGAATGTTGGATTGTCTATGAGCTTATGAGATCAGGGGTCTACTGAGGAGTTTAAGACACATACTTTTGAGAAGTCAAGGCTGGGGCTAGGGATACGTAGGTGTCGCCCTGTATCTATTCATAGATGGCTGGGAGAGCATTCCTATATACATCTGGGAGTGAGCAGAGCATGGAGGGATGGCTGTGTTCTCCAGCAAAGCAGTGTCAAAGCCATCTCAGGCCAGAAAGTGACGGGAACACAGCAGTCCAGATTGTACGCTGGGGAATGTCACGGGGTTGTTTTTCCGAGCTGAGGCTGTCATGGACTTGTAATCACAGCAGAAACCCTTGGATGGGATTTGGAAGACTGACTTCAACCGGAGCCTACCCTGGAGCTGAAGGGTGGGGTGATCTGTGATGAGTTTATTAGCATGTGTGTAGGTTCTTTTTTTATTTTTAAAATGTTTTTTCAGTAATGCTTTCGCCTAAAGAATAAATGCCTTGCTTAGAAAGAGCCATGGGTAACTGATAACTGGGGGCAGTTATGCTATGCTGAGCCTTCAAAAAGTTAGAAAGCCAAGACGTTGACCAGGTCTGGTTTGCTGAGAATAATACAGGGCACTGCACAGCCTGGAAAAACCCCTGGTCTCTGCCCAAGAGAGGCAGGAGCTGAGAGCCAGAAGCCTAAATGTAAGTGCCCAGGTGGGACCACGGAGAGGGGGAATACTGGTGTGGTTGCCTTGAGCCGTGACATCTTACTCAGGCCCAAGATTTTCCAGACTCTGGAGAGCCAAAGCAGTTAAAGCTTTTGCAGGTTGCTTTCAGGGCAACTAGTTCATTTGCTTTGAACCATATAAACTTAAACTCCAGGTTGAAAATAAGTCATTTTTTCTGATTGCCCAGCTTTGTGATTTCATTTGTAAGATACTATTCACTTCCTCCTTATCTTTTCAATCAACAGACACAAAAAGCAACATCTAGCACTTAGAAATAACCGCAGGCAACTCGTAACCTGATTTTATTCTCTCCTTTATGCAGTCCTAGGTGAAGGAAAATATCACCTCGGTCTACAAGCAAGGAATGAAGACTTGGGAGCTGAAACCACCCAGGACAACAGAGGGCAAGTGTTAAGGAGGGAAATTCAATCAGGGTAGATGAGGCCATTCGCAACAGTTGATGAGAAGGGGTGAATGCCAAAAGAGGGAACATTTTTTTTGTAGTGGGCTAGCCACCCCTAGTCTCTATTAAGACCTTGTCTGATAGTGTCCAGTTTGCATATGAGTTCCAGCTCTGTAGTTTTGCACTGGAGGGCCCTCCTCACTGTGATGGAACTCATCCATCCTTGCATGTGTATATATATCTACCTAACTGAAGTTTTCACTTCATGCATCCGAGAAAGTGGGTTTCCACCCATGAAAGCTTATGCCCAAATAAATCTGTTAGTCTCTAAGGTGCCAGAGGATGTTCACTGTTTTGCTAAAAGCAGACTAACACGGCTACCCCGTGGAACTCACAAACTTAGAAAGTTATAAATATCAGCACAGGTGCAATGTGCCCAGCCATTTAATGGCATCATCATCAGCCAGGTGGAGAGCTGGTAGCCCACCGTTGAAATAAGTCAGTGGGCACACGACATAGTCTGAAATTGACGGCAGCTGCATCGCGGGTCATTAGAAAAAACCCATTTAAGGAGATTGGCTGCACGGTTGCCCTGTCCTGTTCGCAAACAGTTCAGAGATGAATTAGAAAGTTAACTTAAAAGGAAAACACTGTCACGCTTTTCAAATGTGTGGCCTTACTGGAGAGATTTCCAGATATACTCAGAAGGGATGTAACAATGCAGATGGTGTTTGCTTGTTCCTGACATTGAAAATCAATATTTATTGTTCCTTGAGGAAAATACTGATATTGGCAAAATTACCTCTTGAGTTAATCACTATTCCTAGTCACCTTAACGGAGGTAAATAGCGGCTTGTAATATGGGTTTATGTCACACAGGCCTCACATTTTGATTTACCTCAAGTATTTTAATCTGAATGGGGAAATCTTCAGGATTCCACGTATTCTGGGGATTTTTTTCCAGATTTGTGTGGTATTACCTCTGTGTACAGCATTAGTGAGACCGTTGCTGATACAGCATCTGCTCCTTGTATCAGTATTTTCACATGGATGTTGACAAACTGGAAAGGATTAAGAAAAAGAGCCACAGGAATGAATCATAAATTCCACATCATAAATTCCAGCCTATGACCTTGTCTCTACTGAAAGATTTTTAACTTCTGGTGTGATTCTTTTATTTTTTTAACTGATTCAGTTAAAACTGTTTCAAACACAAGTGGACCCTCTTAAAGCAATGTAAACCTGATTTGTATAGATTTACTCAATTTGGTAAGGAATCAGGATCAGTTAAATTGATATAAACCTGGTTTAAATCCAATTGAGAGTGTTCACGTTGTATTTGTACCAGCTTAACTAAATAGGTTTAAAATGGCACCTCTTTGAATATAGATAAAGCCTCAGTCTCTTCCTGCGTGTTGGCTGCCTTTTAGGGATGCTATTTTATGACCTATTTGTCCCAGATCCTAGTTCCCTGTCCAGAGGGCACCTCCCACTTCTCTTCTCGTCAGAGAGCTGTTAACGAGCCACACCTGCCCCTAGCAGAGGTGAGCTGAGCAGGGCTGGAAAGGCCTCCAACCACCTTGTGCTAGGCTACACTGATCTGCAGAGTTGGACCAGGTGATTGTGCCAGGTTGAGCAGGGCACAGTGTGGACAGTGCTCACTTAATGAGCACCAATGTAGCCCTTTGTTTTTGTCTCCTTGTTCGCCGGTGTGGCCCCAGGCCATAGTTACTGACCACTATTCAAACCCTGTTGAATACACAATGATTAACTTCACTACCATATGCGAGTGAGTCACACCCATTGGTGACTATATTTTCATAATAGCCTTCTGAAGTGATGTGATGAGATTACACTTGTTTTACAGGTGGGGAAACTGAGGCACCGTGCGATCAAGGTCAAACATTTCCATTGATTTTGGGTAGCTGAGTGAGAGCAGTGGGGACTTAGAAGCACAGGAGAGTCTCCCTGATTTCAGGGCTTGTCCCTGCTGCCCTACCAGCCTGCAGCAAGATCAGGACAGGGGGAATTTTTGGAGAACTTCACTGTCAAACTAATAAAACCTCTACTGAGCATGTGCAAACTGAGACGTTTTCACTGGCTTATAAATTTGTAAGATCTAGATGATTTTCCATTGGTACAGCCAAAGGCACAGCCCTGACACAAATGTGAGCCCTGCCAAATTTCCAGTCTGAATTTGTCTAGCTTCAACCTCCAGCCATTGGATCATGTTAGACCTTCCTCTGCTAGACGGAAGAGCCAGTATTAAATATCTGTTTCCTGTGTGGTTACTTATAGACTGTAACCATGTTGCCTCTTAACCTTGTCTTTATTCAGCTAAATAAACCGAGCTCCTGGAGTCTGTCGCTATGAAGCAGGCTTGCTAATACTTCCGTCGTTCTCGTGGCCCTTCCCTGTCCCATCTCCAGTTTGTCAACACCCGTCTTGCATTGTGAGCAGCAGAGCTGGACCTGGCGCTCCAGCCGTGGCTGTTCCAGGGCCGAGCAGAGAGGGGAGCTAACCTCTCTGCTTCTGTGCAAGATCCCCATTTATGCACCCCAGGAGCACGGCTGCCCTTTTGGCTAGCAGCAGTTCCCAAAGGTGTGGGCCACGACCCTGCTGGGTTGCCAGGGCACAAAGCTCAGCCAGGAGCTGCAGGGCTGGCGGTGGGGCTGAAGCCCAAGCCTGGAGCTTTGCAAGGAGCAGGGGGTGTGACTGAGACTGAGACCCCACCGGGGCGGGGCTTCAAGCCTGAGCAGTTTGGCTTTGCGGGGCCCCTGTGGCATGGGGCCCTGCATTTGCCCTGTCCTCCCCTGCAGGCCTGTGCATTCCTTCCTGTCCTCAGGCGGCTGAGTTTACCTGGCGGCCCGGCCAGCACATGGGGCGTTGAGACCAGCCTGAAAAGTTGCTGTAGAAATAGTTTGCGCAATGGACCCTCTCCTGGAGAAAAGTGGAGGAAAGGAGGGTACTGAAAGAGAGACGATTGCCACTTGCAGCAAAAGAAAAGCTGCCACCGAGGATCCAAAGAGCAGTGTAAAACACAGAAACTGCAAGTGCTGTCCCAAATATTTGGAATATGGATTGACATGGACTAGTTTTCAGGAGGACACCTGGCCACAGTGTGTCGTGTGTGGCGAGGTTCTGGCAAAGGAGAGCTTGAAAACCATCGAAGATGTTGTGGCAGACACAGCACAGTTCTCTTCAAACAATACTGCTGGATCTTTTCCAGCAACAGCTGGGAGAACTGAAAGGCCAGAAAACAGCGCTGAGAATGGTAGCTACAGGCAATATGAGAGCCCTTGAGGCATCTTTGCTGTGTCCTACTGCATAGCTAAAACTGGGAAACCGCACAGCCCTGGAGAAACCTTTCTTCTGCCATGTGCCAAGGAAGTGTTTTGATTATGGTGGGGCAAGGTGCAGCGACTCACTTTGATTCGATCCCCCTGTCTAATGACATGCTTGCTGGGAGTATTCACGGTCTGGCCAATGATGTGACTGAATCAAGCAGTCCTTTTTTTTCCATTCATCCTGACAAAAGGACGGACGTGTTGGGCGCTGCTCAGATGCTGACATACACTAAATTTGAGAACGACAAAAACGGAGAGGAATTTCTGTTTTGCAGGCCATTACTCCAGCGTGCCACAGGGGAACAGCTCTTTGCACATTTGGATGCTTCTGTCTCTGATTCTGGCTTGGAATCGCAGTGCTGTTAGGAATTTGCAGTGATGGTGCTCGTGCAGTGACTGGAAAAAACAGTGGGCTAGTCTCCCGAGTGCAGGCTGTAGCCCTGCAAGTAGTTTGGCCTCTCTGTGTCATACGCAGGCAAGGCCAAGTTGCAAAATTATGCCACCCGTTCTAAAAGAAGTTCTTGATGAAGCTGTTCGCACAGTGATTTTCATCAACAAGTGTGTGTCTTTTTGTTTGGAGTTTTGTGTGATGAGTTGGGAGCTGAGCATTGTCAGTTACTTGACCATACAGAAACTTGGTGACTGTCTCGGGGAAAGGTCCTCAATTGTTTGTTTGAGCTCAGAGAGGACACGAGAATTTTTCTTTCAACCAAAGATTCCCCACTGGTGCAAAAGTTTGCAGATACCAAGTGGCTTGCTTTGCTAGCTTATCTGGCAGACATTTCTGAATGCCTCAATGTGTTAAATACCTCACTTCAAGGGCAAGACGTTTCTGTCTTTTCTTTCGCTGAGAAAATTGAAAGTTGGATCAAGAAACTTTCCTTGTGGTGTGCTTGTGTGGACAATGGCAGTTCTGAAGCATTCGTTTTACTGGTTGACTTTCTGGAGGAAAATGCCTTGCCAAAGTATGACTTGCAACCCATCATCAGCCACCTGGAAAGCCTTAAACTGCTGTTTCAGGAGTACTTCCCTGAAAAGGATCAGAAAACAGAGGCGTGGATTAGAAATCCCTTTAATGCAGAAATGTCTGCAAGTGCTGTTATGTGACTTACAGTGAAAGAAACATGCATGGACTTTTTCTGTGACGAGACAATGAGACTAAGATTTTCTGAGCAACCTGTGAGAGAAGAATATCTAGCGTTGTCCTCTGCAGAGCTGAAAGCACTCCTGCCATTTGCATCCACCTACCTGTGCGAAGCTGGCTTTTCAGCACTGACTGAAAAACAAATACAGGGCCTGTCGCACTCTTGAAGATGACCTCCGGCACTGGGGGAGTGTCGTAATTTTTCTTGTCAGAAGGTGGAAGCAGTGAATGAAGTTTGAGAACCGCTGAGCTACAACATGGCACTGGTAGCTCACGTTCATCTGACGAGGCACCAGGACCCCCAAGCCGTGTTCAGAGTCCTGGCTTCCCAGGGTAGAGTCCCCCATCCTGTAAATATGGGCGATATTTTTAGTTTCTAAATGTAGACAATCAGGCTTAGCTGTATTCAAATGTATGTTGTTTGCTTGCACCCCACTTGTCAAGTGATTCAGATCGCTTTCAATTGGTGACTTGTCCTCTTCATTATTTGCCATGCCCCCCATTTTTGTATCATCTGCAAAATCCATCCGTGATGATTTTAAGTTTTCTTTCAGGTCATTGATAAAAATGTTAAATAGTGTAGGGCCACGAATTGATTCCTGCAGAAATGTAAAAATGTTCCTGTCTTTTTTAATATCAGCTGTTTAATTCCTCAAAGTTGTTACTGGGCCATGTCCTGACATTTAATATAAATCAAGAACTATCTCTTACAACTGCTCAGCTCATGATAAACTACTGCAAAATTGTAGTGCTGGTCACAGAAAATTCTAGTTCGGCATTCTTTGGTCCTAAGAACAAGTTTTTCACTTTGAGTGTGTAGTGAGAATGGCTTCCTATGGCATTGGCTAAATGAGAGCTGTGCATTAGTTGTGCATCTGTATAGTCACCATGGATTTGCTGCCATTACAGTGCTGCCACCTACAGCAATGCAGGAATTGTCTTATGCTCCTTTAACCACACAGCCCTGTTTTGAACAGCAGAGGGCCTTAGAGATACAGTACTGGGCGATGCAAGAAGTTTCTCAGCTACCTCTGGGACCATGTAACATCACTTACACGTCCAGAGACACATGCTGCTTTTGGGTAGGCCCTGCCTTTATTCCAGCAAAGTAAGGCACTGTGGGCTACCTGTGTGTCACACCCCTGTCTCTCTTTCTGAAAATGCTGCAGGGAGCTGCTTGTTGGTCACAGGAAATGAGCATTTGTCTGCAATTAACAGCCTGAGTGAAAGAGGCCAGTCACCCCTTTTGTGCTGCTAGTTCTACAGTCTGTAGCAATGTAAATCCTGTACCGCTGCTTGGGTCTTGTGGGGTATCTGCTGGCATCTGAGGGGTTTTAAACCCCAGACATATAGACTTCCTTGCAGGAAAGCCAGCTGAATATCCTGGATTTTTACCCCAGAACCCCAGAAATCCGTGCAAAATCAGTCACATCCATGATAATTGTAGACCTGTAGGATTTCTCTAGTAATGCATTTCACAGTCCTGAGAGTCACTGTGTCTGACACAAACTACACTGAGCCCTTTCCTTCTCATTTTTGTCCTCATATTTATATTTCCATAACTAAGGCATCGACAAATAAATAGTGATTAACTTGGCTGATACACTTTAAAAATATTCTCACAGAACAAATGTCTGAAGCAAACATCCTCTAAAAAATGGCCCTGGTGTAGCTCACAATAGTGGACAACAGGTGGACTGACAGACTAATAAATAACACCCCAAATCTTACTGTGCTATCTCAAAACGTTCATTATGTGAACAAGTACAAATGCAGGCAATGAGAAAAAAGCTCTTCCTCATCAGTAAGCTATGAATCAAATACTGCTTCATCATCAGGAATGTTTATGTGATCGGTCATGTCATCCTTATCTTAACCACTCGGTAAGAAGCGTTACGGCATTTTCATAAAAATGTATCTATTTAACAGCTTCAGTAGTTACATGTGATTTAGCAGGGACAAGCTCTGTCACACTAAAACTCAAAGAAAGTTACTTGGATTTAAGAACCAAAAGCCCTTATGTTGCATTTGGCCAGATCAGGAGAAAAGTCTGGCTTTCTTTTTTTTATGTACTAAACTTTTTAATTCCAAACTATTTGCAGAACGGTTTCCTCATCAATTAAAGATCTGCATAGAACAGAAAAATTAAGCAAAGTAGAAGAGGACATTCTTAAGTATTTAAGGATTTTGAAAAGGAGGCTTAAATATATATTGTGACATCAAGTTCCAAAACCAGACAACCTCTCATTTGGGCCAATGCATCTAATATACAACCATCACAAACATGCAAGTACTTAGTATTAAACATAGCATTTCCTACCAGGAGTTGTTTCATTGACCTCACTGGAACGCCTGATGGTACCAAAAATTACGGTTTGCAGAATGCTTGTTTTCCAGCTAGCCCTACGCTTGCAGTAAGCTACTACCTAATGTGACTAAGGCTGGCCCTAAGCGTTTGCAGGATTGAGCCGTAGCTGTTGGGGTTTTTAGTCCTTCTATTTTACAGTGTGGGAGGGTCTGTCTTTAAGAGCAGCACCAGTTAACATTCTAAATTGCCAGGCTCTGACTGTCGCCATCATGCAGTTGACATCATACAATTATCAGCATTTCCTCTTTTTTCCACCCCCCAAGATGGGGAATTTTTTTTCAGTGAAATTAATCTAATTTTGGTTGCTCAGAATCCAGGAGGAGGTGGAATGAAATGGAAGCCATTTCCAAAGTGCAAAGCAGTGGGATGTGGCTTTCCCAGCATTCCCATGATAAATTTCAGTGACCCAGACAGTGTCCAATGCTGTAGGAAACAAGGCAGAGGCTATAAATGGACTGAGAACATCTCTTTTCAGTCTAACACTGCAGTTTTTATCTGTCATCTCAGTCTTAACAGACAGGAAGCAATAAACCATTATATCTGGACAGGATGTGCTGAACTCAGCATAGTCATCCTTTTTTCCCAAAGAGCTTTTCCCCGAAGAAGTACTGAAGATCAAGAGCCCACAAGGGCAGTAAATCTGAGCAGCCACAACTCCGCTGGAAAGAGAGGGTGAAGGAAAATATGCAGGCAGTGGAGATGACGGGACAAGAGCAGTGGTGTGATGTGCTTGAGAGGAATTTGCAATACTGAGCAAGTTTGAGGGAGAAGGGAGCCCTGCAGGTGTCCATCACAGAATCAGAGAAGATTAGGATGGCAGGGACCTCAGGAGGTCATCGAGTCCCATCCCCTGCTCAAAGCAGGGCCAACCCCAACTAAACAATCCCAGCCAGGGCTCTCAGATTCTCTGCTCCCAAAGGAACAGCACACACTGGCGTACCAGATTCAGTTCAGGATCCCCGCTCCACGTAACACACAGCACCTAGATCTATTTACAGTGAAAACGAGAATCAGTTTATCATCAGTGAATGGAGTCAAATGATAGTAAGACTATCCAAAGCCAATGGTTACATATAAAACAATATTGTAGCACACTTTGTAGAGCCTAAACTTAACTCTCAAGACCGCCTTCCTGTCTTCTACAGATAGCTACCCCAAATCCTTTTCCCAGCATTTTCAGCCACGATAGCTGTGATCCCCCTTTTGTGAGATCAAGCCCTCTGGCAGCCAGTCTTCCCTGACCGAAGGGTGCCAGGGCATCTCTCTGCACCTCCCGATAGACCAGACCAGACCTTCGATCTTCACCTGAAAACAGGGTGACCCCCTCTGCTGTTTACCTCTGCCTGATCATTTCCTTCCGAAGGCTCCGCAGGCTCTTCAGTAACTCGGTTTACAAACAGACGTCAGCGTAAGACACCCCGCACACAGCTGTCCACCTGGGAGAAAAGTGCCTCCTACGTACCTCGTGACTGAAGACGTTTGTTCAAGACACAGTACCTTGGAGTGACCTGCCTTTAACTACAAGGCCTAGAGAGCATAATATTCGGCACACTGGCGTAACTCCTCACACATTCACCCTACATACATCTCACAATGGTTTTGATGACCAGCTTTCAGCAGAGATCTTCATGACCGCAGTCCATGACCTCAGGGGATCCCTGTGTATCCTATGCTGGTTGGCATCCAGGTCCTTGGGTCATGTTTCCTGCTCCAGGGCCAGCCTGATTACCCCTCTTGGTGGCTGGCCCTGACAAGGGCCAGAGCATTCAGCGCACCACTGGCCCGCTGCCCTGCAGCATAGCGCAGTGCTGGCCCCACTGTGTAGCATGCTTGCCCAGGGAAATGTTCATTTAAAGCAGACACATGAGCGTACTTTGACAAGAGCATCGACTGCTGGAAATAGAGGCACTGTCATGTCTAAGTTTGCAGTTATGATGTGGAGTCCTTTGGGCTCACGGAGAAGATCACACACGTGTGTCACTGATGGCTAGAGGTTCAGCAGTTCTGTAAGTAATACACACACGCTACACACAAAACCAGGGCAGGCGGGGGCAGATTCCTGGTAGGCATGCAATTATCTATTTTGGTGAGCCAGCTAGTATGAGCTAGTGACTGGATACAGATTAAAGAAGCCAAAAAGATGGAGAATATCAGAATTGAACGTATGTAGCAATGGCTCCTAGTCTGTGTATGTTCCCATTGTGCTGTTTGCAGTCTACTTTGAAGCTATGCCATTGTGCAACATTAGGCTTCTGCACACCTTGAGCTGGATTTACCTAACAGAAGAGAGAGCCTTCCAAGGTGTGAAATAATGTTGACTCCTTTCGAGAAAAGCATGTTTAAATACAGTTCCCTAAGAACATGATGATAGGGTCTCAGCCCTCACTGCTGATGTGACTTTAAGAACTCCTGTACTAGCCTAAGGCTTTTCTCACTGAGAACCACCCGGCACAAATTTAGAACAGAGACTTCGTACTAAACACTGACTCATAGGCACACAGATTTTTAAGGCCAGAAGGGACCATTAGCTCATCTAGTGTGACCCTCCTGTATATCACAGGCCAGAGACGTTCACCCTCTTACGCCTGAGCCCAATGAAGGTCTTATTAGCTCTGAACATTGACTCTCTAATTGCTGTGCTCCGACGTGCCACATGGCAGACTGCATTAATGTTACAGGGCCATGTTACTCATGAGAGAGGCATTTCACTGGGATGCTGTTAATCATGTGGCTATCTGATGTGCTTACATTTGTGCAAATGAGCTGTCACTGAATCCAGGCACCTCTAAAAATCTGGTTTCCAGCACAACGCAAACACACGTCCCAGACCTGCCATGACCTGAATTAGGAAACAGTGTTCTTTGTGCAATGGGGTAAATATTTAGTGCCATGCATTGGCATGTCTCATCTGAACTGAAACAGAAGTTGTAATGAGAATTCTGCACCCTTCATTTACAGTAAGGAAAAGGCAGAATTGCCAGCAGTGTGTACTGCTGGTCTCGTGTGATTCCCAATGAAGTTAATGGGGCTGTGGTGAGATGGAGGGGCCTCCCTCTGAGCCAGGCTGAGCCCGCCCCTCGCGCCGGAAGCTGAGAGGCAGGAAAGGAAGTGGTGAGTGCTCCAGCTCAGTGCAATAAGATCAGTTCAGGCTGTTATAATCCGTTTTCAGATCTTCTGTTGTTGTGCCAAGGGGCTGAGAAATGCCCCAGTCACATCAGGGCAAGCCTTGATTTGATAGGTGGGACGTCATTCAGGGGAGAGGGGTCCGCTGGATCGTTGGCTGTGGCATTGCTCTCATCTCCAGCGCAGCTGCCAGCTAGTGCGTCCCTTCCAGGTGGGGCCGTAGGGATGAACTGACCCAAAGCGAACTGAAGTCAGCGTAAGTCTTTCTAGTTCTGGAAATCTCTCCCAGAATGCCATACTTCAGTGGGATTTGCCTCGGGTGCTTAGTATGCAGTGGGGAGGCCAGGACAATCCCCCTCCTCCAACCTGGCCGTGCTGCTCTACATCCTCTACCCTGCCAGCCACAGACTAACTGACCTCTGCTCACCAGTGCGCCCGTGAGGTGAAGGTGAAACAAACACCTTTCGGTAGGGGACAGAGCTAGCCCTGGCTGAGCAGAGAGAGCTTCTTCATGCACCCAGGTGGTGGTAATCCTGTCGCCAATGGGCTCCATGTAAGGCAAAACAAACCGGCCACGCGATCTAACAGCCTTGCTCGAAAGTGCAGATTGGCTGGCACAGCCTGGAATATGGGCCATCCGGGCTGGTCCTCGGATGAGGGGTTGGGGGAGGGAGGAGATCACAGGGGATGAAAGAGGAAGTGAGTCCAGGGTAGGAGAAGATTTCTGGAGGCTCGCTGCTTGTTCTCTGCGAATTCAGAGCAGGGGCTGGAGCGCTGTGTCTCTGGAGTGACCCCTCCAGTCTACAATCCAGTACCTCTTTGTATCTAAAGCAAATCCCACCCCTGAGGGAGGGTCTGAGGGAATGGTGCGAAGGGCTTTGCTTTATTAAATACTTTTTTCTGGGAGAAAATTTCTTAAGTATCTGAAGGAAGTGGGGGGGGGGAAGAAAACTGCCTGCTTGTCTGTCTGGGATTGCAAAAAATAACTTTGATCCACACTTTATCATCTTTCAAATGCTTCCTTGGAAGTGATTAGTGGCTCGGGCAGTAGTGTGGCTGGAAAGTGAAATCCTTCTTTGGCTGGTGTATGGACGGCTTGCATCTCTTTAACTCTTAAACAGTACAACTGGAAGCTTGCTAGTGGTACTTTTTAGCCTATATGTCTGACATATGAAATGTTCCACCCACTGCTTATTTCTCCAGAGGGGCATAATTCAAGAGCTTCCCAAACAGATCCACATGGGGTAGCAGCATTCGACTCAAGAGTATCTCTTCAATCCTCAGGCGTCCAAGGCATACCCTTCTGCGTACTCTGCTTGTATTCTGCCGAGACCCATGGCTAAGAGGTCGGCAGTAAAACAGCAGAGCAAAGCCCAGGGCAACAGCAGTCTTGCTGTGACACCGGCGAGTCTGCGCAGCCTGGCACAGCCATGGCCAAGCTGCCCCAGAAGTGACAGGCTGTTTGCTATTCCATAGGGCTGATGCTGAATTGGCATAGGCTGAAAAAGGGGGGCAGATTTATTTGTATCCTGGAGGTACCATCAGGGCTCAAGAGCCCCGACCTGAAAACAGCGGTAGCCAGCTGGAGACAGTCCTGCTGGACAAAGCTGTGCTGAGCAACTCAGGCAAGGCCACTCTCAGACAAGCAGCCTGTCATCAGGGGCAGTGGCTGATATGACAGGGCAGACTCCGGCGAAGGTGGAAAGGGTCCGGCTGAGGGCGTGTCCCAGGCCATGTTCCCATCCAGCCAGGCTCTTTTCTGCACTCGGTGCCCCGCTGCTGTGGACAGTCAGGCTGGGGCGTGGCACAACGCCAGGGTCACCATCCAGTCTACCGCAGTCTGTACACCTGACCCAGCTACTCAGGAAACCCTGCCCTCCCAAGGAGCCTGGTGAAAGGCGAAAGGAGGTGCCTACAGCTGGCTGGAAAGAACGGGAAGTGCCCGGAGTCGCCGGAGTCACTCTGGGCACTTGACTAAAGCGGTGCTGGTGCCTTCCTACCCCAGGGCCATGGGGAATCTGAGAAATGCCCTGGGTGGAGGTGGGTGAGTCTCAGCACCACAGTTGTGGCTTTGCTCCCAGAGCCCCCCATTTGAGGTGGGGGGGGAAGAGGGGCAGCTGCCTTGCCATAGCCACGGACCTGGCAACGGGGCTGTGATGGTGTGCCAGGGGCAGCACGCCCTGTGCATGGTGGGGCTGTCTGTCCCTCCGTGAGGGGGCCTTCCCTCAGAGGCCCCTCAGGCTGCACCAGGAGACAGGAGAACGCTCTCAGTGCACTGGCTCTCTGCAACGTTAATACATTAGCCATGCATAGGTCTGGTTTTCCTACACCCTGGTACGAATTCTCCCCCTCTATTCCCACGGAGCCTAGCTCGCCGGGCAGCTGCCCCTGAGGCGGCCAGGCTCTCCACTTCCCCATGTCAGGCTCTGCAAAAGAGCACGAGCCAACCCAGATCCATCTGGGGATAAGGGAGAGTCGATTAAGTGGGTCCTTGCAATGGTTTGTGTGTGCGTGGCAGGAGAGAACACACCTGGGGAAAGGGCTCCTCAGGGACTGGCTGGCTAGGAAGCGTCGCCCAGTGGGGGCCTGGAGAACAGGGCTCCCGGGGAGAGGAACAGTCCCCAGGGCACAGAAAGGGGAGGGCTGGACCAGAAACCAAGTGGGAGTATCTTTGGGGGAGGCTCTGCAAAAGAGGAGCTCCGATGGAAGGGCTGCACCGAGGGGGTGCAAGCAGGAGCCTCCGATCACAGGCATCATATGCTGTCCTGAGCAAGAGTCGTCATGATGTGACCTCTGTGGGCATCTCCACCCAAGAGGAGAGACCCTTTCCCAGCCGATGGCGGAGACAAGAAGAGGTTTCTGGGCCAAGAAGGCCTCTCTGGTGAGGGACCCGGACTTCAGTGGGGTTTGGCGTGAGTTTAACTTGGCCCCTTTCCTCCTCCTGCCAGGATGCAGGGTTGGGGCCTATTTGTGTAATGTTCAGTCAGGGGCACTTTGATACGCATCAGCCTCATTGGATTTACTGAGAGCCCACTGGGGGAAACTGAGGCAGGGATGTAATTGTAGTGCAACACTGGGCCGCCAGGGCATCCTCCCAGGGCGAGGGCCCCTGTCACAGCCTGTCCTTATTGATCCCCAGCATGTCTCCAGCAGAGCACGCAGTGACAGCCTGTCAGAGGGGAAGTGTGCTGTCAGCACATTGCCATTTCTCTTCCCAAACCTGTTATCTCCCGTTCAGCCTGCTGGGGATGCAGCGAGGGTCTTGGCTGTAGGCGTAAGATGGGGACGGCTACTCTTGGCAACCTCCCCATCAGGCGAAATGGCTGCAGGTCTGCTTTGCTCCCTGTGGCTCTTCGTGTCCCTTCTGCTTCCTCAATTTGGCAAAAGGTGACTGATTTCAAACCACACCTTGTCATTGCTTCCTTATGCCTGCAAAAATTAAATTTGCTACAGGACTCTCATTGTTTTTTCCAATTTTCTGTGTGTTTCACACTGTTGCTACTGTCAATTGGGCTAGCAATGCACTGCTTGCATCGAATCCACTAGGCCATCTGCTCCGGCCCAGAACTGGTCTAGGTGTTGGGTCCAGGAACGCCAGCTGCTGCTGGCACCTTGTCTACACAAGCACTTCCATTGTGGCTACCACCAGGGAGCTGCCTCAGCTGTAGCAATGGCGGGGAGTGGTTACGGTAAGAAGCCCATGGGGGAGGAGGCTGCATAGAGCTTCAGTGTTACTGTCTGTGTCCCATCACCTGAGAAAGGAAGGTGACAGCTACAGAGCAAGGGAAACAGTTTCTGGCCTGAGCTCTGGCCCATCTGGTGCATGATTAGGTGCCATGCCAAGCTGTAAAATACAAGCTCTTCACAGAGTTGTTTGCTCTGTTTGCTATTCATTAGCATTTGAGTGGGCCATTGAAAATGCTGCCTCACTGAACCCTGGGGCCAGGAGAAATGATGTGGAAACTCTGAAGTACTCCTGCACAATAGCCGCCTCGGAGGGCTGTGGCAGCTGTGCTCTGTTGCGAGAGAAAAGGTGTGCCTGCTCGGAAGTGTTGCTGGTCACGTAGGCCGGGGCTCCTCACACCCCGGGTATAGTGCTGGGAGATGGGGCGTCCTGTGCACCCGGGCAAGGGGAGGCAATCTCGGACGGAGGTTGTCAACCCCGCGATGTTTCCCCAGCTCCTGTGGAAGAGGAGAAGAGGAGCGGGGAGCCCGATGGCCCTGCTGAAAGGCCCTACCCAAGTCATGCTGCAGCGTAGCTGCCTGCCCAATGGGGGAGTTTGAGGGCTGGCCATGTTAACATGCAGCCCCGCCGCCAGAACACAGCCTGGCCTGCTCCTCTGCGCACACCTGGAGAACGGGGCATGCCCAGCCGTGCAAAGACACAGCTGTTTGCTGCAGGTGGGGGGAACCAAACACGTCAAAGGAGCAGATCAGTTCTCAGTGTACCCAGGGTCTAGCAAAGCCCACTGGCCTTTCCATGCTCAGAGCTCCACCTTGGGCAGCCGGGTGCCTTTGACATTCTCGCTTTTAAACATCCCATCACTGGGAACAGTCTTCTTGCCATGACATCACATCGCCTCCGTGGCGAGTTCATCCTGCCCCCGTCGGTGCTTCTGGGAGTTGCAGCCCTTAAATCACAGTCCTTTGCTCCCCCCGCCCTCGCTTTACGCAGTTCCTGTGCCGGCTAGGCTCCCATTCAGTGCACGGGGCGCTTTGCCTGAGACCAAGCAGAGCGAGGTGCTGGCCCGTGGAAGGGTAGCTCTCCGAGGCAGGGACCCGGCAGGCCTGCGTCTGAGTGTTTCCAGCTCCAGAAGGAGCCTGTGACAATTACACTGAAAGGGCTTTTAAGCAGCTTACGCCTCTCCTGCCAAGGCACAAGGAATGGGCAACGGTGGCGGATTCTGGGTCCTTGCCTGGCCGCTCAGACGTCTCTCTCTAGCTGAAGGCCTCTTGTGCCAGAACCGTCTGCTAGCATATGTGCTTTGTGCTGCCCCACTGATGAGCCTGAGCGTGGGGCCCTGCTACATGAAATCACCAGACTTCCCCGAGCTGCACCATTGCCCGAGCTGCAGACCTGTAGCCGTCAGCACACGTTAGACTCCATTGCCCTAGTGAGCGGCCCTGGGCAGCGACCCTGCGCCAGGGGACTGCAGGGATGAGCTTGGCATTCCTCCCTGAATTGCGCTTTGTGCTCCTGTGCCACTGGGAAGGAGCTGGCACAGGACCAGGGGCGCCTGGCGCTCTGGGCAGGGTTTGCTGGTTCTCCAAATACACTTCAGCCTAGGCTTGGCCCTGGGCGCTCCCCCGGCACATGCCCAAACCCAGAGTGAGGCCTCAATGGACCGGATGCTGGCAGGCTGTGCATACGCCTGAACCCGCAGGCTTTTGAGGTTTACTGGCGCAGCTGAGGCACCAGCCCCTCTCTGACATAGCAGGGGGTTGGGTGCCTCTGACCCCCCATGATGCTTTTCCAGAGCTCCCTCCCTCTCTCTCCCTTTTTTAAGTCTAGATGTTCCCATTCTTGCAATCAAGGAACATCGCACATCCTGACCCTGTACTCTGTGCAGCACCAATGAGCTTTTAGGCCCTGACCAGCACCCACTGGAGTCAACCAAAGGGCATCTACTGACTGCCATGAACATTGGATCAGGCCCCTGGTGCACGTGAACAGATCAGTCTCTGTATATCTCGAGAGATTCTGGCTATTCTGCTCCAGTCCTTCCCTCTACATGGCTGCCTCTGCCTCCTCGGAGGCTGGCCTTGCCCAGGTATGAGAGAGGCACTCCCGTGACCTCGTCTCCAGGGGGAAGGTGCCGTAACTGGGAAAATGGAACTTTCTGGGCCTGTCTGCAATAATCACTGAGGCCCAGATCCTCAAAGATATTTAGGCTCCTCAGTCATTCACCTGAAATCAATGGAAATGAGGAACCTAAATAAAGCTGAGGATCTGCCCGGAGTGTCTTATAGGAGGCTTGGGTCCCATGCTGCTCATGGCAGAGTGCAGCCAAAAGATGCAGACACAGCCACTCGGGGGAAATCATTCTGCCTGAAAAGATATTGATTTTTGAAATATCATCTGCTAGGCTTATTCTTTCCTTGTTAAACAGCTACCCAGGTGTTTGCTGACTGCCCCATTAAATCCCACTCCGTGCCGTTTCACCCAGGGTACTTCATGTGTGTGTTGCGTATATTCACTATTTGTTTTGGTTTGTATTGTGGCAGTGCCCAGAGTCTCCAGCCAGGCCTGGGCCCTCGGCGCTGGGTACTACAGCCAGAATGTTTCATTTAATCCTGTAAATCCAAAGAGAAACAGCGGTCGGCTCCCAAACTGACTGAGTGCAGCAAGTTACCAGGGCCCAGTGTAATCAAGATCTATGGCTATTATCTGTACTATGAGTAGATTAAATGGCTCTTTTCCTGTAACATAAAACAGATGGGGCTTTTTGTAGGTCCCTTATCTTTATTGCAGGGACAGAGGGCCCAAAGCTGAAAAGGAGCCTGTCTGCCATGGGATGAAGTACTGTGTACGCTGGCAGAGGGGACACTGCATCTAATCAAGCATCATTAATTATTTAAAATAGTTCTTCAAACCCCAGCAGGCACCACAATGAGCAGATATCCTCTGGGCTACGTCCCCACGGTGACTGTACCATAGCACACTATCTTATATGGATCTGGGGATAAAGACAGACGGACGCTGTAGAGATACACTGGCAAAAGCTCTTCTTTGAATATAGTGTTTATTTAGACAATGATGCAGGTGCTCCCTTTAAGCCAGCTATTCCCCCAGCCTTGCATTTCTCTCCCTGTGTCTCACACACACTCCTTTTAGCAACACAACTTTAAACAACCTAGAGGGAAAACATGATAAAAAAGACTGACATCCATCATTGCTGTTGATCAGCTGTAATTCCCTCTAGTGCCAAGCAGGTGCTGGTCCGTCGCTCTGCCACTGACATGCTGGGAAATCCGGGCAAAGAGTTTCCTTAATGTGCCCACTAATTTGGGGTACCATAATTACTGGCTGTCTGGCTCAATAGCTAGGTCCTGATTTGTCAGCAGCACTGAATGGCCACACAGTGGCTCAGAGAAGTGGGCCCTTGGTGGCCAAGTGGGGCACCCAAACATAACAAATGCTTTTGGAAATGTGGGCTCAACGTCTTTACCTCTCTGCAGTGAGGAGAATTGCGCTCAACCACAGACTTCAGCAGTCCCTGTGGGACTCGGCTGTTCGCTAAGCGTGTGATGAACCAAGCCCAAGGGTGGGAGGGGTGACAACATCTTGCTCTTTTTGGAATGAGAACAATTTTCAGCCCCATTTAGCAAGGTATGTTTTTGATTTTGGACCTGAGTCACGATGGGGAGCCTATGGAGGCTGCTAGAATTATGCCTCTCTCGGTTCATGTCATCCGGTAAATGAGAGCCGATCCTCGCACCCACTGGCATTTGACTCATGCTGCTCTGACCCCCCAGAGCTTAAAGCTATACCTTGCCTCCGGTAAAGTTGCCGAGCAGGTGCGGTAGCTACAGCCACAAGCTTCAATGAATGTCCTCTGACTCCTAACAATGCACCTGTCTCCGGGACTAGCACCCTTCCTCCCCAGAGCCCCTCTGCCCCCTTCTCTCCGGCGTGGGGGAGATGCATCCCCCGATAGTCGTCCCCCCCGTCAGCTTTGGTTGGTCAGGTAAGCACTTCCCCTCCCATTCTGATCTATTTTAACCCCTGCCTGCCTTTCGCTCCCAGCCGCGAGGTGTTCAGCAGGGAGTGGACCAGCATGGCTTCATGCAAGTGTGGCGTCAGTCCCGCAAAGGAACCCAGAGAATATTGCCGCTCCGTGTCATATAAACAACACCAACCCCCCACCAAGAGCAAACCTGCGCTGCACCGGGACACTTCCCAGGCCACAGCTGGATCTCAGACACGCCAGGAACGCTAACGCTTGATCTGTGCCAGGGCTGAGGCCTGTTACCTTTGGGCTTGCCGCGTCAGTTAGGAAAGTTGCAAAATTGCTTGCGCCCCGGCCCCTCTTTCCTCACAAATTCGGTGGAGTTACTCAATTATTCACACCACCAGCACTGACTGGAACCTGACCCAGTGGCCATGGCTACCCAGTCCAGCTGTGAGTTATGGGCCTGGCCTGGTCTGCTATCAGGCCCCCTTTCCAGCCGTGCTTGAACTGACCGTTGTGTGCACTGCTGAGACACTAACCGGGATGCACAGACAGAGTGGTGCGTGTGCTTAGAATTCCCAAATAGAAAAAACATCTTTCTGGTAAGCTTTGGATGTAAGTGACTCTAAAACCATTGCATGCACTTGGAAACAAACCTCTTCCCTTCAGCAAGAACTGACTCTTCTGGGCACCCTCCCACCCTGTGCCAGTCACAAGCTGCGACGGGAACGGCAGGGCAGGTCTGATAATCACGCAGTAGGACCTTTGGCTGATAACTGCATGTCTTCCTTCCTTTCCCTGCTGACTTTCATAGTAGGAACACGGAAGTGCCAGACTGGATCAGGCAGTGGCCCAACTCCTCTAGCTTCCTTTCTCAGCCAGCTGCCTCAGAAGAAGGTGCAAGACCCCTTCCCGTCCCTCCTCCCCCCGCCAGTTATGGGCTAACCTGCCCCCAGGGATACCTTCCTTCTAGCCCCTGTCAGTGGGAGGCTGGCTTACGTGCTGGAGCAGGAGGGCTTCTAGCCCTTCCAAAGCTGATCTTTATTTAATCCTCACTGTTATCCCCCTGAACATTGTTATCCACAGAAATGTGCAGTCCCTGGCTGAATGTGGCTCAGCATTTGGCTTTAGTGTTACCTTGTGGCAAGGAGTTCCACAAGCACATTAGGTAAAGCCTTTCTTTTGTCAGTTTAGGACCAGCCCCTTTCAATGTCCTTGCATGGCTCCATGTCTTTGTATTGTCAAAGGATGAACAGAAGTTCAATTTGCCTCCTATATACCAGTGTTGTTGTAGCTGTGCTGGTCCCAGATCTGAGGAGGAACACTGTGTTGCTCCAGAGCTTGTCTCTCAGGATACTACCTCACCCCCCTTGTTTCTCTATACCATACGTGGCACAGTCACTGGGTCTCCTCACTAAGGTAAGCAGTCCCAATTTTGCTCCCCATGACAGATTTCCATGGCCTGAATCAGCCTCAAGTTCTGTTTCAGAGCCTGTGTGACTAGCCCAGCACACAGGGTCCAGGTGAGGTAGGATCACAGTCTCCATAACATGCTGCATGTATCCCACCTCTTTGCCCCTGCTCCTTAGCAGAAACCCCTTCTGCTTAGTGCTGGGGCTGGAAAAGCAGGAGCAGATGCAGCAGGGAGTACGTGCAGGCACCCCGGAGTAAAAAGAGCCCTGCAGAGACCTGTGCATGCTCTGTTCTGTGTCTCCTCCCTCTGTGGCCGGCAGCCTCTGTGCAGCAGCCCCAGAAATCCCAGGGACAGCAGGTGGCACTGTGCCCTGTAATACACCTGCCTCTCCACACAGGCACTGCAGGGATGGTTGAATATTTCCCATCTAAAGTGCTCGTTGATGGGAAACGGGGGAGGCTTTCTGACAATTATTTTTCGTGAGAAGTGCCGCTTGCTGTGGAAGATGCAGTGTTTTTAGCAACAAAACCCAGCCCCCAAACTGAAATACTGTGATGTAGAAAGGTTGCTGCAGGGCCTCGTGGGAGTTGTAGGTTGGTTGCCCCATGTCGTCTATGGGCTGGGTTCACAGACCAGACAACATCTATGGTGCAGGGCCTCCCCGTGCCTGTTTGCTATGGTGCACCATGGGAGATGTAGTCCAGCTAGGGAGCCTGACCAATAGAAAAGACTCAAAGCAAGAAACACCTAAACCACGACTCCCATGAGGCACCACGGCAGCATTTCCAAACTGAATTATTCGGCTTTTGACTGAAATTTTCAATATTTGAATTTTCACTGAAAAAGCAAAATCTTCTGCTGGAAATCTCTCTTTCCCCTCCCCCCAGTTCTCATGATGGGCACGGTGCATCTCTAATCCCACAAAGCTGAGGAGCATGAGGCAGAGTCTGCCTAGGGTTTGAGGATCCCTCATTTACCCGGTTTCCTTCTCCAGCAGTTGGATGAGTGGGATGCTTTCTGGCATTGGCTTCCCTGGTATTAATTATGAGCAGTTTCAGAGTCACAGCTTCCAAGGCCAGAAGGGAAGGATATAGCCTGACCTCCGGTACAGCACAGGCCAGAGACCCGCCCCAGTAATTCCTAGAGCCGTGCAGTGCTCCCAGAAGATGAACAAATCCAAGCTCTGGCTAAACAAGGGCAGAAGCATATTCCGGAGTCCAAGAGCGAATGTCTGACCAGCAACCCTCTCTCTTGGAAACCAAGGGAGAGCAAACAGCAAGGTCTCCACTGACCACAGGAACTGTCAAACCATGCACCTTGCTGCGGGTAACAGAAAGGGCTACTACATTCCTCAGAGCATATGCAGACTGTCTTGCAAAACCAAATGGGCTCGACATCCCAGACAGGTTGCGGATACTGTAATAAATGCAGAAACGATGGACATTTTGCAGCTGTTTGCCACACAAGGCAGTCAGGGAATTGACTGCTACAGACAAGTAACACGCCACTGGTTCTGGGATCTATCACGTGTGATGAAACACACCCTGCCAGCAGAGTGAAACTGAATGTTCATGGAAGATTATTTACTTTCCAATTGACTCAGAAGCAGATACAACAGCCATATCAGAAGGGATGTCTAACCAGAGCTGACAGCACCTGATGCAGCACTGACTGTCTGCGTGGGCCAGCTCGCCGAAGAAACAACTTCCAAGGACAAAAGCTGTTTATTAAAGGACCTGAAAGAAAACACCACTCCTGTATCTCTCTCCAGGAGGGCAACGCTGTAGCCTAGCCAGTCCACCGCTGGTACAAAACCCTGACCGGCTAGCAGCTGCCCTACAGCCTACGGTGTACAAGGAGCACGTGACAGTTACTGTAAATACAAACATGGCTTCACAGCTAGTTGTCTGTGGCTCTGAAACGGGTGGCAGTGCAAGGGGCAGAACACACAGCTGGACATGGTGCTGAGCAGCTTTGAGGTCAGGGGAGTTGCAGGCACTCAGCAGCTCCAGGTGTTGCTCAGATCCTGGCAGAATCCGGTGGCAGGACAGAAGTTTCCAGTGTTACCGGAAGGAAGGCTTTAGAGGAACGTAAAACTCCGCCAATAGCTGGGGACTGGAGAAGTGTATGGATCACGGCAGCCATGCCTCTCGGCTCCCCTGGTCATGGACACCGCACTTTCGGTGGGTTACGTCAGAAGGGTTGTTAAAATGTTCAGCAGGCCCACGGGGCAGCTTGGTACATACCATAGCAGTGAACAACACAGCTAGTGCCCCACAGCTGCTCACCCTTCCAGAGAGGGAAGGGATTTGTCCTGGGGAATCGGGCTTCCGCCCCCTGGCAGGGAATGTTCCCCTGGAAAGCCCCCGCCTCTGCCCTGCCCTCCACCCCACCAGCTCCCAGCCAGCACAGTTGATATCTGGCCACTTTGTAGAGGGGGCAGGGGTGCAAACACAGCCAATTTGATTGCTCATCCTGCTCGCCTTTCGGTCTTGGGGAGGCAGAGAAGCTGGAGGAGCTCAGCTGGCTTCACAGACGGCCCCATCTCCCCCTGAGTGATGGAGCCCTCACAACGGGTCTTCTCCAGGGGCTGGGAGAACCAGGCTGTATGGCAGAGCTCGCCCCTGTTGCGATGGCTTTGCCCTGAGCAAGAACTGGACAAGATGAGGCCCGTCCTCAGGCCGTGGCCTAGCAGAAAGGCAGGGTTGTCTGAGCTAACAGAGACATGCCCAGTGACAGGACATGCTGCTGGGGGCAGAGGCTGTGCCACTGACAGAGCAGGAAGCCCTGGAGAGCTCAAGGAACGGCTGCACCAGCATGCACCACGGCAGGCTTCACCAGCCCCTCCGCGGCCCGGAAGCAGGGCGTTTGCATGCTCTGTGCAACCCAGGCACTCTTTCCAACCCGGGCAGTGTTTCCTGGAGCGGGACACTGCAGACTCCCCATGCACAGGCCACAGACGTGCGCGCGTTGGCCTGGCAGCGCCAACTGACTTCAGTGGTAAAAGCCCAGGCGGTGGAGGGCAGCGGAGAGCAATGGAGGGGGCTGTGTCGCTCTGGGGGGGTTCCTTAATCAACCCCCTGCCATACAGGGCCCTGGGGCATTGGGGTACCTTGGCCGGTGGCACGTGCTGGCCGGCGCCCTGTGGGCTGCGATGCACAGGTCTTGTTTCAGTTTCCAGGGTGACTCTGTGGGTGCTGGGCAGGGGTGAGGCCACCCGTCCCCGTGGCAGATATTGAGTCAGAGCAGCCGACAAGCTGTGCAAACACTGTCGTCCTGACGCCAGCGCCAGATTGCCACATCCAGGGCAAGGTGTAGCCGTTCCAGACACACACGTCGCTGCCCCCGTCAAAGGAGCATGAGCCACGTGACATGAGGGGGGATCAGAACCCACAGCCACGGGATTTACATGCAGGAGGCTCATCTGGGGCTGGCAGCATCGCAGCCCTCTCCTGCTGCTCGAGTGGGGCGGAGAGCTGGGAGTGTGTGCTCCCCAGAGGGGCCAGGACTTTATCCGCCACCCTGCAGCAACGGGCCGCTGGGCCCAGGCTGCTTTCCCCAGTGGGGGGAGGCTCTCTCCTGGGAGAACTGGGGCTCTGCCGCTGTGCAAAGGGGGGGCGCAGGGATGGGCACGTGCCCCTGCACTACTGCCCAGAGCCCAGGTCCATGGTAGCTTCCTGCACACGGTTACATATCAGGGGGCTTGGGGGTTTGCCACGGCATCGTTCCTCCCGCCCCCTCGCTCTGGGAGACGGGGGGGGGGTTGCGGCGGCTGCTCCAGTTGTATGACTGGCACGGGGGGGCGGGGCCGGCTAATCTGGCCTGGCCCCTCCTCGCCCTCCAGTGTCACACAGCTGCCTCCTCCCAGGCAAGGAAGCTGGTGCTTGTAGCCACACTGTGCTCCTGTGCTCACTTGCTGAGGGATTCTTCCTTCCCTTCCCTCCCAGGTCCCATTGCCTGGGGAGGAGATTCGCTGTAGAGAGAGCCAACGGCCAGCACTTCTGCCCTGGGCTGCACTACAGAATTAGGCTGAGGCAAGGCAGCTTGCCATGACCAAACACCACCAGCGTCTACACCACAAGGTGCTCCCCCAGGGTTAACTCACCCACCGCATAGAACTAATAACTTGGGCTTCGCTGGGACTCGGACGCTGGCTGCGCCCAGCTCTGGGCTGGGTACAGAGTGGCCACCTGAAGCTTTTCAGAACTCCGGAGCTTGTCTCCACACCAGCTAGCACGAGTTTACCCAGAGGGGTTATTTTACCTGGTGCAGGGCTAGCTTGTGTGTGACATGGGCCGTCTGCTCACAGGCAGAGCTTACTCCACGCGTGGGACCCACGTCAGCTAAACGGCCATGGAACGCTCTGCATCGGTGCTGAGAGCGCAGCCCCACACCAACAAAAGGGGCCTGCAACTCCAGTTAGCTACCCCCGCGCTGGTTTGGGGGCCAGCCCCACAGCCAGGGCCTCAAGCTCCCTGAGCCAGCCTCTCACCCGCTGACCTGGGCTTTAGACCTCGCCCTCCACCTCCAGCGCTGAGCCGGCCAGGCCCGTCGTGCACAGCGCCATGGGGGCGCTCAGCCACCCCTCCCACGGAGCAGCGCTGGCCCCTACCCCAGCTGGCGGGGGACTGTCCCCACCATGAGGGTGGCCTGCTCACTGGCTGACCCGGCGGGGGGAGCTGGGCTCTGCAGTGTTTGTTCTGTGAGCAAAGCCAGGACTTCAGTCCGAGCGGGCGGCTGGCAGGCTCCCAGCACTCTGCCTTCACGTGATTGCTGCCCAGCGCTCCCCTGCATGGCATGCACGCCCCAGGGGTTAGATACGCTCACCTCTCTGCCGGGGGAGGCAACAGCAGCAGTGAGAGCCAGGCTGGGCCCCACGGGAAACTGCCTGCCTCCCCTCCAGGCCGTGCATCGGGGACCTGGTTGGGCTTCCAAGCTGGGTATGAGCCTCACACAGAAAGCCTTCCCCAGAAGGAAAGGCCTGGATGATAACCCCCAGATCTATGGCTGTGGCAACAGGAGGCTGCCCACAACCTCTGGCCTGTCTGTGCCTCTCCCACTTTACTTTTCCTTCTGCAACTGGCCATTCAGCCGGGCCTGGTCCCCTTGGCAGGCCGAGATCTGATCACTTGTACCCCTCCGGGCCTTGCTGAAATGCTGCTCAGCACCTTCCAGCACCGCTCAGGGAGCCCTGCTGCTTGCTAGAGCAGGAGGCCCACGGGCCTCGATGGGGAGAGATACAGAGATGTCAGCCAGGGCCTGCTGTCTGTCCGTCCATCCGTCAGCCCAGGTTTCTGTGAGCTTGCCCACGGGGAGGTATCCGAGTGCCTCCCACAATAAGCAAACCCAGATTCTCTCTCCCCACCTGGCCCTCTGGGCAGGGCTGCCGCGTAGCGAGGGGGTCCCAGTGGGGCAGCGGTGAGGCAGGCTACTTTCTGAGGCTGGCTACATACATTTTTCTCTAGCTTCACTTGGCCGGTCATAAATCATAACTCATGTTGTATTGTAGATAGAATGCACCTGGCCAACTATCTAAGCATGCACATAATTTTGTAGAGTAACAGGGAATATAATTATCAATCTGTGTTATTCTATATAGTATGTAATCTTAAGTAAAAAGCTAGTTTTCTTTTAGTTTTCTTTTCTTTTCTTTCTTTTCACCTATCTGGGTGAGTCCAGATAGGCCCAAATTTTAGACAAAGAAAGCTACACTGCGCACACTCTCACACATTCCTAAGAGATAACCAGAAGGCCCTAAATCTTAGATAAAGAAAACCAAACTGTGCATACTCTCCCACAAAATCTCAGACAAAGAAAACCACACTGCGCATCCTCATCACCTTATCTATGTAAAATGTAGTGATGTTATGTATGAATATTCATGTAATCCTAGAAATGTATATAAGGCAACACCCCCGTATAATCGGGGCTCAGCCTTTGGAAATTATTCTGCTGAGCCTGTTGCCGGCAATAATAAACTGCTGTTTTCCTCACGTCGGTGTCCGTCTCATTAAGTGTGCCATGAATCTTGCTACAGCGGGGTGCAGAGAACAGTCTGTGTGCAGGGAGGCAGCAAACCCCACAGGCTCATCAGAAGTGCTGCGCCCTGCGCACGCGAATCTGCCCCATGCAGCGGTGGTTTGAACCCCACCCTGGGCCAAAGCTGCTGCGGAAAGCCATTGTGGTGGGAGAGGGGCCTCTCTCCAGGACTGGGGCCAGTCCCGCTGGCATGGGTCACTGCCCCTTTAGGGGGAGGCCAGGCTCAGTCTACCCCCTGGAGAGCTAATTTAAAGGGGAGGAGGCCAGCGGGGAAGGTAATTGACTGGTGAGCAGGACCATCCCTTGGGCTGGATATAGGTGCTCCCTGGAGGATTGCATTGGCCCTGGCTGCAGGAAGGGCCAGCTGGTGATAAACTGACTGAGAGCTACAGGCCTGAAGCAGTGCTTGGATTGCAAGGGAACAACAGGGTCCCCCGACTCCTTGTAGGGGCTGTCCCATTTCCCTCCTATTGAAGAGTGCTGCAGGAGGGGCCCTGTTTAAATGTGGCCCCTTGACTGCTCCCAGTGCTCCCTGCACCCTGCGCATCCCAGCAGGGAGCAAGTGCCCGCTGTATATCCAGCCACCAGCACGCAGGGCAAAGGAAGAGAGCAAGCCTGAACTTGTGTCCAGGCAGGGAGACTCGTTCAATTTGGGCTGGGTACAACCGCCCAGCCTAGCAAGGCACAGCCACAGGTTCCCAACATGGGCAGGATTTACTCGCAAACCCAGCAAGCCTGCGCAGCAATCTAGCCCAAGAAGGGAACATCTGCAAATTACCAGGGCCTCCACCTGTCTCCTGCGTCATTTGAGCCGGGCCTGAAGCATAAAGCCTGGCTTCAGGAGGAAAGCTGAGGCCTCCCTATCGCAGGAGAGTAGCAGGTCAGTTACACATCCATAATCCAGCTGCGGGCGGAGGGCTGGGGAGTCCTGGTGCAAGGCGGGTGCGACTTGTGTAACTCCACTCCAAGGGGCGCCGGCATCTCTTGAACATGGGAGAGAGGCCAGAACCAGGCTGGGACTTGAGGGGCTAGAGCGGAGGGGTTTTGGCTCTCTGTGAGACCCTGCGGCAGGTTAGCCTGTTCTGCGTTCCCAGGCCTGAATAAATTGCTGCAAACACCAAGAGGGGGAGGACGGTGGCATGCGTGCTTGATACCTAGGTGGGTGCTGGGTGTCAGGACACCAGCCGTGAACTGGACTCTCCCGTGGGGAGGGGCGTTCGGGGCAGTTTGTTCCCTGCGCTGGCAGGCAGGTGAGCGGCTGGGTTGTGAGACAGTTGCAGCTCATCCTAGCTGCAGGGAACTGCAGCTGTCCAGCCAACCCATGGCCATCACAGGCAATTGGCCCAGTGGGGTGGGGGTGGCTCTGCTGGCCACAGGTGAAGTGGGGGGTGTTTGCCAAAGTGGCTCAGTGCCATGCAGTCCAGGACTGCCCCAGCGGGCTGAGAGCAGGGGCCTCTCTGGAGTGGGGATGGACTGTGGGAGCAGAAACCTTGGACCCACAGCTCCTTGCTCTGCCACGTCCCAGCCAGGCACTGCTTTCAGGCAACCTGTGTAATCTGGAAACCCACAGCCCCTGAACTGGCCGTTGGGCGATGGCAGCAGGAACAGGGCCTGCGAAGGGCAGGCAGACAGCTGGAACTCGACGTTGTGGCACCTGTCATAGTGGTTCACAGCCATTGCAGCAGTGCCCCATCCGCAGCACGCTGGGCCCTGGAGAGTCGTGCGGGAGGCTCCGGCCCCGTTTGCCCACCTTGTCCCTTGTGCAGTGAGGAGGAGGACACAGACGGCTCTGATTTGCGAGCATTTTACACTCTGCACAGGTGCCAGCTCCCAAGATGCAAAGCGGAGCAGCGCAGGAGGACAGCGATATGCCTTATGTTCCAAAAGTCATCGGGTTCAGGGCTTCAGCTGCTCCTGCAGGGCTCAGGAAGGGAAGTCCCTCCCTAGCCCTACCACCAGTGTATGCTGTGGTGCTTTGCTTTGTTTTTTGTCCCGTGCCCATGGCTGGACACTGGATGGGAGGGGCCAGGGCGTTGCGGTGCCACCGAGCTGTCTGTCTCTTGGGGGGCGGGCTGCCTGTGCTCAGGGTCTAACTGAGCACCATGGCTTGGATCAGGAAAGAGTCCCACCTTCTCCCCCCACCCCCCACCCGGTCGGATTGGCAGTGACCATGGGCGTGGTCACTTGCCCGGATTACCTGGGTACCTCTCACTTTATCATTTCCCTGCCATTGTGAGGGCCTGGGCATGGGCATGCCTCGGCCCCCCTGTTCTCTGCCTGTGAGACGTGACAGTCCAGTCTCCTGGGGCTGGAAGTTTGGCCTCCTTTCAGGGTTGGGGGCAGTGGGTGGGTGCTGGGGCGTGCGGCATGCTGGCGGCCTGTGGTGTACAGGCAGTCAGCGCAGATGAGCAGAGTGGGTATCGGGAGTCCTGTGTTCTAGTCCCTCCTCTGCCACTGATGGGCCAAGTAACCTTGGGCAAGTCACCACCCTGTGTGTCTTGTGCAGCGCCCAGAGCAAGGGGCATTACTGGAATACAAATAAATGACAACAGCTGGGGGCTTGCATGTGACATGTCAGCTTCATCCTTCACATTTGTTTGCTTTGTTTTCCTTATATCTCAAAACCTGCTCTCAGCGCCGGTTTGGGGCCAAAGACGCGTGGAAGGGACAGGACAGGGCTGCTAAGTAAGGGAGAGGGAAGTGAAAGAGGAGGGAAGCAGTCCACAGATGGGGAGAAGGGCCAGGGAGGAGGAATGGGGGAAGTAAAATGGGCAGGAGAGTTGGACTAGTGGCTTGCAAAATATTCCCGTTAAGTTTGCCTGAGGTCATGAAACAGCCTTTTATGGGCAGATGATTTTCTTAAGTGTTTACATTGCAATTACAGAGGATTTAGCACCGGCACTTAACTCCTCCTGCTTTTTGCCTGCTGCCCCGGCAGTGTAATACGCTGTTCATGCAACCTTTTAAGCAGGATGGTTTCCACTGGGGCAGGCACCAGCCTCTGCTGGCTGACGACCCCCCGTACTTGGCTATTTTGTTTTGGGTAGCCCCCATGCATCTCCTCCTGTTGTATGCAGGAAGACGTAGGATCCCCTGCCTGCTACAGGCTTTGACCCACAGGGGACCAATGTAGCCTAAGACTGAAGCGTGCCTGGAAAGCCAATGCAGGACACAGGCGGAGCAGAGGGGCTCATCTGATGGTGCGTAGAGGCAGCTGCTAATTATTAGGACAGCAACCACCCAGAGCATTGAGCTGCAAGGGAACAAGGCTCGCAATGGCAGCTGTCGATGGGGCAGTACTAGGCAGTGTCTGATTTGCGGCCCGTTGGCAGGCCCTCTTCTGGGGATGTTTGCACTCTCCTTTATGAAGCTTTATTTGTGTCGTGGCAACATCTTGAATTGTTGTTGAATTTAACGAGTTAAAAATGGGCCTATCCAACAGCGAATTCCTCCCAGCCACCAGCAACAAACCAAGGCCTTGCATCATGGCTGGAGGGCAACAGATTCAGCCCTCCTTGGACCAAGGACAGGAGAGTTCCCAGGTCCAGGATTCCTGAGTGAAACCAGTTTTCCAGAGCCCATCCCTGGTTGAACGTAGGGGCTGTCAGATTTAGTGCTTCCGATGGTTTTAGCATCACACAAGGAGAGTGGATCTCAGCTACTGTGAAGACACCTAACTGCTTGGAGCATTGGGAGCAGAGAGGGTCAGAAAATGGTTTTGCTTTTTCTCTCCCTCTCCCCCAGGGGAAATCTGAAGTTTTTGACAAAAAAAGTGAAACCCAAAGTATCTTGGTTCTGAAATGTCACTTTAGGGGCTCATGTACTTGGGCTGCCAATTACATTTATATGGAGATCTAATCCCTGGACAGACCACAGACCTTGAGTCGGCAGAATTACCAATGGGCTCTACCACCACCTTGGGCAGAAGCATCTGTAACTAGAGTCAAAGCAGGTTGTGGGGGAATAAAGGAAATTCCTGCACGTACATTGGTTGGGTCCATCCACTTGGCCAAAGGGGCTAAGATGTCTGTGGGCGCTTGAGCCAGCATGTCTAGCGGATGGTGAGTCAGGCAGAACGCTCAGCTCAGCCGCCTCTGCAACTTCCTGAGGCGCTGAACCACATACGCATATGAGGCCACGTACCCCCAAAGCCTGAGGCAGGATGGGCCTTCGGGTCGCATGAAATTGACACCATTGCCTGTGGAATCCAAGAGCACTCCTATAAACTCTATTTGCTGAACTGGGGAGAGGACTGACTTTTCTTCACTGATAGAAATCCCAGGACACTGAAAGTGGTTTGGATCTTGGTCACTGGATACCTGGATTGGTCCCTCACCAACCAGTCATCCAGGTAGAGAAACACTCAACCCCCTGATTTCCTCATAAATGCAGCCACCACTGGTTTCTTGCATGCATCACAAACCAAGGGAGTGGGCCGTGCCCCGGCACAGGGCATTGGTGCCCTAACCCAGGAGGGACTGCAGTGCATCCTAAGCACACTGTTCAGAAAGGAAACCTGCTAGTAGAAAACATCACTGAGACTGAACGAGTAGCAGCTGTATACAGTAACAATACTAAGACAGGGCAAGCTTGCAAGGTAGAGAATGCCAACAATTGTCATGGGCAGTCAGAAGGAATGGACAAGGGGTGAGGAAGTCCTGCCTTTTATACTGTCGCACAGCAGCATGAGGGAGCAGATGGTGCAAACGCCTGCTTGGACAGGGACTGCCCAGGAGAAAACCTTCACCACAGGTGCACTAGGTGCATGTACACCTGCAGTGCAATGAAGAAGAACTCACGTCCAGCTAGTTACCTGCCACAACCCGCAACCCTTTTCAGAGTCCCTGCTGCATGGGCCATTGTCCCCCCAAGTGTAGGCCTGGCCTGAATTCTTTGTTCTGTGATGGAGACATTGTCATTTAGTCATCCTAAAACACAGATTGTTTGCTTGCACCCATCTTACAAGCGATCCAGGTCATTCTGTATCCGTGACCAGTTGTTGTTTACCTTGCCCCCAACTTTTGTGTGGTCTGCAGATGGTTTTACGGTATTTTCTCCAGGTCATTAATAAAAATGTTGAATAGTGTAGGGCCACGAACTGATCCCTGTGGGACCCCCAGAGAAGCATACCTACTCAGTGGAGATGATTCCTTGTTTATAATTACATTTTGAGACCTACCAGTTAGCCAATTTTTAATCTATTTAACGTGTGCCATGTTAATTTTATATTGATCTAGGTTTTTGATGAAAATGTCACCAAGTCAAATACAGAAGTCTAAGTATAGAAATCACCTTTATTACCTTTATCAATCAAACTTGTTATCTCATCAGAAAAAGAAATCAAGTTAGCTTGACAGAATCTATTTTCCATATGCCCATGTTGATTAGCATTAATTATATTACCCTCCTTTTCATCCTCCCTGAGATCAATGTCAGACTGACGGATTTGTAATTATTTGAGTCATCCCATTTTGTCCTTTCTAACTATAGGGACATTATTAGCTTTCTTCCAGCCTTCTGGAACTTTTCCAATGTTCCAAATCTTATTGCAAATCAATATTAAAGTTCCAGTGAGATCCTCAGCCAGTTCTTTTAAAACTCTGGGATGTAAGTTATTTGTACTTGTTGATTAAAAAATATTTAATTTTAGTGGCTGCAGTTTAACGTCCTCATGAGTTGCTATTGAAAGGGAAAGTGTGTTGTCATCATCATATGATATGACCACATCCTTTCTTTTTTCCCCAAGTGCAGAACAGAAATATTTATTCACTGTCTCTTTTGTGCATTATTATTGATAATTTCCATCTAGTAATGGACCAATATCGTTAAAATTCTTTGTTCTTATTATACTTAAAAAAACCTCGTTCTTATTCTTCTTAACTCTGCTGGACATAGATTTCTCCTTGTGTTTCTTTGCTTCTGTGGAATAAAAATATAGGTAGGAGGCCTTAGACTGGAACCACACTAGTAATGCAAACTGGCTGAGTTATGTTATAAGACAGTAACTGCTTTTGCAGCCACTCCCAGCCATACCCTGTCAGGAATTCCTGCAGGCTACCAAAGACTGTATGTGCCTCGGGACTTACTGGCTCCAGGAGAATCACCGGGACGTACTGATGCCGGGAGAATCCCAGCGTGAGGTGTAAGTGCCCCATATGTAGTAAATGACTTGTTAAGTACTGGAAAATCCACTATAGAGTCCTGTCTGTAATATGTAAACTTTGATAAACCGATATAAACCACTCTGTAACTTGAAACCTGGGAAGTGCCAGAGCTCAGCACAGAGACGCGCTGCCTGGGCTTCCCTATAGCGATAGCCTTCTAGGTACCTGGTAAGATTAAAAGTTCTGCTCGATCCAACCAAAACTGAATGCTGCGGGATTCTTTCCACGACACTTCCCTTACCAATTTGTTACAGTGCCAAGCTTCTGATTTATATTCATTACTATCAGCTTCCCCTTTCTTCCATTTATTAGGTATATATTATAGCTCCTTTCACTTCCGCTTTAAGCCAGCTCATTTTTTTAATCATATGGCTTTCTTCCTTGATTATGGCCTTTCAGGCATCTAGTAAAATGTCCTTAAACAGTTCCCAGCTGCCATTCACAGGTTTCTGATTCAATTCTTCCTCCCAGATGATTTGGCTTATTGTGTTCAGTTTTGTGAAACTGGCCCTTTTAAAGCACCAAGTGTATGGACACGACTGGTCTGCACGTTATGCTGTTTGCACGTTACAAAAGTGGTTGTCACAATCACTTTTACTTAAGCTACCTGGACTGATTTACCACTCCTGTGACTTCAGGAGAGTTATTTCTGGCCTGTGAGGTCAGAAACTGCCCCACTGTGCTCTTCTGCCCCTACGTGCGTGATGCAAATGTCCTGCCCTTCTGCAAGAGACCGATCAAATGCTGGGTTCTTGCAAAGGAACTGGACAGGAATGTATTTGGCATCTTTCCACTAAGGGCTGAGCTGGCAACACTGTGACCCCATGCAGTTCTCTGTATTGTGTTTCAGTGGGTGAGTGATCCAGAGGGTGTTACTTTGCTTTGCGATCACATTTCATGTCCCTGAGAACACGCTGGGGACACTGTGCTTTGGAAACCACAACTCACTTCTCCAACTGGCAGGCTCCTTCTGGCATGGCATCCAGGAGATCAGATGATCCTTTCCCTTTGCTTAGCACCTCAGTCAAACTCTGGGCTGGGTTTTATTTTAAGTGTGGCTTTTGTTGTTCCTTTTGGCAAAGGAAGGACTATGGATGGCCAGGCAGAAACAGAGTAGGGGGCAGAGACGACTGCTAGGCAGAGAGGCTTGTAAAATCACTCATCGCAATATAACAATTACACTGAAAAGTGCCTTGATCTGAGGCCCTCACCTTGAGAGTCCTTACTCCACGCACATAAACGCCACAGCCTGTAGAGCAGGTAAATGGCTCTCAGGGGGCAACTGCCCCCTCCCCTCAGCAGAACGACAGCCTCTGTGGGTTTGTGGGGGGGATGCAGCAGCAGCTTCACGGAACACAGAAACGCAACGTAGGAGTTTAGGACAGGAAGTGAAGATGAGTGAGCTACGCAGCAGAGGCTGTCATGTGGACTTGATGGGGGGGGCATTTGTGTTGTTTGACATTAATATGTCAAAATCATAACGATTCATGTAAGGCATGCCATGTCAGGTACTGTTAGAAAGGTTATGATATGCTGAATAAGACGATAATATTTGTGTTCATGTGTAATGTGCATGAGGAAAGTTATGGACATCTTTGACATACCTGTATTTCAAATTGTGCTGTAGAAGACACACCCCAGACAGAGAGGCTGCAGGACAATAGCCCGCTTAATGGCCCATCAAGACCTTTACAGAAGCCAAAGGCCCAAGAAGAAACTAAAGGCATCCCTGAAGAGTTACCAGGATTGGCCCATGTGACTCTGGACTCCATTTGAGTTCCTGTAAAGGTCCACAAGCCACATGGCCAGTGACAGAGGGTATATAAGATCAAACCACAGAAACCATTTTGTCTTTGTTCCTGTCCAGCTGCGGACACACCTCTGGATCAACACACTTTGCAACTGAACTGAAGCACTGAGACCCATCCAGGTACTGGATGTACACCAGAGGGACTATACAAGCCTGCAACTCCACAATTGTTCTAGAAACCTGATGTCTATGGACTTTCAAATCATCTGTATATATCTGATTGCTTTAAGCCTTTAACACTTCTCTTATTGTTTGTTTTTCTTTTATTAATAAACCTTTAGTTTTAGTTACTAAAGGATTGGCTGGCAGCGTGGTATCTTGGGTAAGATCCAAACTTATAGTGAACTGGTACTGTGGCTGATCCTTTGGGATCAGAGGGAATCTTTTAGTAAAGAGCACAAGAGTTTAAATGACTGGTCTCTTTACTGGACCTAGGGGCAGTTCAGGAGCCAGAGACTGAAGTGCAGTAAAGGGGGCTGTGTGTATTTGCACAGTGACTTCTTGATAACCAGTGTGGGGGAATCAGAAGCACTGTTTGTGGCTGGTTGGGAAGTCTGACTTGAGTGTCACCCACCAGTGCTGGGAGAATTCGCCCTCCTTTTACAGCCTGCCCTGACCCTGGCATTATCAGTGGGATACCTTGGGCACAGACGTGTTACAGAGGCTACAAGAGGAAGTGTAACCATCCCTTCCGTGTAGCTACATCCATGATGATTGTTCGAGTTGGAACGTGGCCAGGACACAGGGGAGTAGGCCCCACTCCCAAGGAAAGTGCTACAGGGTCGTTACTGAGATCACGTGTCCAGGGCCTCTGCTTGCATCTTAAATGTGCCCGAAATGCTGGTGAGACGCGTCCACCAACCGCACCATGTCAGGAACGGACTCCCTGTCCAGATGCCCTGGGATGTTTATGTAGCTTAACAAAGAGAAGGAGAAGGGATGACTTGATTGCAGGCTGTAAGTACCTGCATGGGGAACAAATATTTGATAAAAGGCTCTTCGGTCTAGCAGAGAAAGGTCTAACACAATGTAGTGGCAGGAAGCTAAAGCTGGTGAAATTCAGGCTGGAAATAAGGCGTCAGTTTTTAACTGTGAGGCTACTTAACCATTAGAACATTTTACAAGGGGCTGTGGTGGATTCTCTACCTGTGACAGTTTTTAAATCAAGATTGGATGTTTCTTCTGAGAGGGACTGTTTGGGGGAAGGTCTCTGGCCTGTGTTATTCAGCAGAGCAAACTTGGTGGTCATAGCTTTCCCTTCTGACCTTGGGCTCTGTGAATCCATGAAGTCTTATTCATTCTTCTGGGGCAAACTCCTCTTCTCCCATTTGGAGGCTGCATCTCCGATTCAATAAGACTTCATTGGCATGACAAGCTAGTTTCCCCATGGCAGGCATCTGCCCCTCGTTCCACACCCGGTCCTCAGACAAAGCTTCTTCACATCCGTGGAAGGATGCATGCTGAATATGCAAAGATAGCCCCAGTGGAGATGGCAGGAGAGACATTCGGCTTTCTTGTATCCTCTGCACTAGGCTCATGGGTATGATCTGACAGCCACAAGTAACCAGGCCATCAGTGAGCTCCCACCTCATTACCCAGAGCCGGGATCTGATGAGTGCCTGGCCCAGCCATGTCTGAGTCACCAGATCCGATCTGCCCTGTGGATTGGCTCCAGGGACTATGCTAATCAGCCCTCGGCTCTGCCGTGAACCCGAGCAGTGCTCTGAATGGCTCCCAGAGACACCTCTCTATCGTCCTGAGAATACAGGGAGCTATGGGGCTACTCAGACAGAGGCCCAGCCAGCGCTGCAGCCTTCCCGGACGGAGAGTCTGTACTGACTTTGAACTCATCACATGCCAGAGCAGCGTCTGGCATGCCAGGGGCACGGGATCTGTGTCCATGCTGGTGGCCAATGGTTCGTGTGGGTTGTGGTATGTCACTAGCTGAATGCCCTGTCTCAGTGCCCACACGTGCACTCCAGACACGCGTTCAGTGGTTGGGCACGAGCGCTCTCCAGGTCTGAAAGTCTCCTGGAACTCTGCGTGAAAGGCTACCAGTCACGTCCATGAGTGTGGAATGGCACGCCACCCAGAGCAGAGTGCTGCATTCGCTGGACTGCCTGTGGATCTGGAAACAGCACACAATGCCAGCAAGAGGGCTGGCAGCATGCAAGATTTTTAAAAAGTGGGTAGTAATGTTAGGTTTCCAAGTCCATATTTAGACAGCTACCTGTGTCGCCTGAATTTCACAGATTCTGATTGTCCAGCAGTTCCCCTTGAAGTCTTTAAACATGCTGCGGTTTCCTAATGACGCCAAGTGCCAGCAGCTCATTATCACATGCGCACGATCAATTCGGCCAGCTCTCATACAAAGGTGAGATTTTTTTTTTGTCTAAAAAACTACCATGAAAAGGAGCTGGACGTTAACCAACAAAACCAGGAGACGTTCGCTAACAAAAGAGGGGGCGCGGTGCCACCAAACCAAAGGAACTCGGAGAGCAGGTCAGCACTGCTGATTTACTGCCTGCGATTGCTGGATTTCTGGTCGCTCTGATACTGAGCCTGAATCAGGAATTTCCCTTTGGTTTCCCTTGGATCACAATTTCGTTGCTGTGCACACACTTAGGGTCAAATTCTGCTTGCTTTCTTTATGGACCTGGGCCTGCGGGGGCCAGGGCCAAGATTTACAAAAAATGGATGCCTAAAATCAGTCTCCTGAATCCACATTAAGGCTTCTGCGTACACGGCGTGTTTTCAGAGCTACCAAGTGCAGGCAGGCAGGTCCCTTCGTTAGGTGCCAACATCTGGACTTTGGAGCCCAATTTTAGACCCCATATTTTTTAATCTTGGCCAAGCAAAGGAGGTGTGTGAGTCCAGCTAGCAGGGCCCTAGTTATATTCTGTTATGTTAACACTTGCGGGGATTTCTCTCTGACCGACCTCGGCAGAGGAAGCGCATCTGCGGCCCTTAGGGCAGAAAAGCAGTTCTTCCTGCTACACCTGGCCTGGCCTGCGGGAACATTCGAATGAGATTCTCCTGCGTGCAGGAGAGCGGGAGTTCGGCTGGAGAGTATGGTTGGTGTGAAGGTCGCTGATGGACATGCGGGGGTGTGGGGGTAGGGAGGAGGGGCTCAAACAAAGCTGGGCCATTGTTTCCAAAGCAGCAGGCCCCTCTGCCCTGCAGTGCAATGAAGCAAAGTGAATTCTTTGGCTTTCCCCAGGCTCGCGTTACAAGAATGTCTCCGATTACTCATGATGTTGATGGTTAAATATTTATCTTGATGAAGTACCTAGCAGCCCCCATCAGCCCCATTGTGCTAGGCCCTGTACAAACAGCCCTGAAGGCAGGGTGCCTGCTGCGAATAACCAGACCCGCTGCTTTTATGGGCTTTCACAACATTATCATTGCACACTCTGGGTTGCTTGCGGCATAACAAGAAACACATCTGGTAGCAGAGCGGGACGTTCATGCCATGGCAAGGGGGAGTGCAGACAATTAGACTTCAAAAGAGAAACAGCAGCAATATGACTTGGGAAACAAAGATTTGGGAATAAAACAAGGGATATTTTCAGAAAAAAACAGCCAATATGTAAGTCCAGATCCCAGGTGCCACCTTCAAAGAATCAGGGCTTTGGCCCAAATCTCATCGACTCTGGCACTGGTACAATCCTGAGGGAGACCCTTATGGCTTCTGCATGCTTGTCTTTCTATGGAGGGGCAGAGTGGTTTTCGGAGGGCAAGGGAGGCTGAGTGCACTGTTTAAAATTGCCACGTTCCTTTTGAGTCCACGTGAAACACAGCAAAGGAATTGGACTGCCTCCCTGCACCTTTGGCCAGCTGGCAGGGTGATGGAAGGCTTTGCCGAGGTGAGCGCCAGGGACGTTTTCAGGACGACATGCCTGCTTGGGTTAGACACCTAACTTTCACTGATTTAAATGGGAATGTGGTGCCCAACCTGCTTAGGTGCTTTGGAAAACCCCACTTGGCGTTTACCTGCTTCTTTGTGTGCCTAAACACCCTTGAAACTCTGGCCCTGAGGCACTTCTGAAAATATTGACCTTGAGCGCTGACATGCCTAGGTCACTTCTGAATATGGGACTTAGGGTCCTAAGTCACGCAGGCGTTTTTGAAAATGTTCCCCCTCTCTTTCCTTCCCCTGGGGCAGGGGGCTGGGACTTCGCCCCCCCCTTTTCTGTGCAGTTTATTCTACCCCAGGCAACCTGTGCCTTGCTGGGGTCACGTCTCATTAGATGCCCACAGGAGGGAGCAGACTTGTTTGGAAGGCTCAAGGAAAGTTCTCCAGCCTTTTTGAGGATCTTAGCCCCAGGTGCAGTCAAAGCTGGGCCGATCTGTTCTGGTGCATTGAGTTGTGTGATGTCTCTGTGCTTTCACAGGGCCACTTGGCCTGTCCATGGTGAGGTTTTGTGTTGCTTTAAACCTGAAACTCAGTGAGACTGAGGGAGTTGGGAAGTGATGGCGATCCATGGTGAGCCTGTGCAAAGCATTCCTCCTGGTGCTAGGTGTTGTAGCCACCACCCTTCTCGCTAAGGATCAGCCTCGCTTCGTTCACAGCCGTTGTCTATATGACCAGAAGGGGCCCAGCAGTTCCCTAGTTCAAAGCCTTGGTCTTCCGGACAGTCGCCCTGGTGCTGAGCTGGGCGGGGACCAAGTGGTGATGTCACTGTCCCTTTTTCATACATTCTCCCCGCTGCTGTGACGTGGGGCTCAGGCAACCCCCGCGGGTCAGGCAGTCCCCACTGCGCACACGCCATCTCTGAGACGTCCACTGCATGCTGAAACATCTGTCCACCACCCTCGTGGCACTCTATTTAGTTTAGGGTAAAGTATTTTATCCTAACAGGCTAAGCACAGTTTTGCTGACATCTGTTCATACAATTGAAGGACAACATTTCATTACCCCAGCAGTTAACACAAAAGTGGTTTGTAGCCCAAAAACAGTCAGGCTAACCATTTCCCATTATGCTCAGCACCTAGGTGTGCTTATCCATATACAGTGCATTATGCTAAATACTTAATTGTACTCATGCAAATACAAAGCCCATGCAAACAAAGTGCCCCCCCCCTCCTTTCAGCTGACTGAGTGGAAGGGAGCGCCACTCAGACTGTCTGAGGAGGGGGGAGTTCCACTAAAACCTTCCTTACATCAGCATTCCCAAAATTACTTGGCTTTGTGAATATACACACCTATTTTATTCTCCCTGAATCTATTTAATATTGAGCCTGAAATGCATTGTGCAAACCAGAACGCACTGGAGAGAGCTGTAGATATTCTATCTCATTCCTTAAAGCTGTCCAGGATCAGAGCCCAAACAGAGCTATTTCCTGGTAGCTCAGGTGAGGATACGCCCTCCGCCAGCAATTCTCTCAGCTCAGTAGTGCAGCATGGCTGTGGTCAGCCCTTTTCTCAAGATGACATTAGCTTCCTGATTGCAATTCGCTAGCGAGGTCAGGTCAGCGGGAACATGCTGTGGGTACATCTTCCCTGACGGCGGCAAATTGGCTGCCGTCAGATTGATCAAGCCAGGTCGATTGAGCGGAAGTGGAGAACTGCTCAATCGATCCGGAAGTCGATTTAGTAAAACCACCTCCACAAAAAGGATAGCGCTGCGTCGATGGGTGCGCGTTTCCCGTCAGCGCAGCATAGTGGAGATGGTGCACAGAATGGACGTTAGGGAGTTGATGTGAGTTATGCAAGCTACTGAATTTGCCAGTAAGTGCAGAAAAGGCCTGTGAGTCTCCGATGGCTCGTTTCCAGCCTTGCTATCTGTCACTGACACCTCGGTGTTATGCTCTTCATCATCCTCCTATGTGACACAGCGCAAAGCCTTCAAGGACACTCATGGTTACACCTGTGCGCTACAGCCTGCCTGGCTAATCCAGGCCTGGAACAAACTTTTCACTACTCAAGATTCTTCTGTCGGCCCCGATAATGGGCTCAGGAGAGCTGAGTCTGCAACATCCGGGTCCTCTTGTGGGTTACCTTGTTCCCAGAGATGCCGTTGAAAGCAATGCACCACAATGGAAACATAATTATAATTTCAGCATTTTGTGAACACGCCGCAAGCCCCATCTGGCATGGGACACGTGGGAATCTGCTGGCACTGACTCACAGAGGAGCTGTCTGTGTTATTGCAAAGCATCGTCAGAGGAAGATTTGAATACTTCATAAAACTGATAGGCATCCAGCCTAGCACTGCCTGGGGTGCTGGAGGCCTGAGACAGCCCCCATCAAGGACTGCCCCTGTCCTTTTGGTCTCAGCCCTTGACTCCACTGCCCCATCTCAACTTCTGTGTCTCAGGGCCGAGCTGCACTCCTTGCCAGGCTGTCTGAGCAGCCTGTAGCACAGCTCTAGCGCCGTGGGCTTGGGCAAAGCACTGCCGCTCTCTGCCCAGCTTTGCCATCTGCCGAAGGGGAGAGATCTGCTGCGCTCCCTTACATTGCGAGCTGTGCAGGGAGGAGGTGAAGAGTTCTGGCTTGTGCAGAGCTGCTGCTCAGAGCATCAGAGACCCCTTCCTCAGCCTGCGCATCTGCTCCATTGTGAGTGTGATCAGAGACTCACAGATGAGGGATGGAAAGGACCTCAGGGGTCATCCAGTCCCACCCCCAGCTCAAAGCAGGACCAACCCCAACGAAAACATCCCTGGCAGGGCTGTGCCAAGCGGGCCTTAAAAACTGCTGAAGGATGAAGATTCCACCCGCTCATGGCCTTTCCTGGCACTGAGGAATCCGAGTGCCTCGCAAACATGAATAACGCCACTCTCGCAAGAGCCCCATGAGGCAAGGCCACGCTCTTACCCCCAGTGGACAGACTAGGAATGGTGGCACACCGACACTGAGGTCAAGATTTTGAGAAGCCCTAAACACCTCGAGCGGCGGCCGCTTCTCAGAAGAGCCTATTTAGGCTCCTGACTTTGTGACTGGATACTCGGAAGCGCTCCGCAGCCCGGGCACATTGAGGTCACTGTGGAGCCTGCGCAATTTGGAAAATCTGGACCTTATGTTTGTGCCCAAATGGGAGTTGAGCTCTTTGAAAATCTGGCTCTGAGGGACTTGCTCAAGGTCACGAGGAAATCTGTAGTAGAGCAGGGAAATGAACCTAGAGCTGTCGGTTTTAGTCCAGAGGGCACCAGAGCAGTTAGAAATGGAGCAAACGGAAAGAGAAGACAGGCAGAACATCTCCTGCACTCCATCTTGTCACAGCAAGACTGAGTAAAGCCATAGGCCATTTTCTGTGTCAGGGTCGTGCTGTTGCTGATGTATTTTTTTATGTCTTAGTTTATGTTTAATAATAGAGAAAGCACTGAAAACAGGGCAGCTAGCTCAGCTCTGTGCTTATCTGATCCTTCCCTGCCAGATTCTGTAGCAAAAGTAGCAGCAACTGTTTTTTATTCCCTGTTTCTTACTTTGTTCAGATCATGTATTTGTAATATTTTAAAGGGCTCCCCCCTTTTCCTGGTCTTTGACCTGGAGACGTTTTGAGAAGGTTTTGACTTTGCTACTAGTACTCAATGGCTCTGTTACCTGAGTATACTTGTGTGCACATATTTATTACTGGATCTGAAAAAATCACATGAAAACCTGATTTAAACCTGATTGTTTAAATAAACAACCAATTACAATCTTTTATGTGCTACGAAATATCATTAAACACCATTATTCAGCTGTTTCTGATGGGCCTGGTGCCCACGCTGACGCTGCTGAGGGTTCTGGCGTTAATCCGCTAGCCCTAGCAATAGTATCTCTCAGGCCTTCAGCATGCTGGCGTGTTTTATTTAAAGCAGCTCCAGTGCTGGAAATGGGCCAGCATGAGCCCTGGCATTTGAAGGTGTCCCAGGACCTTTCGCAGGGAAGGTCAGATTAACAAGAAAGGGGCCCCCTTTGTTGCAGCAGCTGCATTCCAGCCCTGAGCAGCGCAAGGCCGTGGTTCAGGGAAAACAGCTGGAGCTGTCGTGTCCTGAGCTGGGCCACTGTGCCATGAAGTTAGCAGCCTCCATCTACGTGCCTCAAATGGACAGTGGTGGGTGTCGCGACCTTCCTCCTCTACTGCCTGAGTGACTGAGTGGTGTCACCCCCTGAGGGCTGCCTTGTTTTCTTGGCGGCCGGTTTGCAGTGAATGAATCTGCTCTGAGCATGGCTGCCTGTCTCCCCGAGGCACAATCTAAGCAGCAAACAGGCCATGCGAGAACCCTCAGAAAGGCTGATCTTGCATGTGAGAGAAAACAGAGAAACCATTAGATCAGCACGAAGGCTCTGGCTATAGGGTGTGGCTGCTCCCATGTGGGCAATGACTGCGTTATCCCAGGATAAGGTACGTTTGTACCCGTATAACTGCATCCATAATAGGGGCTGTATGGGTAAAACTGGCTGTGTAACAATCACAACCCTCAGTGACACTGTTACACAGGTACAACAGCTGTGTGTAGGCCAGGCCTGTCCATAGAATGGCCAGGCTGGGTCAGACCAGGGTCCAACTAGCCCAGTGTCCTGTCTTTGGACAGTGGCCAGTGCCAGGTGCTTCAGAGGGAATGAACAAACCAGGGCAATTATCGAGTGATCTGTCCCCTGTCGTCCACGCCCAGCTTTTGGCAGTCAGAGGGTTAGGGACAGCAGGAGCATGGTTTTGCGTCCCTGCCCCTCCTAGCTAATTGCCATCGCTGGACCTACCCTCCAGGAACTTACCTAGTTCTGTTTTGGAAGCCCGTTATAGTTTTGGCCTGTATTGCGTCCCCTACCAACAAGTTCCACAGGTCGTCTGTGCGTTGTGTGTCCCTCCTCAGCCTGTCCGTGATCTCCTTCCAGCTACTCCAGGGGATCCTCGCTGCCCTAGTGCAGCTACAGCTCTTTGTCACCCTTGCGTCACCAAAGCAGAGCAGAGGTGATGGAGCCAGGGGCCGTGTGTGTGTGGGGAGGTGCTGCACACCCAGCGTGTGTGGGGAGGAGGAGGGTGCACACCTGGCGTGTGGGCGGGGAGGGGGACGCACACCTGGCATGGGTCTCCCGGGTGTTAGGGAGTGACAGGTGACACTGGCTATGAGGTGCCTTCCCATCCCTCGCGGGGCTCAGCCCTGGTGCACATTCCCATACGGCGCGTTCCCTCCTGCTGCAATTATTCCTATTTCAGGATCACTTGCATTCTTGTCCCTTATCAGGTTTTCTAGCCTCCTGTCCTGTGCGGTCAGAGCCTGCCAGCTGCTCACACGACAGCCAGCCCTTCCCCCACAACGTGGAGCCCGGGGTGGCGCGTGACTTGTTTGACAGACATTATCCCCCTCCCTTGCCCAGCATAGACTTTAACGGCCATTAAAAGCTGATCCTGTTTATAGCGCAGCGGCAGCCAGCTGGAGCCGCCACTGCCTGCTCTGGGGGCTGGCACCGGCAGCGGGGTGCGAGGCAGCCGTGGCCACAGCTCCTTGCACACAGGCCCGGAGCCCCCCATGGGAGAGGGGCTAGGAAGTTGCCGGACACAGGGCCCATCCCTGCCCCCTGCAAACTGCCCGCAGGCTTAACTGCCCCCTCCTACCCAGGCGTCACCCAGCGACGGTTATCACAGCAAGGCCCTGAGGAAGTGACTCCGGGATGTGGTACGTTGCCATGGTGACAGGGCAGCTTGGTGAGGCACTATGAGCGACGCCGAGATCTAAGTCTTCCGCAGCGCTTCGTGCCGCCAGCTGCCTGGCACTGTGTCCCACTCCTGGCAAGGGAGTGGGGTCGTTTAAATCCAGCCAGCTCTTGACTTTACTCTTGGGGTGTCCAGATGTCCCGATGTCCTGACATTCTGGGTGTCATCTGACACAGGCTCCTGTTATCCCCCACCCCGACCCAATTTTTCACACTTGCGGTCCGGCCAGCCTGGTCACTCCGTGCGTGCTTATCCATGAAGCAAAAAGGGCTAGACCACGAGTATTGTGGAGCTCCAGGGACTGTCAGGCTGTGTCTCGCTTGCCTGGGCTGATGAGCCGCCCTGCACAGATCTAGCCTGGCCCTGACGGGGACTGGGCTGACCGGGGAGCTGGGGAATGGCAGCACTCGGCCGCGGGGTGTGTGTGTGTGTGTGTGGGGCGAGAAAATACACACTTCTCATCAGCTTCCACATCATTCCATGCCCTTATTTATTGTCAGCCCTGGTTGTGTTTTGTTTAATTCCCAATGTGAGATCCTTGGGGCCGGACCTATGGTTCTTATGGGTCTGAAAAGTGCCACCACTGAATAAATAATCATAATAACAGGGATGCCAGGAACCATTACTTGGACACGTTAGCGTTTCCTGTGCCACTAATGCCCAGACAAATGTAGTGTGGAAAGTTGACAAGGAAGGCCAGCCTCTTGGTCCAAGCACATCTTGAATCAGGAGCTCTGAGCTCTGTTTCTAGCTCTGATGCTGATTTGTTGTGCGATCTGGCTAAGTAACTTAACCTATCTAGGTGGGATTGTCAGGAGCCCAGGGCAGTGATTGGGCCCTGACTCCGTGAGGTTCCTTTGAACATACCAGACTCAGTGCGTATGTTTCTCCACCTGTAAAGCAGGGTGATTAGTATTTTTAGGATTACAGGAGGCCCCCATCATGACCGGCGTGCCATTGTGTTGGACGCTGCTCGGACACACACGGAGAGACAGCCCAGGCCTGAAGAGCTCACAGTCTAATTTAAGACAAGCTGCAGCCTGTGGCTAGCGCTCTGCAACAGAGGGAAAGCAGGTGGGAGGACATTAGGCACACATGGTCTCGCTGGTGCAGAGACTCAAAGAGGGATGATGTACTCAAAATGATAGGCAAGGGCAATGACCCAGCCAGCCATGTTTGAGTGGAGTTGAGGTGGATGTCACAGAGGCCAGAGAGGGGGCGTTTGCAGTTGCCAGGAGAGGATGGAGAAGCCAGTGGCCTGGGCAGGGAGAAACGTTCAGATCACAGGGGAAGTAGACCGTGTCCAAAAATGAGTTGTTGTTTTTTTTGCCCACTGAAAATGTCAATGAAAAAAAAATCTTAATTTTTATCTAATTTTTCAACAAAAATTCAAATACTGACAAATTTTGGCTGAAACCTGAGAGATTGTGATTTGGAAATGGTGTGGCAGTGCCTCCTGGGAGTTGTCATTCAGGTACCTTGTGCTCCTATTCTCTTCTATAGGCCAGGCTCCCTGGTTCGACTCCAATTCCCATGATGCACCATGGCCTCCCTCTTGGAGAGGCGATGCAGTGCCTCATAGGAGTCCCTAGCCATTGTGCATCCTGGGAGATGTACTCTCTCCAGCCCAGCCCAGAGAATAGAGACATGAGGTAACTGAATGACGGGTCCAGGAGGCAATACAGCATTTCCAAATCACAATATTTTGGTTTTCAGCAACAAAGTTTTTCAGTGACAAAAACAGTTCTTTTGGTGGAAAGCAGAGACTTTTCACAAGAAATTTTGCTTTGTCAAAGCCCAATTTTCTGTTGAAAAACAAGTTCAGTAGAAACATTTGTCAGTTGCTTGAGTGAAGGGTTGTGACACAGCATGGCTCTGCCAGGGCAGATTGAAAGGTGTGTCTGCATGAGCAGCTGGGGGGGTGACAGTGCACTCAGACGGGGACGGCTCTGGGATTTGGCCATGGCACATGTAAGTGGCTGAGAGAGATCCAGGAGGAGATGTCAGGTCTTTGCTGATAATCGCCCATGCACAGGGAGTTCTGCAGGGGCTCAGCTCGTTTCTGCTTGTCAGGCATTTTGAGATCTGTGCCTGGAAAGTGTTGTGCTAGTGAAATGCAAGGCATTATTAACTCTCTTTCTATCACACAGAGATAAAGCCAGTGGTTCTGCATTTCGGGGTTGGTAATCAATCTCTGGAACACACGGACAGCTGCTCTGCAAAAGCCTGTGGTATTATTACTATGCTGTGGGTTCACGAGCCGTTCTTGAATTCTTCCCTTCATTCATTCCTGGTCAATGTGTTTTGCTGGAGGTTCGTCTTCACACACAGCACTACAGGAGCACTGCTCTAGCGCTGTAGTGAAGACACTACTACACAACGGGAGAGCTTCTCCCCAAGAGGCAGCAGCTCTGCTGACGGGAGACGCCCTCCTGCTGACACTGTCTACACTGGGAGTTAGGTCAGCGTAGCTACATCGCTTAGGAGTGCGCATTTTACACACAACCACACACCCCAAGGACACACAGACACACACACCCCAAGGACACACAGACACACACACACACACCCAAGGACACACACACACACACACCCCAAGGACACGCAGACACACACACACCCCAAGGACACACAGACACACACACACACACACACACACCAGGGACACACAGACATGCACACACACACATACACACACACACCCACACACACACCCCAAGGGGATACACACACACACATCCCAAGTACACACACACACACACACCCCCCAAGGACACATACGCACACACGCACACACACACCCCCAGGGGACACAGACACGCACACATGCACACCCCCCCCAAGGGGACACAGACACGCACACGCACACACACACACCCCAAGGACACACACACGCACACACACACACACCAGGGACACACAGACATGTGCACACACACACACACACATACACACCCCAAGGACACACACACACACACACACCCTGAGCAACATAGTTATATCAATATAGGTCTGCAGTGTAGACCTGGCCTTGGTGTGTAAGGTCATGTACATCCGTGTCACAAACAAACGGTACAGGACTGGGGCAGACCCAGCTGTGCACAGTTTCTTTTCCCCCACTTGTTATTCTGGACTTCCAGCTTAAGAAATCGCATGTTGCTTTGGATCAGGAAGTCAATTTGGAGACCAGAGCTCTGTCTGCGTTTGTGCATGTCATGAATGTTGGGGTTAGACGTGGGAGCGCTAAGGACAATGGACTTTTGTTTGGGTTGAGAATGCTGCTGGGGGATATTTAAATCAGAAAGATTCACACATTTCAGAAAACCCTGAAACCCTCTCTGTTCACACTAGAGTTTGTGAAATTGTCTGGAGGTGGCAGCTGACCTTTCTGAGTGCTCCTTTCAGGTGAAGAAGTAGCAACATGCTTGAGCAATCAAGACTGTTTGACATTGTCACTGCTGTGGCAGGTCTTTGGAGATGCTTGTTCCAGGCTAGTGTGACCCGTAGGTAAAGCTGTGGCTTGCAGTGCCAGCACACTGAGTCTTTTCCTGGTTCTGCTGATCTGACCTTGTACAGGTCACTTCCCCTTCTGCACAGTGAGTGATGATATTCATGCTTCTCTGAGATGTGCTTTGAGCCCTATGCCTGAAAGTGCTATATCTGGACTCATTATAGTTGATCTGAAACTCTATCTTGTCTGTAGAGATGGTCATTAGGCTAAAATGTTCAAACATGGGTGCTGAGAACCTGGATCTTGAGAGAGGCTGCATACATGAGTCCCCTGGGGTCTGCCTTAATAGTATGCGACGCCTGGGGCAAATGTTGTTCCATGACCCCTCTTTGTGACCACAGGATTAATGAAAGCAAGAAAGGACCCAGTTGAGGACAATCAAGGCAGCATATAACCTATTCATTGCCTTCCGTTTCTCTTCATGCTCATTCAGTAATGAACAGGTTATATGCTGCCTGGATCAATATAAAAACATAAAACCTTAAGAGTTAAATGAAATGCTGCATATTTAAACTGGCATCTTGCAAGCTTTAAGTGATGCAAATGCAGTTATTTTATCCTCAAATGACAGTGTATGAAGTAAATCCCATTCAACTGACATGCTAGCAAGAGCATGAAACTTCATTTCTACCAAAGTGGACCAAAGTTGTTTTTTTTTATTAAGTCAAGTCTGGCAAACAATTGCTGTGCTTCACAGGTGGCAACAGGTACACGCTCAAATGCAGTCTTAATGCACTGAAAATGTTCAGGCAGATGTTACTCAGGTCTTTGTCATTCAAAACTTTGATAATTCCAGTGGCACTCTTGTCCTCCATGTCCCTATAGCTTATAATTGCTAAAAATGCTTAGACAATTAGAGGATTGGGCCAAAAGAAATCTGATGAGGTTCAACAAGGACAAATCCAGACTCCTGCATTTAGGATGGAAGAATCCCATGCACTGCTGCAGACTGGGAACTGACTGGCTAGGCAGCAATTCTACAGAGAAGGATCTGGGGGTGACAGTGGACAAGAAGCTGGATACAAGTCAGCAGTGTGCCCTTATTGCCAAGAAGTCTAATGGCATATTGGGCTGTGTTAGTAGGAGCACTGCCAGCAGATCAAGGAAAGTGATTATTCTCCTCTATTCGGCATTGCCACATTTAGAGTATTGTGTCCAGTTTCAGGCCCCCCCACTACAAGAAGGATGTGGACAAATTGGATAGAGTCCAACGGAGGGCAACAAAAATGATGAGGGGGCTGGAGCACAAGACTTATGAGGAGAGGCTGAGGAAACAAGGCTTGTTTAGTCTGCAGAAGAGAAGAATGAGGGGGGATTTGATAGCAGCCTTTAACTACCTGAAGGGGGGTTCCAGGGAGGATGGAGCGAGGCTGTTCTCAATGGTGGCAGATGACAGAACAAGAAGCAATGGTCTCAAGTTGCATTGGGGGAGGTCTGGGTTGGATATTAGGAAAAACTTTTTCACTAGGAGGGTGGTGAAGCACTGGAATGGGTTACCTAGGGAGGTGGTGGAATCTCCATCCTTAGAGGTTTTTAAGGTGCAGCTTGACAAAGCCCTGGCTGGAATGGTTTAGTTGGGGTAGGTACCGCTTTGAGCAGCAGATTGGACTAGATGACCTCCTGAGGTCTCTTCCAACCCTAATCTTCTATGATTCTATAAAATGGATATTCTGAGGAAAAGCTCAGGCTCTCTCATTCAAGCGTGTATTGAGCAGTGCCTGAGTGGGTGCATGTTTTCATCTCCTCTTCCCTTCACACTTGATCAAAAGACATAAGGAAGTCAAACCGCATGGGTAGTTGCACAGTTCAATATTCACTTCTTTTTAATTCTGAATTTAACTTGTCAAGGAGAACCTAAAACCACCCATGTTTGAATTTCCTCCTTCTTCAAAGTATAGTGTCACTTTTGCCATCGGGAAATGTTTGCTTTCTTCATAGTAGGATTCATCATCATCAATTCACATTTGTTTTGCTTCCTCCTCAAAATCATTAAACAGACTATAAGCTTGTAGCAAATTCTTCCAAGAAAGGCAGCAAATTAACAGAAATGACAAGATCCAGACTTGGCTTATGAAGTTTTACACTAATTTTGTCAAACTTTTCTAGTATCACATTCTATGAAATAAGTGCAGTTTCCAGTTGACACAATTTCTTGTACAACCATTGTGCTTGCCTTTGAATTCCACCATTTTCCTCAGTTTGGTCCATTGTTTCTTTCAAATCCCTCATAGTTCACTACAAATTGTTTTACAAGATTCAGCACGCCAGGACCATCTCATATCTGACAGGATTTTCAAGATAAGGAGAGTTCCTTGTTCACTTTTGGTAGGATTGTTGCACAGAAGCTGCCATCGCCTGGGCTATGCTGCAATAAAAAGCACATAGTTTCTCATCAAAACTAAAAAAGTTTGACTTCCATGCAAGAATCAACACGGCAAGTTCCAACTTCAGAGAATGAGCTGTGTATGGCATGTACATAGCCAGTGGGTTTAATCTTTTGATGTGAGCTGGAAGACCTTCAGACGTTCCAGATATTTTACCTGCATGATTGTATGACAGGCCTCTGCATTTTTTAAGAGCGATGTCATTTGCATCCAATAAAGGCTTCACAGTCCAGAAGGGCGAATTGCCTATGTGGCTTTCAATTGGTATAAATCCAGTGAAATGCTCATGTATGGCACTATGGAAACAATGTTGTAAAACAACAGGTAATTGATCAATAGGAGAGATACCAGGAGTTGAATCTATTATCTAAGGCCTTGTCTAGCCTTAAAATGCTACAGTGTCACAGCTGTAGCATTGCTTTAATGTAGACACTTAGCCATGTTTAGACAACTCTCCCGTCGACATAATAAAACCACCTCAACGAGCAGTGGTAGCTAAGCCGGTGGGAGAGCATCTCCTGCTGACATAGCTGAGCAACAAAAGTTTTACCGACATAAGCGCTAACGTAGATGTGGCCTTACTGCAGCAACGGGCAGGGTTCCTCTGTGGCTCTCGGTACTCTATCTCCCTGAGAGGTGGCAGCTGGATTGACAGAATTTTTCCATCAACCTAGTGCTGTCTACACTGGGGACTTGGTTGGTTTATGTACATCTCTCGGGAGGGTGGATTTTTCACACCCCGGAAGATATACCTAAGCCAATGTAACTTATCAGTGTAGACTAGCACAGAATATTTTGCCTCTTTGACCTTGAATAACAATGAATTCCAAAACCTTACGTCCCATTAACTCAATGAACTCATCACAGCTTGTTTTCAACGAGTAAGATGGCTGACCCTTCCCTTTGTTTCCACAGCTTTTCATACACTTCCTTGAAATGGATCAAATTTGGCATTGATGTCAAGAATGCCTAGAGAATTTCCATTCTGCAGAGAGCGATAATTTCCTCCCTTCCTCTAAATGCTGAACTGTGTGAAGCAAGAAGCTTAATTATTACAATAGCCTTGAAACTTCCCTTCCTGTAAGGAATTTGCATTAGAAGCAACGTGTGTTACCAAATCCCTGTTGATGCAATTCTTGCCTGGCAAATGTGCTAGCCATACAGCCAAGTCTTGTTCAATGCTAAAGGCATTTTCTTCTTACACTAGTATTTTCTCTGCCTTCTATATCAAAAGGTGATAGGAAAACAGATTGTCTCCTTCATTGTCACGTTTGTCCTGGATTTTCAGGAATTGTCTTTTCTGCTGCAGCCTCCTGGGGGAACAAATTCACATCTGTATCGTCACACTGATTATCATTTTCTGAGAAAGATGGCCCAGCATCTTTGGAAGATGATACTGAAACAGGGACCAGTGGAGAAATAGTCAGAAAGTTTTGGTAACTTGCTTACAATTTTCTCTCTTTCTATCTTGGATTTCCTGTTTGCTGCTCCACTTGCAAATGATCGACCAGACGTAACATATCGTCGAAGCAAGATTCAAACAATACTGAAGAGGTTCTGTGCAGTGCGTTAGAGATTAGCACCATCAGTTCACACCCACATTGCCAACAACTGAAAAACCCCTAAACTTGAACTGTTAGAGCTTGAAAACCTGCGAAAAAAATCAGTGTTGGCAATCGACATAACCGGGTTGGAGGGGTTTGGTTTTGTTTTGTTTTTTGGTTCTTTTATTTTTAGGGTTAGCACAAATATGCTTAAAAAAATCTCCATTCTATCATAGTGTCTATTTCAAGCATTGCAGGCTCCTCACCCCTTTAAACCAGTACCTGGAGGCACAGGTGCCCAGCACCTGTCAGAGTCCAGTCTGCTTTTGGGGGAGGGTGGCTGTGGAGCTCTTCCCAGCTGTAAAGGGAGAAGCTCCCGGAACCTTTCCCTCCTGCATGATTTGACTGTGCCCATCCAAGTACTGACCAGTGCTCGGCTATTCAGGAGCTGTGAGAGAGCAGTCTGTCTCCAGAAGTCTGCCTTCCTTCTGCTTGTTTGCATCATCCATGGAACAGCTCACCCGTACCACTCTGTGCCTTTGTATCCTTCGGGGTGAATCTTCAGTGTGTCTCTAGCTGGAGCGGGAGCTTCCTGTGCGGCTAAGGAAGGGATGATGAATAGCTCCCATTCACCGAGGCTGACATTGCCCACTGCAGGTACAGCTCTTCACCCAGATGCGGGGGCTGCTCTCTTGGACCCAACAGGCAGTTTCCACATTTGCTGTCTTTGTAACATGATGTCCCTGGATGGGTTGAACCAGAGACTCCTGGGTCTAAAAGCCTCGCCACAACTGCCTGAGGTTGTACGAGCACGCGTGTACACCCGTTCCCTGTACATGGATCAGCCACTGGAGGGGGACAGAGAGCCACATGGTGTTGGTGTCACACGGGCGAGCCTGGCTGCAGCCAGGAGGCTGGGAGCTGTACCTCAGCCACAGGGGCTAGGCTGGAAGGCCATGTTGGGGCTGGCCCAGGGAGGGGCTGCAGATCTGTGTTTGAGGCTGAGACAAGCCCAAGCTGCAAGAGGCAGAGGTGACGCTGGGCTGCAGAACCCTCCCCGTTCAGGGAGCTCAGCCCTGGAGCTTTGGTCCCGTTCACTGCAGAGAGGCCAACATTTTCAAACCGGGGACCCTAAGGTGAGTCCCCCTCGCTCCAGCCGTAAGTAGGTGCCTAAGTAAAAGTGGTCTGATGGCAGCGGCGCTGAGCCCCTGCAGCTCTCGTAGGATCGTTACTCAGCACCTCTGGCCATCTGACCACTTGTTTTAAGTACCAAGGTAGATTCAGAGGCTGGACTTGAAAACTGTGGCCATGACTGTGAAATTCAGACCCTCTGCCTCTGAAGGTCTGGGTGTTCTCAGCTGGAGCTTTGCTTCCCTCCCATCCCTAGTCCAAAAGCCCCACATGTTTGAAAGGGAATCAGAGCTCTCTTAATCCCAAAGCACACTGCATTGGCCATCGATTCACCCGGGAGAGTCAGGTCAGAGGAAGCACAACCATGTGTTTTGGTTAGAGTAGGAGGAGGTGGATTCGCCCTGCCTGGTAGATTGGCCAGCCCCATCCGCTGCGACAGAATGGGACACAGACTACGCCTGAGCTACACGCTCCTCCATCAGCTCAGCTCTGCAGAGTGCAACCTTTGCACATAAACTCTGGGGTGGAGAGGCTGGCCTGGACTCTCCTGTGAATGCTCATAGGACACCAGCTGTACAGACAGCCCTCCCCCAGAGATACCTTTCAGCATTTGCCTGTTTTCCCTGGCTGTGGGAAGTCAGCATTCACAGCAATGCACTAGAGAAAGCTGAGCTGCCCAAGAGCACACCTTCACTGCTGGAAATGTGTAGGTACTGGACATGTGTTTCCTCCTCTTCCCCGTTCGTGTCCGTTCAGAGCCCTGCCAGCTAAACCGCAGAGCCTTCCGGGAAGGACTTGCCTTGCTTAGAAAGGAGGGAACTTGGCAGCAGCCTGGTATGTCAATAGCTGTCATTGTTGGGTCAATAATTGGGCCCATTCTCAAAAAAGTTGCCCAGCCACGCCATGGTGCATGGTATTAACTCTTCTTCCAGATTCTTACTCCACAGTCATCAGCTTTTGGCTCACAAAATCCACTCTGACTTGGCTTTGAAGTGGGATGGCAACATGGCACAGTGTTCAAACAAGTCACATGTCCCTGCCTTCCCAGACAGCCCAAAGAAAGCATTGCTGTGTGAAACATACAGGCTGTCTAATCCCTTCCTTTCCAAGGGAATAGGGAGGAGAAGATGGAAAACCTGACTGCTTCTCTTCCAAGTAATTTCATGACCCACAGACTCATATACTTTAAGGTCAGAAGGGGCAATATGATCATCTAGTCTGATCTCCTGCACAACGCAGGCAACAGAACCTCACCCACCCACTCCTGTAATAGACCCCTGAGCTATGACTGAGTTACTGAAGTTCTCAAATCGTAGCTTAAAGACTACAAGGTACAGAGAATTGCCCAGCAAGTAACCTGTGCCCCATGCCACAGAGGAAGGCGAAAAATCTACAGGGCCTCTGCCAATCTGTCCTGGGGGAAAATTCATTCCCAACTCCAAATATAGTGGTCAGCTAAACCCTGAGCATGTGGTCAAGACTCACCAACCAGACACCCAGAAAGAATTCTCTAGAAACTCAGAACCCACCACAGCTTACATCCCATCACAGGCCATTGGGCATCTTTACCACCAGTCGTCAAAGATCAGTTAATGCCAGACTAGGCTGTCCCATCATACCATCCCTCCAAAAACTTATCAAGCTCAGTCTTGAAGCCAGCTAGGTTTTTTGCCCCCACTGCTCTCCTTGGAAGGATATTCCAGAACTTCACTCCCCTGATGGTTAGAAACCTGCGTCTAATTTCAAGTCTAAACTTCCTGATGGCCAGTTTATATCCATCAGTTCTTGTGTCCACGTTGCGCTGAACTTAAATAATTCTTCTCCCTCCCTGGAATTTATCCCTCTGATGTATTTATAGAAAGCAATCATATCTCCCCTCAGCCTTCTTTTGGTTAGGCTAAACAAGCCCAGCTCTTTGAGTCTCCTCTCATACGGCAGGTTTTCCATTCCACAGATCATCCTAGTTTCCCTTCTCTGCACCTGTTCCAATCTGAATTCCTCTTTCCTAAACATGGAGGACCAGAACTGCACACAGTATTCCAGATGAGGTCTCACCAGCACCTTGTATAATGTTACTAACAGCCTATCTATAATTGAAATGTCTCACGTGATGCATCCTCGGACTTTATTAGCTTTTTTTCACGGCCACATCACATTGGCGGCTCATAGTTATCCTGTGATCAACCAATACACCCAGGTCCTTTTCCTCTCTCACTTCCAACTGATGCGTCTCCAGCTGATAGCAGAAATTCTTGTTATTAGTCCCTAAATGCATGACCTGGCACTTTGCACTAGGCTTGTCTACACACAAAAGATGTATCATTTTATACCGGTATTGGTAAAGCCATGCAAACCCTACCATGGAGGTGCTTATCTTAGTACTGCTGTTTCCATGTGGCACAGGGAATGAGCTACACCAATATAAGGCACACTTAGAATGGTATAATTGCATCCACACTGGGGATTGTACTGGTATACCTGTATTGGTAAAACACCAGCACCCCAACGGACCCGGCCGTACTGGTACAAAATCTGTGCATAGACAGGATTCAGCAAGCTTCCCCCAGGAATGTGGTGTAACATAGTTCCCATTCCCAAAACAACTAAGGGTTGGATTTTCAGCTGGTGTAAATCAGCACAGATCCAATCACTTCAGGGGAACCCTGCTGATTTACAGCAGCTGAGGATCTGACCCCAAGTCTATACATGCCCTCCTGTAACTGGCCAGTGATATCTTCTTACATATTGTAAAGGGAATGTTACACCCACATCTTCCTAGGGCTGCCGTCGGAACCGTCTCCTGCTCTCACATCCCTGGACCCAAGTCTCAGAGATCGCAGAGAAAGCAATCCCTTTGGTTTCAGAGGCAATGTCCTACCTTGGAAAGCAGCCCCTGGATGGTAGCTGGCTCCCACCACACTTCCCCACACTGCAGCTAGTGTAAACAGTGCATCAGACACGATGTGTGCCAGCTGGGTGCTGAGCCACATCTCTGAAACATTGAAAAGCAAGAGGCTGAATGCCACGTGCCTTCAATGAGGCACGTCTGGTCCCAGTAATTGACCAATGCCCCGGGCCCCGGTCTGCTGCTGGGAACAGCATTGACAACACATTGCAAATGCTGCTTTGCTTGGGGGAAAGCACAAATCAGTGTGGCAGTGCTGGAAGAGCAGCTCCCAGCAGCCTCCATGGCCACAGCACCAGGTTGGAGAGGGGACCAGGGAACTTCTTGCATCTTGGTACTTCCTAGAGAGAGAAGACCTCATGTCCAACGTCCCCTGGGTGGGGACTGTCCTCAGACCAATAGACTCCATCACCCCAGTGCTGCTAGGCTGGGCCCTGGTGTTGGAGGTGAAAGGTGACCCAATGGAAGGGGGCTGTCAGGTTTAGCTGGGCTGTGCTGGGAACCAGAGCAGGAGTGGTGCACTCCGGCTCATTTACGGGCTGCTGGTGCACACCCAGCCGTGCACGCTTGGGAATGGGTGCAGGCTCAAGGCCCAACCAGCAACCTGAGAAAGCTGCGGACAGCTGGCAGTCACCCCTTTGCCACCAGCAGCCAGCCCCTTGCATCAGCAAAGTGACCGGGACCCTCCCAAAGCTCCTGGGAGCACAGAGTGTGGTGGCCAGCTTGGGAAAGGGCTGTGAAGACTTCAGACTTCAACCCTGATGAGTAAATGGCTCTGTCGCAGGCACTGGTCCAACCCCCACCATCGGAGCATTTGTGTGTCCCACCATCTTTCAGGTATTCATCTTCACCACGCCCCGATCCAGAGGGGCCGGGCTGCTATCCACTTTGGGCAGGTGGGGCACCAACTCTGAAGGACTGAGGCCACATCCCCAAAGATATTCAGGCTCCTAATGTCCACTGAAATCATGATCTCACAGGGTGTGAGTGACAGAGCAGGGACCTAACACTGCGTCTCCGCTGTCCTTGCTTTTCCCGCCCCAAAGTCCATTCTCCCTCTCCATCGTTAGGTTCGTTCCTCTTTCGCACCGTGTGTAAA
>ML675617.1:35609524-35644105 GCA_007922155.1 Mesoclemmys tuberculata
GATGAGAACAGAAGGTGTTGGAATGTCTCAAGAAGAGACTGAGAGTATTCATCACCTGTACTCCAAGGCCTTGTCTACACAATGGATGCTTGGCTGGCACAATTGCACTGGCAGAGCCTCCTACCATAGGTGCACCTCCCTGAAGGACATCAACTAAGCAGACAGAAGCTTTGTCAGCATAGCTGCATCTACACAAGAGCTTTTGTCAGCATAGCTAAATTGGCTGGGTGTGATTTTGTTTTTCCCACACCCCTGACTGACAGAGAGAGCTGATTACCATGTGGTACTAACCTAAGACTTCCTCACTTAGAACAAACTGTCCCCTCTTCTGGACCATTTGCCTAAGGAAGCAAAAAACAAAACTAAGAGTGTAAGGTACCTAACAGGCAGCATGTAATAAACCTGTGAAAATTCTTTGTTGTCAGTATCCTTTAAAGATGCTTGCTCATGTTTGGTGCAGACAGCTGGCAGAGGAAGCACATGTTAACAAATCTTATTTTTTGATCCATACCAATATAATTGGAGGCTGTTGACAAACAAGCATTTAAACAATGTCTTTCCCATGTTTGCTTATGCTCCATAAAAGACAGTGGTGGGGAGAAGGGAATCAGTATTTGCTCAGAGGAAAGGGAGAAACTGCCAGGGTAATATAGTTTTGAAGTCTTTGAGATGGTATTGAAAAGTGGGCAAAAAAGCTTCAAACTTTAATTTAAAAAAACGACGGTATCAAGTTGCCAGTGTCCCTTTAAACACTTTTGTCTGCATTCTTGGAACTGAATACTTCGTGTTTTCCACAACTGAATCTTGTGGCCATTTTTCCAGTAACAGCTATTCACTGAGTCAGATTTAACAATCTAATTGGTTTAAAACGGAAGACAGTTCATTAACCGTACTTTCTGACTTAAATGGCAAGCTTCCCCTTCCCTTTTAGGGTTGTTCCATGGAGTCCCCACCCAGCATTCTTGGAACTTGGAAGCAAAAGTCCCAAGGTCATTCTAGAGCAAAAATTCACAGCTGAGTTATATCCCAACTATCAGTTGTGTAGATCCGGCCTTGTGACTTTTAATGGTTTAAATAGGCTGCATCATAAGGTTTGACTTATAATCCCCACCCGTAGGCTGAATGTCCCGACATGGCTTTTTGATAGAATACCTTATTAAATACAGTATATCCTCAGTTATCCACATAGCGTGTCTGATACCAGTCTAAGCTAGGGAACAGGCATTGGTGAATATTTGAGGCTGTATTGCTTTGCAGGATGAAGTAGCATATACAAACAATGGCTTTGTATGTGAGCAGAGACTTGGCACAAACGTGTTCAGTTGAGCAAAGGAAAGGAGAGACAGATGGATTTAATGCTGTTCTGGGATGCTGGGGACACTCAAGTTGGATTTGAGCTGTGTCCGGCTATGATGAGGAAGCAGAGGAGGAACTAACTGACAGAGCACACTTGGGTCTTGATACAAATTCTGAGTGAAGAGACGTCCTTGCTAAATGCAGCTTGCAGAAGCAATATTTTAAGGCTGTTCTGAAGAAGAGTTGATGTGTAGACAGCTGCTTGTAAGGTGCATCGTTCCCGGCTTGAGTATTTTAGTTGTAAGGTACTACGGTTCTGGTCAAAAAGAGATATTGGCAGTCTTGATCTCTCATTTATCCGTGAGGTGTCAAATGTGGTCTGACTAAACAAATGTTTAAATGCTCACAGGTACGTTGTTTAAAAATACACTTTTACATCCGTAGCTCAAATATGTGCTGCACTTCCCTGGTGAGCGGTGCTGGCACAGGGCGGGGGGGACAGGGTACACCAGGAACGTCCCTTGCTGAGCACACCGCAGCAGCTGCACCACCTGGGCAAGTGGGGGGGGGTGCAGTGCATGGGGGTCCCTAGGGCATGTGGCTGCGGCTGCTGCTCTTCTGCGGAGCTCTCCCGACGTGGGAGGGGGGAGCTGGTTGCACTGGGGAGTGGGGGGCAATGGGGTTTGCTGTGCAGCTAGTGCAGCAAGATGCACACTGAAGGGTCTCTGCCCTGCCCAGACCGTGCTCCAATGGCGTGGGTAGACACTGGAGGCAGAGGGGGGAGAGTGGGGGCCAGAGCTGTGGCTTTTGAGTCATACTTTGCCCAATTTTGCTCCAGGTGCATGGGGCTCACCACCCCCCAGCCCACAGGAGGGGGCAACAAGGCACCGCCTGCCCAGCCCCGCAGCCTGTCCACCACCCGCCGTGCTCCTGGCCCTGCCCCACGACTGGGGACACTCCATGCTGCCCATCTCCCCAAACCCTTCCCCCTGGGGCACCTCAGGCACTGCCTCCCGGCTCCCTGCCACTTAAGCCGGCATCAAACCCCTGAGCTGCCAGAGCTGTCCCCTGCACAGTCCCAGCCCCCCGTTGTCCCTGCAGCATCACCTCCCTGTAGCACCCTGCCCCACTCAGCCCCTATGCGCACAGTCGAGCGGGTAAATCGTTAACACCGTTTGTAAATGGTAGCACTAGTATTTATCAGTTCCGGTTTGCCATCTTACATCCCTGCTGTATCCCTGGTGCTCTGCAGCCACAGGTCGTTACGATGCCCCTGTCTCAGTTAGAGATTGAGCCATAGATTCTGATTTGGAAGTAACAGGAGGCAGTTACTGGAAGATTTTTTTATTTTTTTGTTAAGGGAAAAGTTCTTAGTTTTAAATCACACGTTTAAATAAAACCAGTGGGCTGTGTTGTGCGTTATCCCCTCTATTTGTATTCTTCAGGGCTTGAAAAAAACATCCATTCGTCCAGGGCAAGTTGGAATCTTGCCCATGCGTGTGCCATTAGTATCTCACTAATAGGCGGTCTGTGTAAAAACAACAAATAGAAAATTGTTTCCAGTTCTTACGTGTGCGGGGAAGAACCCTCGTGCATGTGCGGCGTACTAATTCAGTGATGGCTGCAGACACAGCGCCAGTGCTACTGTCTTTGTGCGGTGAGGTGGGGGAAGGCGATGGCAGCTGCTGTTTGTAGTAGGAGGCCCAGGTGGGGGCTACCCTTCTAGATCCCCTGTAGCAGGAGACATGAGGAGCAGGACACTGTCTGGAAGATGGGGTCTTTGTTGATACCCAGCTTCCCCAGTAGAGTATTCTGGATGTGTGCCTAGACATTGCCTCACCCCACCACCAACATGACGGTGCTACCCAAGCACAGGGTTGGGGGTGGGGGGAAAGGGCTGCACTAGGATGGTGGTAGGTGGGGCCTTTGGCCCTGAGTGCAAATGCTGCTGTGATGGTGGGGGGCTCTCTGGAGGCCTGGCAAGAGACACTCTGCCCACCCCCCGAAAGCTTTCTGCTTAGCTGGCTGCTGTCAGCAGGGAACTCTTCCTAGGCCTTGTCTGTGTGTGGTGGGTGAGGGATTCCGTGCGTTTCCCACACCCTGTTCTGGAGTAAGGGGGTGTGCTCTGGAAGCAGGAAATCTTGTGTGGGGCCAGCCTGAATTGCCGTCCTGCGTGGGTCACTGCCCAGTGCCTGGGGTGGGGGCTGAGTGGATGACCCAGCATTCATGAATTGAGGGAGGTAGCATTAATTTGTGGCTGAGACTTCAGTCAGTGGAAAACTGGGGCTTCTGGGCCAGGTCGGGGTTAGCACACAACCCGCTGGAGACTGCGGGGTCAGGTTGGCGTCAGGTTTCATGTAGCATGTTTACCTTGACTACGGTCTCTTCAGTTTTAATTGAACGTGATTGTTTGAATTTAATTGTTACTGTTAGGGGCACGTGTCCCAGGGAGCTGCAGCTACCCCACTGTCTGCTAGCCTTTCGTAAGGACTGGGGCGGGAATACACACTGCTCCACTGGTCTGTCCTGGTCGAGTGCCAGAACGTCACTGCTCCTCTCAGCGACCCTTTCAAATGACTATTTATACATGTACATTCATCCATTATTTCCTGAATCACCATGGCTATAAAGTAATATCGGACAGGGCAGGAAAGTTTGAGCAACATCTGTTTAGTCTCAATAGCCCGTGAGATATCGCATCAGACCTTAAGGTCGCATTCATTATTCCCATTTTGCCAGTGTCTCAAGAACAGTTGAGCTAGATCTACTGAGTATCCTGGTGTATAAGGCATTCATCTCTAACCCCAGTGTTCGTGAGAGCATTGGCCATTCAACATCATGCCAGAGGAGCCTGAGCAAGAAAGCATGTTGAAATAACCAGATTTTGAAGTTTGGGGGATGATCTCAAACTCTGTCATTTTCTTATGCCATCTCCTCAAGTTATCATAAAGTCTGTGGTTCTGCTGTGGCTCTGTCCCCCCTAGAGGCCATGGCAGTCCCAGGCTGCTGCTGCTGACATATCCTGTTCTACATTTAAAGAAAGCTACAGCTACCCAGTGAAGTGGAGAAAATGTCAGACTTTACTGAGGGAGGAAACCAGAGAAGAAATATAATATTTAATTGTATTTAAGTTTGGGAAACTGCTGAAATTTTACATTAGCTTCCTATGTTCATGTAACTAATACAGCAAAACCGTTAAAAGGAGAAAAAAAGTAAAGCGCTTTACTTAAGGTTAGTATTTTGCAAACTGTCATCACGAGAAACACTATGGCAGAGTAGAACAAATATTCCCTGGGCCACTGAACACTTGTTACTGGTAGTCCTGCAGCTTGGATCCATTTGAAAAGTGTTGAATGTTTAACAAAGTGGGTCCATGAAGTCAGAATGAAGGAAAAGCAGTATAAAACCCAGTTTACGCTTTGCTTTTAACACTTGTGCTTGATGAATATTTCTGGTGTGCTCCAGAAAAAAACTATTCCGCAGCCAACCGTCTGTTGGAGAAATTGAACTTAAAGTAGAGATCAGGTCACAGTATAATCAAGTTTTCTTGTTGCTTGCTTCTGCTGCATTTCAAGTCCTGTAATTATGTGATGAAAACTGATCATTTTCCCCCTCCCTCTTTCAGAATACTGGACTGCTTTCCTCCTCAACCAGCAATGGCCGTGGACATAGCCATGCAGTTCTATCTGTGTTCTCCACCCTTGAGAAGAGAGAGATTTGCTTGTAAAATAGCTCCAAAGCCAAACAAACCATTACGTCCCTGCATTCAAAACAGCAAGGCTGAGTTCAGTGAACCTGGAGAGGCAACGACGTCTCTCCAGGGAAACAGGGTGAAAAAGAGGGTCTCTTTTGCCGATAGCAGAGGGTTCGCTCTGACAATGGTTAAAGTGTTCTCCGAGTTTGATGACCCGTTAGATATTCCGTTCAACATCACAGAGTTAATAGACAACATTGTGGGTCTGACAACAGTAGAGAGGGACAATTTTGTCTTGGATTTTGTACAGCCTTCTGCAGACTACTTGGACTTCAGAAATCGCCTTCAGACAGATTTTGTCTGCCTGGAAAACTGCATGCTAAAGGATAAAGCTATTGTGGGCACAGTGAAAGTTAAGAATCTTGCTTTCGAGAAGACTGTGGGGATACGAATGACGTTTGACACTTGGAAAAGCTTCACAGACTACCCCTGCCAATATGTCAAGGACACTTACGCAGGTTCAGACAAGGACACGTTTTCGTTTGACATCTGCTTGCCAGAGAGAATTCAATCCCATGAAAGAATCGAGTTTGCAGTCTATTATGAGTGTGATGGGAAGGCGTACTGGGACAGCAACAGAGGCCTGAATTACAGGATCATACAGTCTGAACTGAAATCTGCTCGGGAAGTGTCGCAGCCTCAGGGTGGGCCTGATTTTGGAATTGCCTTTGACCAGTTTGGAAGCCCCAGGTGTTCCTACGGCCTGTTTCCTGAGTGGCCTAGCTATTCCGGGTATGAAAAGCTCGGGCCTTACTACTGACGGAGGGACTGAATCTTGATTCGCTATCTCTTGCTGTGCCTATTGCAAGCTTGGGAACTGGCTTGAACGTGAAATTTGCCAAAGGGCTGGATAAATGACACTTCCCTTGACTCTCAAGCCCCATCAGGGTAGAGCAAGATGACTGCAACGTTCATCGACCCCAAGTGGTTTTCATGCCAGCTAAACAAGTGTCTCTTACGTCATGAGAGTTACACACCCAAAGTCAAGCGCTGGAACTGGTCCACACGATGGGAGACTTGCCTAGAGTTTCTGTCCAGTGCTGCTAGTCCTCTTACGTATAATGCTGCTAATCTCGTCCAGTTAAACACTTACTACTTCAGTGCTTGCACTGGTCATGTAGCTATGTAGTGGTGTCTTGTTCCTGTGTTGCACATTAGGGTTGTTACAGGTTTAAATATCTTAGAGGGGAGGCTTCTTTAACTAGGCTCTCCTATTTCTGTAGCACTGTGCAAGTTGGCTTTGCTACAAAACTATTTTACAAAGGTAATTTATACTTGACAGGAGATATTAAAGATAAAACTAGCCTGCCTACGGCAAGAGGGGGATGTGAATGGCCCTTTCTCTCTGACCTTATTAACTGTGCTGGATCCTTTCGGTTAGAGATGGAAGAGATTTCTAGAAATGACAATAGCCATGACTAGAAGCTTCGCTTCATGCCATATTAGGGGAGAGCTGCATTTCTGTGAAAATACTGGCAGACTTAGTTACCACTTCATCTGTAAGATTTTTTTAAAAAAAAATATAGTTGTGTAGTAAATTCATAGGGATCGCGCCCATGTTGAGTTGATTTCTTCCTTCCCCCCAGCAGAACTGTCTAGTAACCTTTGGGGTTAAGTTCTTTGACTCATCAAGTGTTTTAAAAACTTTTTAATGGAAGGGAAGAGCTCTGCTGTTAATATGCCCAGACAGTCTTCCAGCTGCCCTAGAACGACTTGCGGCAGGGAAGGGGTAACATTGAGGGATTTTTTCTTTTAATTTCTAATCTTGCAGATGCTGAAAGATCACCATTCTGCTCTCAATATGTGTCTCTTAACTGCCTTACTGTCCCTGGGGAGTGCAGCAGCTCCTACTGTTAGTGCTAATGTAAAATTAGCTTTTGTCCTGTTAGGAAACCTGGTGCCAAAGGGTTCATGCATGAGTCTGCATGGACAATACAGTGCATGTTTGTGATTTTTTTTTTGTTTCTGTAGTAGCTTTGAAATTCGATAAACAGACCTCACTGCTGCTGCTTGTCATGTCCTATGAAGACAGTTGATTAGGGAGACTAACTTTTTAGTGCGATGCGAGTGCCTTAGCTCAGAACTTTTTTCGTGTACATTACCACAGCAGTAGCTTTAATTACAAAGGTTTCTGCAATATTACCGCTAGCTTTTAAAAAGTTCTGAAAGTTTATATTCATTCAAGTCAATTGTCTCATCTAAAACTGTCTCACTAGAATGGATGTGTAGCTTTTTGTTCACTGTTTTCATTCTAGAATGCGTTCACTTAGGTTGGTAGAGCACTGGACTTGCACTGTAATTACATACCGAGCTGTCACATCTGTATCTTGTCTTGACATTGTAGCCGCTATCACAATTGTTACCTTGTAAGCGCACGATTTGGCAGTCATTGGTATTTCCATACAAAACATTGTTCTGCCCAAGGAAAAAATTGATTTACCCCCAAAACGTAAAAGGGGTCTCTCAAGGGCATATGATGCCACCATTGCTGCTTTTGTTGAAAAGGGAGATGAGTTGCTGGGGAGGGAGAGTACCAGGGCTTGTTTTGGAGGACTATACTGAAGTTAATTGCAAAGAACAGTCATTTTACATACTTGCCAAATAGAATGTAGCTAAATTACTCACTGCAGCAAATGTCTTGCTATTCGAGCAGAATAACTTATTTCATACACTTAAATGGAGTAATCCAAACGGGGTTTAATATTTCAAGATACTCTATTTTTCTAGAACATAAAACTTTATATATTTTTGGCATATACCCAGCATTTGTATTGGGAAGACGCAAATGGCTATGCTATTCTCCAAAATTTAAAAATTGTTTTTATAAACGTCACTTCTTTAATTTTGGAGACTTACAATACCAAATACTTCTAAGCTGTTCTATAATTTCAGGAGATGAGGTACCCAACCGTCTGTTAGACATGTTTAAGTAAAAACAACAAGCTGACAGGAAGAATGGACCGCGTTTTGATCTTTGTATCAATGTATTGGGCTGTGGAAAGCATTATTGTACTCAATCACTAATTTCAGGCATTAAAGTGTGTGTGTGTGTGTGTGAGAACGAACATGGGTTACACAGGCTTCATTCACTAATTTGAAGTATCTGTTTTCTGAATTTCCGTTTGATAAGTTGACTAGTGTCCTCCATAAAGTTGTGTGTTGAAAAGACTTATCTAAGTTTGGCTTAAAATCATTTTGTTTTCAGAAGCTGGGCACAGCAAATGAGTTGGGGTTTATCTTGGCAAGGATTTAAAGGCATGGCAGGAGAGTATTTTAGCTAAGGTGTGCTACAAATGTCACGTGGATGAGGCAAGCTGTACTTTAGCTAACACATTCTAACACACCTAGAAATCCTGATGACACCCTAAAATGCAGCAGTGGTGAGTGAGTCTGTAGTGGCCCGGGGAGTCGCGTTCTTTCATTCCTTCCTCTGGTGGCACAGCAAAGGTGCTGTTGCTTACCAGGCAATGGAAGCAACGCATACCACAGTGCATGGGAGAAAGCTGTGAAAGTTGTGCCATGCACATTGACGTTGTGTAAACGCTGTGCTGGGAACTGGCTCTTTGACCAATGACGATTCTAAAAAAGGAACTTCTTGGAGTTTTCCCTGTCACGCTTTTCTTTGGCGAATGTGAAAGTGAGGCATTTTGCTGCCCTTGTTTTATGCCTGGAAGTGCCTTGTTAAGCTGCTTTTGCATGTTTGTCTCTTTTTAAAATGTTTTTGTACACAAAGTTCAAGGTGAAAAATGCACTTTATAATCACAAACAAATTGATTATTCTCTTATAAAAGAATGATGGCTTGTTTTTATCTGAAAGTGAAAATAAAAGTAGAACAGAGAAGAAAGTGCCTGGTTCTTTGTACTGTTGGCAGGGGACAGCATTTTATCAGAACTGGGGCATGAGGATGGGAACACGTGCAAATCAGACACTCTTTTAACATCTGACTCTACCCCTTACCATGGGAAGGAATTGCCCTTTCATTGGACTTTTTTCTGTCAACTTGGATTTCAGAAACGTTACTTCTAGAAACTTTTTCCTAGTGGAGCTGTTGACTCGGAAGACTCAATCTGTCATCTCTTCTGCTTTGGCTGTATAATACGCCAAGTGCACTAGAAGCGCCAGCTATTCTCAGGCAGTATTTGTCATTCAGGGAAGAATAAAGGATTGATTATTCTTATCTCTAACTTTCTCCCAGCTACATTAAGCCTTCTGGAGACTCTAGTATGTCTCATTGTGGCTCAATCTGAAGAAAACTAGAGCACTGAATTTATCATTTTATCGAATAAATGTCAGTACCACTTGACTTCTGATTTTTGCAATTAAAATTGCACATGCAAACTTCATGCTATCATGACTTGTCATGTTTATCTTAATATGGTACATGTGGGACTGCACTAACTCCTTTTTCCCCTCTTAAACCAGAAATTAGTGGACATTAAAGTGGATGCTGGGAAGGCTTTTTCTTATAGTGCTAAGCTCTTCAGCTTTTTCCAGTACTTCAAATATCTACATGTTGGGCTCACCTTAGTCAGAATGAGGTTTCCTCCCACTTCCTAGGATGTGGAAGTGAAAGATTCAAAAGCAAGCGCTGGCTATCTGACTTATTCTCTCACTGGATGCTACTTACCAGTGCTGAGTGCTAAAATTCGGAGGAAAGGAAAATAACTGGACCAGATGACAAACTCTGGGCTACTGGCTTCGGTGTTGGGGTGGGGAACTGCCTAGCCCTCCTTTGGATATCTCTCTGTTGGAGGAGGTATTAAATCAAGGAAAAGCTCCTTGCTCTCATTTCAGTTTTGTATTTATACTGTAAATCCAGGAGAAACAATTGCTAACAAGTATTGAGCAATCACAAGTTTCAGCCAAATGGAAGGCAGCACAAGGAGGTTCAGGTTTTTGTGTAAGTGACACTAAAACACCTTCACGTGGTTGAGTCTTTCAGGAGGTTGGGCCTGGCTCCCATGTAGGCCCATCATAAGGTCCCTTGGCACAGCCAGAGGTCAGTGTGAAAGCCTGGTATCTCTCTTTTCCCTCAGAACTAATCTGATGCTAACCATATTCTACTGGGTTCACTGTAAAGGTACTGTAACTTTTTCCTATTAACTTGCAGAACAAAACTGTCAAAATCGTTCTCTGCTTTTCTCAAGGGTATTGGCACTGATGTAAGCACTTGTTAGTTACTCCTCTTCCAGAGTGTTTAAGCTGATGATTAAAGCCAGCTCTTGCAGTGTGAAATCACCAACAGAGCCTGCTCTTGTGGATTATCCCAAGAGGTTACGATGGGATCTGCCATCCAGTCGTGGGTAAGAATACCCTTGGAAGTTTGAGTGCCTCCTTTCCGTTCTGTACATGACTGAATCTGTGCTTGTCTAAGCAACAGGACTCGATTTTTATAGCTAGACTGGGTGTGTCGTGAGCCGTGGGGCCAGCAAATAGCCTGCCTTCTCACACCAAATACTGCAGTTTCTGAATGTGACTATTTCTAGTTCTCTCACTTTCATAATTAACTTCTGCGGTCTAGTAGAAGGGTGATAAACAGCCAGGCATGCCCTGTGTGTAGTCAGAATAGCTAGTGGTCTGTTTGACAGTGGGTTTCCTTGACAAGACCCTTCCTTTCATATAAATTGGCAACTGAGGGCTTAAAAAATGGAGTCTGTGCAATTTGGTAATTCACTAAAAATGCTTCCATACAACCCAGCCATTTAACGTTTTTCAAGCTACTCACAAAGAGGATTTCTGTTCAAGATCAGTTCATAAAACGGTTCCTCAGGATGGGGAGGAAGTGGGAACTTCTAACTACCTATGTATATACCTAGGTAGGTGCTAACAGTAAAACAAGCTTTCTCACAGAGCTATACCCCAAATGTCTATCGATTTATAGCTAATATTAACAGAACTGACTGCCTGGAAAATAGATTGTATCTAATTGTTCCTTCACACTCTATTGGCCTAGAGAAGAACCTTTGTTATGCAGTCATTAGAGCTATTTACACACTGAAATGAGTCTAAATTCCTTCCTTGCGTGGTGGTGAGCTCCATTTCCAAAGCAAGAGCGTTAACTTAGTCATATGCTTCTGCATTACATTGGAAGCAAAATAACATCTCTCGAAATTAAATGACTCTATGCAAAACAGCAAGCCACGTGAGTCATGGGAAAGGGAGAGGGTGGGAGTGGGGTGGACAAGGAATTGTATTTCTGGGAAGCCAATCAGCGGTGGCCTGTACAAGAGGTGGGTACTGCATATTTGGAGCTGAAAGGGGAAGATGCAGCAAATTCTAAACGAACAGTTTCATATGTAACCTGTTCAGCACTGGGAGTGGGTTCTCTGCCATGCCAGGTGCTGTATGAATGAGTGAGTATTAATGACCAGACTTTTCTGGCAGGGTGAACGTATGCTTCAAAGATCAGAACTGGTTTTTTTTTTTGTTTTTTTTCCTCTGACTCACCTGTACCTTTGGGCATCTCCATGCTTTTATAAGTCTCTTAAGTACAAGTCACTAAAAAGTGTAATTTACAAAGTTGTGGAGTTTTTGGGGTTTTTTTTGTTTGTTTGTTTTTGTTTTTTTTAAACTGGCTGAGAACTTTAAAATGGGACGGCACCAGACTACGCATCCCAGGGATGATCGAACCTGGTGATACACTGAACAGAAAACTGTCAGGCTTGTAGCTGCTTCCATCGCTTCTCGTGGCTCAGACGTTCTAGGCTTCAGAGTGACGCAGACAGAGGCAATCCTGGCATCTGATTGAGTTGTATGAATCCACACCCAGTGGGTAGCATTAAAGAACCTTGTCACTTCAGGAGTAAAATAAATCAGATGAGATACAGCAAACAAGGGTGTCTCCAAAGAGTTCTGCACAATGTATGGAAACCCCTGCATCCAAATTCTACTCCTCTGCTTAGTAAAGACACAACCCGTTCTTCCTCCGGTCTCCTCTCTGGTAAGTGCTCGGGGTCCTACATTTCTGCTGTGTCTGGCTCGTTCACAAGTGAGTTAACCTCATGCTGCTGCTTCTGCAATTTTGTTGTGAAACATTGAGAGTCTGCTGCTTCTGGAAAGGTGAGGAAGTCTGAGCGAATGCTGTGAACGCTGGTAGCCAAGTGTCTCACTCAAACACGAGCTGTTTTCTACTTACGTTGTCAGTGCCCCCAAAGGAGCAAAGGGACCCTAACTGGATAAGCCATTATTCTCTCGGGATAAGATTGATGCTGATTCTCTGCCATTAAACTGCCAATTGCAATTACACTTTTGCTGTTCAATATGAAGAAAGTCAAGCTTTCCTTGTGATTCTGAGTTGAATAAAACACTGATGTGTCTGGGCATCCCAAAAATAGTCACCTGCTCACTAAACCCCTCAGCGTTGCAGTAAAATGGGCAAGTGGCGAGAAGTATATCTCTAGGGTTTTCTACAGTGTCCATCATTCTAGGTAAACCTGATTTGCACAATAAGGGCCCAGCGGCTTCATTAAGTCTCTTCCCTTCTCTGGTTACAGGAAGCTTTGCTTGCAGCACACATCTAAAGGGTGGTTATTATGGAAAGCTCCACCAAAGAGCGGGGTTCCCTGTCAGGCTCTGGAGTAGTGGAAGCTCCTCCTTTCACTGAATGTCTTTCATCTCTGGCCCCACGTGCTGCTTCCATACCTTTGTGGATAACACGCTGCTGAGGTAATGCAGGCCAAGGCTGGAGAAAAGGCATCCAACGTCCGGCCCAGTTGATGATTTTGAAGATCAGGACTAAGGCCTCATAAACCCACTTTCTAAAGCTGAAATGCAGCCTCTCCAGAGCACAGAGCAACGCTGCCCAAAGACACAGTGTGAAGAATGTCATGTCCAGCTGGAACATCAAGAACACTTCAGGAAGCAAGATTTATCTCCCTGTGCAGGAATCTGGCTAGGAGGGAGGGATTTTACCCACTAGACAAAGGCAAGTGGCTTAGGTGCTTTCTGATGACTGACTATGATCAGGGCTTCCATTTTATCGCATTTGCTCACATGGTCTGTGCTCAGTTCATCCATCTGGATCTTTAAAAATTGGTTGGTTGGCTATTTTTACTTTTGGTCAAAAGAAAATCAACCTAGTGACCCTAACCCTCAAAGTTGTTACTGGATCTGATGTAGGAGATGTTTTGGGCAGCGGTGGAGACCAAAATTCAACAGCTCAGTCACATGACTCCTAGCACGCAAAAACCCTTCAGACCTTTACATTGGCCATTGGTATGGGTAGGAACCTGGAAAATTAAATAAAATAAGCATTCTTAATCTTTAAGATAGCCCTTTTGTTACCTATTATCCCTCCCTGACTTGTGGAGTGGTTCTGTGCTCAAACAAGAGGAAGGCAAAATGGGATCAGGTTTTGCAAGTGAGAAGGGGTCTTTTGCCTAGAATAGGAAGACTGGCTGATTGAAGTCTACAGATGACACACAAATTGGGGGAGTGGTAAATAATCAAAAAGACAGGTCATTGATACAGAGCCATCTGCATCGCTTGCTAAGCTTGTCACAAGCAAACGCTACGTGATTTAATGTGGTTCAGTGTACCCATCTAGGAATAAACCATACTGGGGACTCTAACCGGGGAAGCAGTGACTCTCTAAAAGATGTGGGGGTCACGATGGGTAATCCGCTGAACATGAGCTCCCAGGCCAACAGAAGTTCTGGGGTGCATAAACAGGGGAATCCACCACAAAAGGTGCGTTACAGTGATGGACTCAAGGAGCTCGATGTTATCTTGACAAAGAGATGGCTGAGGGTAGTGTGATCACAGTTTACTAGTATGTACAGGGCAACAGACATTTCATATTGGGGTCTCTTCAGCCTAGCAGACACAGGTCTAAGACGATCCAATGGCTGGAATTTGAATCTAGACAAACTAGAAATAAGGAGCAGTTTTTTAACAGTGGGAGGTAATTAGCTATTGGAACAATTTACTAAGGTTTGTGGTGGATTCTCCATCCCTGGGAATGGGACGTTTTACTAAAAACTCTGCTCTAGGAATTAGCTGGGGGCAGGTCCCGGGCCTGTGTTATCCAGGAGGCCAGACTAGATTATCACAAGGGTCCCTTCTGCCCTTGGAATCTGAGTTTATGGTAACTGAGTTGTGACAATCAGGGTCCAGATCCCTTAGGAGAACCAGATGGATCTGAGCCCCAAAGAATAAGCAGTTGAATCTGTGTATGCTCTTATTGCATTATCAAAGTGTATTGATTAAGGTCTCTTACTAAACCTGGTGACATGCTGGTCTGGAATATGGTTGCGTTATAAATGTGTGGGTTGTGTTTAAAGGGTTATGCATGTGTGCTGGAAATATGGTCTTAACAAGTCTGCCTTACACGAAGGACTGTGCATTTATTAGACAGCTGGTTCGGTTTGGTTTGTAACCAAACCTGTCTCTCTTTCTCTTGCTTAGTATCACTTAAATCTTTGTCCTTTATTAATCAGCATTCTTAGTTTTACTCTAAACCATCTTAGTGCCGTTATCCTGAAGTAAAGTGAGTCCTCACGCTGCCCTAACAGGCTGGGGTGGGCACTGTCTCTTTTTTCAAAGCAGTGAAATTGCTAATGGCTGTGAGTATCCAGCAAGAGGGACTGGCTGGTCCCTAGGGAACTTGAGAACTCTTTCACTGATTGTTACCTGCACAGCAAGGTTTGGACTGACAGTCTCGAAGTCTGCTGGAGAGGTGGACACACTAGCCTGGCAGGAAGCTCTCACAGTCTAATCCTAGCCAAGCTCCCCCTTCTTGAGACAAAGTGGCAACAGCGTGGCTTACAGTTTTGGGTGCCCTGTGTAGCGTCATAGTGGTGGTGTCCGTTGCAGGTTTTACGTGCAGCTGGCAGCATAACTGAGGTTCACACTTCAGGCCCTGGTAAACTGGAGTTTTCAGTGATTGAGTGAGAAGGGTCCGGAAAGGTTCCAGTTTTGTTGTGCTCTGTTCAGTTCAGGTATAGGAAACGGACCAAAAGAAAGCAGCAGAAAGGGCAGGAGGCGCAAAGCGGCATTTGCTGAGCTCGCCAAGAAGCTGTTAGCAGAGCTTTGTGCAGCTGACAAGAAGCAATTAGAGCTAGTGGCCATGCTGCATATATGACGGGGCAGGATAGGGCATCTGCTCCAAAGTGGGGGCCAGAAGGGGCCCCTTTTTCTCCTCCAGGGCATGTGGGGGGCTGAGCAGATGATCCAGCAGAAGCAGTGGCAATGATGAGAGGTCCGGAGCTGTGGTGGCTGGAGTGGAAAAGGTGAGGGGAGGAGAGCCCAAGAGAGGAGGCAGAGCTGGACCAACTGAAGCTTGCTGATCAGGACAAAGACAGGTACCTCGGACAGAGGGGGAGGCACGTCACAGCCTGGGAACCCAGGGGAACAACACAAGGGTGTGGCTGATAAGGGGCTAGGAGACAATCAAGTGTGCATAGGGTGAATCCCGCTGCTCTGGACTGCTGCCAGGGGCAGGTTGGTAGCAGGGTCAGGCTGTCGGGACACCTTCTGGGAATGAATGAGGGGTGTATAATGAAGGAGGCTGTTGTCTGAAAGACCCCAACATCAGGGGATACAGAAGGTGGAACGTGTCTGGTGGCTGAAGCAGGGGAGTGTAGGAAGAGGGAGTCTGGTCTCGTGGAGAACTGGATCCTATCCCTGCTTCTGCCATGCACTTGGTATTGTAGGAGAAGAAAGAGTAAAAAGCTGGATAAATGGTCAGGCCTAAGTTAAAGGGAACAGGGTCATGGCACAGGCAATCCTTGTTTCTGCTAATTGGTGTGAATTCTAGTTAGTCTGTTCTCTCTCCTCCTCCCTTCCTGGCCAGCTGCGCAAGGGATGAGTCTATCACCATTCCTGCACGAGGCCTTTAGTGGGAAGAAAGCCTGATCTTCCTTCCCCCCTGGCATGCCTTTACTTCAAAGAATGTTAGGGTAAAATTAATAGGTTTCACAGTGATGTGTCTGCCCTCTGTATGGTAATCCTGTAAACAACAAACAGGGGCGGGTGTAGTTGTATGCATTGTGTAGTTGTTAATATTCATTTTATCGGTGTCAATGTAACCAAATAAGGGTCTATGGGGAGTTGCTGGAAATGAATACATTTACATACTGCTATGGATAAAAGAATTGTAAAGTAACCCCTCGTTGCCCCCTCACGGCATCGAGGTAGAACAAGCAGGCAATAAAGGTTGCCGTCTCCCCAATCCGCCCCCGGGACAACCTGTTTGGTTATTTGTAACAGGGATGTGATGCTGTCAAATCACTGAAACCAAACGTTTGCTGGTGGCTCTTCATTGTGTAGTCCTCATTTTCTGGGTGCCACAGGCATCGTTTGACTTCTAGATTTGGGGGAGGGGGCAGCCCCAGCCAGGGCAATGGAGCCACGTGAGGGGAGGGGCAAATTCTGCACCAGCCCGAGGCGTGCAGTGGTGAGCCTGCCCTGGGTCCCCACTGGCCCCTGCCCCAATGTGTGTTTGGGTCTTGCCTGGGGCTGCCATGGGCTCAGTCCCCCTCCCCTTTGGTGATGGGAGTGCAGCTTGTCATGCCAAGACAGGGTGAGCGAGTGGAGCTGTGCATGTACATGTGTGTTCCTGTCCCTGGCCAGCTCTACGCACCCCCAGCTGGAGGGACGTGCACTCCCGCAGCTGCACATGACCTGGGCTGCTAGCATGGGGGTATAGCCCAGCTTAGCGGTGGCCCTGGCTACCGCTGGTGTCCACTGTGACAACCTGAGCGTGGGAGCTGCAGCTGCTGCACTTGGACTTGATGCTGCCGCTTTTCTGGTGCCTCCCGCTGTGGCCTCTGCTGCATTTCCGAGTGCGAGGGGATGCCACAGGCAGGGCTCTCGCCTGCACCCCTTCCCCACACGGGGCGGCAAGGGCTCCACCAAACAGCTGGCACCACAGGCTGCTGGTGGGTGAGGAGGAAGTGGAGGGCGCTCCTGGCAGAGGCCTATCCTGGTGCATCAAGTAAAAGGCATTGAGCTCACCCCCTGACCACAGCGCCCACTCATAAGGCGGCCCCCTTTATCTATGCCCATTCTGGACACGGGGTCTAATTTACAGAAGGGTGGAGCTTTTTTAACTGCAACATAAGTCCAGGGGAGCGCTTTGCTGGCCAGGAAACACTGTCCGTTCTGTGCACTGAAGGAGACCGGGGACCTGTGGGAAACTAGTGTGATAAACCAAGATTCTCACACCCTGCAGGTGCAGAAGGAGGTTGAATTAAGGAGGCCTGGGCACCGTGAGTGCTGGCACGTCCTAACTGTTGAGGGCTTTCTGCTACCTTTACTGTTCTCCTACTGTAGTTTTTGTGTGTAAGTGGATTCAAATTCAAGAAGCAGCTCGGAGTGGATATGAGATGCATCTCTGAAAGTCAGGGGAAATATTTAGTCTGAATTGCCCTGCTCATCCTTAACCCACTTAACCAGTAGTTGTTGTTTTTTATAGACCACAAAAAGCTTCCATGATGCGGTGCCTACCTCATCCATCAGTTAATGCCCAGAGGGGTACAGGACGTGTTAAAAGAATTAAGAGTGTTAAAAGATCACTAAGCTCCCCCACTCTGAGAAAAGGCCTCACCTATCGATCCCTGAGGGAGACGGTTCAATTATGACAGATCTAAGGCCATAATTTCATTAGTAATCTTCTAGAAAACAGTCTTGTTCACGAAAGAGCCTGAGAGCCACATGAATGAATGTGAAATTGGAGGACTGAAGCTGGTGGTGGCCCTTCATCAAAACTCATTTGCTGTTTAGAAATCGAATAATATGGAGAAAACATCAAAGGGAAGGGACAAAGTTTGCCTCGTCCAGCAGGAGCTGCCAGAGCCCTAGACCAGACCTGCAGCTACGAAGGACACAAAGAGAAAAACACAATACTGCAGTGAGAAACGCGTTGCCTGGATCAGAAGCTCTTCCTGTTACTTCAAAGGACCTGCTAACTCTTGTACGATTATGAAACTGCGAGTAGCTATTTCCATACCAGTGCCTGAGCTTGGCACCCTCTAGCAGAAGGGCCTATGCACCCAAATGGACAAGGGGGCCTGTGAATCGTCCGCATCTTCTACTGAATGGAGTTCTCATTGAATAACCTCGAGCCAAGATGACTTGAACCATACCCAACTCTATATTCACTGTCCCAACACTTCATTACTGCAGATTTACGGTTGACTGACAGAGCCTGGCGCCCTTCCACTGGTACTTAAACTTCTGAAAAGCAAGAACAGATCCACACCACCCACCTCGCTCCTACTGAGAGAAATGGAGATTACCCCCACTGCCCTGCATTGAGATTCATGGAACATTCCCCTCCCCATCCCCACTGAGATCAATGTTTGCTGCTGGAGCTGGAGCTCTTACAGAATCAGGGAATATTAGGGTTGGAAGGGACCTCAGGAGGTCATCTAGTCCAAACCCCTGCTCAAAGCAGGACCTACCCCCACAAAACCATCCCAGCCAGGGCTTTGTCAAGCTGCACCTTAAAAACCTCGAAGGATGGACTTTCCACCATCTCCCCAGGTAACCCATTCCAGTGCTTGACAACCCTCCTAGGGAAATGTTTTTCCTAATATCCAACCTAGACGTCCCCCCTGCAACTTGAAACCATTGCCCCTTGTTCTGTCATCTACCACCACTGAGAACAGCCTTGCTCCATCCTCTCTGGAACCACACTTCAGGTAATTGAAGGCCTCTATCAAATCCCCCCTCGTTCTTCTCTTCTGCAGACTAAACAAGCCGAGTGCCCTCAGCCTCTCCTCATAAGTCTTGTGCTCCACCCCCTCATCATTTTCATTGCCCTCCCCTGGACTGTTTCCAATTTTGCCCACATCCTTCCTGTAGTGGGAGGCCCAAAACGGGACACAATACTCTAAACGTGGCCTCACCACTGCCAAATAGAGGGGAATAATCACTTCCCTTGATCTGCTGGCAATGCTCTTAGTAATGTAGCTCAATATGCCATTAGCCTTCTTGGCAACCAGGGCACACTGCTGACTCATATCCAGCTTCTTATCCACTGCAACTCCCAGGTCCTTTTCTGCTGAACTGCTGCCTAGCTCGTCAGTCCCCAGTCTGTAGCTGTGCATGGGATTCTTTCCTCCGAAGTGGAGGAGACTGCACTTGTCCTTGCTGAACTTCATCAGATTTCTTTTGGCCCAATCCTTTAATTTGTCTAGGTCACTCTGTATCCTTTCCTTGCTCTCCAGTGTATCTACCACTCCCCCCAGCTTAGTGTCATCTGCAAACTTGCTGAGGGTTCAATCCATCCCATCTTCCAGATCATTAATGAAGATGTTGAACAAAAACCGGCCCAGGACTGACCCCTGGGGGACTCCCTTGTTACCAGCAGCCAGCTAGACATTGAGCCATTGATCACAACCCATTGAGTCCAGCTTTCTGTCCACCTTATAGTCCATCCATCCAACCCATTCTTTAACTTGCTGGCAACAATACTGTGGGAAACTGTATCAAAAGAATTGGTAAAATCAAGATAGTTCATGTCCACCGCTTTCCCCACATCCACAGAGCCAGTCATTTCATCATAGAAGGCAATTAGGTTAGTCAGGCATGACTTGCCCTTGGTGAATCCATGCTGACTGCTCTTGATCACCTTCCTCTCTTCCAAGTGCCTCAAAATGGATTCCTTGAGACCTGCTCCATGATTTTTCTGGGGACTAAGGTGAGGCTGACCAGTCTGTAGTTCCTCGGATCCTCCTCTTCCCTTTTTTGAAGATGGGCACTACATTTGCCTTATTCCAGTCATCCAGGACCTCCCCCAGTTGCCACGAGTTTTCAAAGATAATGGCCAATGGCTCTGCAGTCACACCAGCCAACTCCCTCAGTGCCCTTGGATGCATTGCATCCGCCCCCATGGACTTGTGTATGTCCGGCTTTTCTAAACTGTCCTGAATCTGTTCCTTCACCACTGAGGGCTGCTCACCTTTTCCCTGTTCTTTGCTGCCCAGTGCAGTAGTTTGGGAGTTGACCTTGTCTGTGAAGACAAAGGCAAAAAAAGCATTGAGTGCTAAGCTTTTTTCCAAATCATCTCTCATCAGGTTGTCTCCCCCATTGTGTAAGGGGCCCACACTTTCCCTGACCACCTTCTTGTTACTAACATACCTGTAGAAACCCTTCTTGTTACCCTTCATGTCCCTTGCTAGCTGCCACTCCAATTGCGCTTTGGCCTTCCTGATTTCACCTCTGCATGCTCGAGCAGTGTTTGTGTACTCCTCTTTAGTCATTTGTCTTAGCTTCCACTTTCTGTAAGCTTCCTTTTTGTGTTTAAGCTCAGGAAGATGGAAAACCTTCCCCTCCATTTGTCACAGTGCTGCAGGCAATGTTTCCTGTTCAGCTGTCAATGCTGTGTGTGTCACTTGAAGTGCTCTCTCCTGTGCTCCAGGGAAGTAGTGAATGTGGCCTTGATGGTATATTGCCGTTGGCCCCAGCCGTGTCAGAACCACATCCTCCGGCTGAGCTGTGGTAAGTTAGAAAGAAGTTTTGCAATTTCTTTTGCAGCCTCTTCAGCAGGTAGGCTGTGCAGCCTGCTGGAACTCCTTGTGTGTACGGTAGCAGCCAAGCGTCAGAAAAATCCTGCTTTTACGCAAGCCCACAACTGCAGCGGAGTCACCAGGTGACTCCAAACGGGCGCACTGCAGTATTTGCCCCCCTCTAGCTAAGCGTCAACCCAAAAGGGCTCCCATTCAAACAACTCAGGGCACGCCACCCTTACACCGACTCGAGAACCTGCCCTGAAAAAGGAGCGAGAGTAACTTTGCTCAGAGCTCTTCCCTTCCACCCCAGCTGCTACAGGCAGAAATGACCTCCCACATCTCCTTCCTCCCCTGGGGATGTCAAACTCCTCCCCCTCCTTCCGCTGCACGCAAGACTTGTAAGTAGCCGGGAGCAAGCCCTGTGCTCTAACCGGGTCATGAGGTTCAGGCGGGTGCAGGTGAAACCAAATGCAGGCCCCCCTGCCTTGACTATGGCTCTGAACAGAGAACTGGCTCAAGGAACTGCCTCCAGCTGCTCATGCTGCTTTTAGGCCTTTACTCTCCCTCTCCCCACTGGAAGAGGAAGGAAGGCCTCTTTGTGACGTGCGTCCTTCCCAAGAGCTTTGACTTTTGCATCCTTGCTCAGAAGGGCCGGGTGTGCTCCTTACAGCTGGAAAGCGAGTCACCTGCTGATTGCTGGTGGTTTGTGTAGGGCCAGATGCGTGCTAGGTTCTTTGCCTTGGCGGCACGGAGATGTGTAATAACTGAACAGTCCTGCTGATGCTACTGGCTTCTAGGATTCAGATGAGGTGCTGGAACTGGTGCCAGAAACGCCATCGGCAAAGCGAGTAGTGGTCTCCATACGACAGAACGTGCCTGGCTGGCTGGCAGAACGCCTCGTGTGCGCTTGGGTCCATCCATTCAATTGAGGGCCGTGGGCTTGAGGTGTTGAAGTGGGAGTCAGAAGAGCAGGGTTCCATACCCCTCTCTACCAGACTCTGCGTGTTCTTGGTCAAGTCTCTTAGGCCCAGATCCCCAGCAATATTTAAGTGCCTAGCTCTGTGGGTTTCGGTAGACGTATGAGCAGAAGTACGGTTGAGGATCTGAGCCGCAGCTGCCATTCCCGTCTGCCCAATGGGATGTTGTGAGTCCTTTCACAAAGACCTGAAAGGAAGGGGCTATTGAATGCAAGTATTAATTCTCTCATGACGAGGCTGTGATATTCACTTCACACAAAATGCAGAAATATGCCACCCAAGGACTCCGACTCTCTGGTTCAGGTTTTGGTAGAAGCTTAATTACGAGCTTGAAGGGCAGCTGGTTTCATATCGAGCCCTCTTCTGTGCTTCTGTTCCCCACAGCAGCACCCTGTATTTCTGGGAACAGATGTTTCCAAAGCAAGTTACAAGAAGCTTTGTACATTTGGACTTGTCTCCAAGTCAGTGAAAGCACAGGGCACCCCAGGTGTCACCAAGCAAAGGGCAGGGATGTGCTACTGCTAAACAGACGTATAGGCCCTGGCCACACTTATAGCACTGCAGCTGCACCACTGTAGGCTTAATGAAGGTGCTTCCTACACCGACCAGACAGCTTCTCTCATCGGCACAGGCACTCCACCTGCCCGGGAGGCAATAGCTGTGTCGGTGGGAGAAACTCTCCCATCAACACAGCGCTGTTGACACTGGGGCTCAGCTTGGTATAACTGCACTGCTCCGGGGTGCGGCTTTTCCACCCCCCCAGCACCATAGTTTGTACCAACCTGAGTCCGTAGTGTAGAGCAAGCACCCCATTCCTGCCATTCTCACATTCAGCCTGATCACATGGGTCAAGACCTCAAGATCTAAAATGAGCCGCAAGCTAATCCCACTGATTCCTGCATGGCCATGAAGGCCACACCTCCAGCCTTGTGATGCCTTACAAAGAGTTGTTTTGGAATTTTATTTATTTTTCTGCAACATCAGATGATGATGCAGGCCTTTGAAGTACCTTAGATCAGCGTTCCCCAACCTTTTTGATGCCAGGGACTGGCTTGTTACCTTTCTAAACGGTGTCAGGCACATCTCGGGGACAGGCACCAATCCAGAGAGGAGTTGCTGAGAAACCCTGCCCTGGTCACAGGAAAGAAAAGTCCCAAGAGATACGAGTAGGAGTACTCCGAAATCCCAGCACGATGACTTGCCTCCACTGTGGCATGTGTAGGGACCGTGGGGCAAGAGGAGAAAGGACTGTTCCTTCCAGCCGGTGGAATGGCCCCAGCGTGCGAGGGCTCCCAACCACTCGAGGGAGTCGTGTGGAGTGGTGATCACAGCTGCAACTGGTCTGTGGTGCCCTGGCAGCTGCGTCCCAGCAGTGGAGAGCCTCATCGCTCCCTTCCCTTTGAAAGCTGGGGGACTGGGAACGCTGCCTTGGGCCAGCTCTGCCTGTTGATGTCACCTCCATCCTTCTCCACCTGGGCCGGGCTGGGCCTGGCCTGGGGTCTCTGCTGGGAGCCAGCCCACAGCAAGCGATACCCCGACTGCTGTGGGATTGAGCCAGTGGGGGCAGACCGGTCCCTCTGGGGGATTGCTCAGGCAGGTTCTGGCTGCCCCTTCCTCACCCTGGAGGGCCCCAAAGGGGTTTGGTTTTGCTCACACCCCTGTGAAAGCTGCCCGAAAAGTCACGCCGGGTGATGGTGGTTTGCTCCAGGGTTGTCTCCGTGCAGCCAATGCATCGCCTTCCCAGCATCCCTGCTTTGAGCTCCCCAGGCCTGCCCACGCCAAGGCCCGGCCTGATGGCAAACTGCCCGTGAGCCACGGAGTCAGGAAGGGCTCTGGCTGGCAGGGGAGAGGCAGAGGCTCCGCACCGCTCGAGCGGCTGAGGGTCTCAGTCCCGGGCTGTGAACGGATCCGTTGCTGCCACATGTGCTCAGACAGCAGTCCTGGCTCGTGGCCCTCCTGTGACTGGCTTGCCCTGGAGGCCATTCTGGACTTCTGTAGCCTCTGCTGCCTATGGGTGTCCCCAGCGCAGTGCCACGTGCTCTCCTGGGGACAGCAGGGAAGTACGCCTGCTGAGCGGGCAAACACCTTGTGGGCCAAGCCCCTGTGCTCATTGCCTTGGCTTCCTGGTGCCCCCCACAAGCAGCTTTCAGTGTTTGCGATGGCTCCAAAGCCATGAGCGGCCTGGGGCCTTGCTGCTATGCACGTCTGCTGTGCAGAGCCCCCGAACTCTCTGTATCCACACAGCCTCCCAGCCCCGCGTGGAGCCCTGCTAGTTGGTGACTTCTGCGCTGCGTGGGTTATTGTCCTTGGCAGAAGGGCAGCTGCTAATGCCAGCCGCTGTGGGCAGCTGAGGATAATTTATTGCACTTTAGTGTTTGCAAGCCAATGCCCTGCTGTTATGGTGGCAGGCCCCTTAAATAAGCAAGTAATGGCCTGCTCTGGCCAGGGCAGCATTTTTACTAGCTATTTAGTCCTTTCACACACTGTTCTGGATTTAGATACTCAGACAGAAGCTATTCTTTCATCTCCATTTTCCTACGTTAGATTCGCTGAGTGCTTGGGTGACCACCAAAAACGGGGGGCATGTCTGCTGCCTTCTCAGGGAGTCCCCCAGGAGCCATGTGCAGGAAAACGAAAGAAGACAGAATTTGGAACACTGGCTTGAGTTCTGAGCGACAATCCGGCCAGCAGATCCTCCTCCTATGGAGCCCCCGTCAGGACCAGAGCTGCAAACCCCAGCCGAGGGACTGTCTGTTGGGGATATCCTGACTACGATGCAGTGGGAGAGGACCCAAGCAAACACCGCACTTTCACGGTAGCAGATGGGCTTGATGGGTAACAGGCTTGTCTCCTGACATTTCCTTTTCGTTTTCTGGGCAACGGCCATCAGGGTCATAGAGCAAAAAGTTGCTTGATGTTTTTCCAAGGTCCCAGCATTGGCCATCTTTGATCAGCGCAGGTTTGTGGATCTCAGTAACAAATTGCCATCAGGAGCCCTAGTGTGATTTTCCAGAAAGCTCAGTGGGTATTCTTTCAAGCAAAACGAGAGACATCTGCCAGCACGTTGGACATGTTTTGTCCAGCTAATATAAATGCCCCCATGCCAAATTTTCTGCAGATTAGCTCAGGCAGGTGCTAAGAAATCGATCTCTAGAATCTATTACCAACAGTATATCCCTGGATGATTGGCAGAGGCAATTAACCAGACAGGAGGCCATTAATAAGATAAGGAACTCGTTCAACTGCTGGATTAAACCAGGAGCACTTGATGGAGAGAGACAGTCACAAAGATCGATGTCACTCATTCTCGGTGGCAAGCCTGGCAGCAGACCATCAAAATACTTGTTCTAGATATTCCAAATGCAGCCAACAGGAGTCTCTCATCACTGCAAGTGCTATCGCGTTCTCTGCGCGTGGCTAATACGTGTACACAGAACTTGGATAAGTCTTTCAGCCCTGAGGCCAATACTGAGGTTGCTGTGAGGTAGTAAGCTTCCTCCTGTGGGTTCAAACCTGCTGGGTCCTTTTTCAGATGAAGAGTTGGGCCAGGGCACAAAGTTATGCAACCAGGAAAGGCTCCAGGCCTGGGTTATATGCCTGTGGGTTGACGGGAGATACGCAAGCGACATGCTGTAGAATGCATAACTCCCCTCGACTTACTTACGCTACCTTACTGTGGCGTCTTCACTGCACTGCCCCAGGGGGAAATGCCCTCCACTCGACACAGTGCTACTCTTTTACTGGGGGGTGAGGGAGTGGAGGTACTGCATTAGCTGGAGATTGATTGAGTGGGTCTCCACTGCCCGCTCCATCGAGCCCACTGCGTTGATCTGTAGAGCCTGACGCACAGAGACCTACTCACATCTACTTATGGCCTATCAGTGAACCAGGCCCATGAATATATATATATATCTCACCCACGTCCGGCAGATGTCATCCACAATCTACGTGCTGCGAAGGGTCACTCACCCAGGACATGAATACTCCAGCCCCTTATCTTGGTCTGCGGAGACGTACGCAAAGCAAGTCTGATGCTGGCCACAACCTCCCAGCCGAACGATTACCCGGCCAATCAGCTTCTTACAGCCTGTGTTGAGTATCCGCTACTGGCTTCCAGCCTGTGGTGCTTATTGAGAAGTCAGACCAGACCATAGTTGAACATGCTGATCCCATCTAGAAAACAGGTGCAACAAAATAATCACCCCGCACTGCCTTGACCCAGAAGCTAGCAGGACCCTCCTGAAACAGAGGTGACACGTGGGGGGGGGACACAGGGTCATGGCGGCCCCCCCCCCCAGCTTTCCTGCTTGGGTCATACTGAGCATGCTCAGTAACAGAGCTGAAGCCCTTGCTCTCACTCTGTCCACCCTTCCCCAATCAACAGGCCTGGGTTGTCTCTGTCCTGGGAGCAGAGACAAATGTTCTACAAATGCCAGTCCTGGCTCTGATATTCAGTCCAGCCAGCAGCTGTCACGCAACAGCTGGGGCCAGGTGGTGGCCTGCACATCGCCTTGAGCCGGAGATGAATGCGCCACCTGCCTCATTGGTGGCCACCTGAGCCGCGTGTTAATGTCTAATTCGTACATGCTGGCTCATGACTTCAGCGCGGTGCCAGCTCCTTTAAACTAGCTGCATCCAAAGCTGACAGTGTTTCCAAGAGGGGCGAGCCCTTCTGTTAACTTAGACTGGGATCTGCTAGTGGTGTGCTGAGGAATTGACACGACTCTCGTTCGATAATCACAGGCTTTAATTGCTATACTTATAAACACATAAAATGAGCCTCCAAGCCAAAATTTTAGCTGCAAAAGCAATTATCCTCACCAAGGCAGGCAAGAGGCAGCGATGGTTTCTTAGCAGCTGCCCCTGAGAGCCTGGATCTGTGGTCTCAGAAGACAGCTGGGCAAGATGGCAGGTCTTGTCAGTTTCTTCTCAAGAGTGATTTCTGTTTACCAGTTCCATTGCTTCTCTTATATTCTTACATTCAATGTTTTTCAAGGCCTTTTGATAATTTACATGAGTAAACACAGGAATTCCAGAAAACAATACAAGAGGGAGAGACCCATGTGTTTTACTTAGTTAAAAGGCGCTAGCCACCTGGATTTGTTGTTCAGGTTCAGTGTTCTACTCTTCAAACAAAGGGTATTGGGGTGGTTGTGATTAAATTGAGCAATAGCTGGGGTGGCACCCAGCCATAGGCTTTGATCATGAGGTATTTTGAGAGGTCTAGAGCCATGGAGGTCTGGCACACCCTGCATTTAACACATTTCTGTTTACTGCATAGATGCATTACTCCCAGAGGATAAGTTCATTAGGAAAGATGGTCCAATCAAGAGAGGCAATTAATAAACAGTTATCTTAATGAAATACCAGACGTACTTTGAGAATGGAAAGAGAGCATGGGTGTGTTGCAATGAGAAACAATCACCCCTCTTCTAAAGGGACTCTAGCCACCATTTCACATACTCTGCAATATGCATCTTATTAATGTTTGGTAGCTGTAATCAGGAGCAAAACTCCCCCTTGTCTTCAGCAGGTTTAGGCCTAGCGGATGATTAGACCCTTGCTGCTGCTGCTGCATTTTTGTTCCTGAAGTTAAACAAAAATGCCAGTTTTTTCTCTACAGTCTATATTGATTCCTGACTTCCTACCCACCCCCACCTCAGCTCCTACTGCCCTCAACCATCCACCAGCAATTCACAAGCTGTAGTTAGTGGTTCTGAACACCACTGAGACTCTTAATTTTAACTCCCAACTTCCTCTGTGTCTTTGCTTTGCAGCAAACAAACAGCAGCAACAGGCAAAGCTATATTTTAAGCCATTTTTAGCCTTCCAGTTCCTCCAAAGCTGTCTGGGGTATGGAATTTAAGCTGAGCTCTCCGTTAAAGCCTGGAGCAGTACTGTGTGAAGCATGCAGTGAGACCTCAACGCGAACAGCCTATTCCCTGGTAATTTAAAGTATGGGCTTCTGAGCAAGTAGTGCAATTGCTGTTTTTAAAAGTCAGCCCTGATGGTGTACAGTTATTTAACAATCCTAGGTGATTGATTTTATTAAAAGAAAATGATGCCAATAAAAATTAGGAAAAAAATTATTCTTTACTCCGTGTGTCAGTCTAAGATGGTTCTTACATTGGTAACCAATTGGCATTCCATTCTCCTCTACTGAAAGCCCTGAACTAAGGTAGAAAAACATTGCCCACAAGTGCAGTATTTATTCTGCACTTCCTTGCTCTTGCGGTGTAAGGCGAGCTTCTACCACTGACCTTCCCAGTCTGTGCGAGCTCTGGGTTTTAATTATGACAGGAATCAGGTGTATTGTTCAACCACATGTTCTCTGGCTCACTCCAGCACTGGGGGAGGTTCTCTGCCTCCGATGTATAAGGGCTCAGATGAGCTCGTCACAAAGGTCCTGACTAGGATTGGGAGTCATGAATTTGTCCTCCTAGAGCAGCGGTTCTCAACCTGTGGGTCGGGACCCCAAAGTGGGTCGCGATCCCGCTTTAATGGGGTCACCGGGGCTGCCGTTAGACTTGCTGGGGCCGGGCGCTGAACCCAAAGCCTGAGCTCCACTGCTCTGAGCCCTGGGTGGCGGGTCTCAGGTCTCCCCCACCCCTGTCCAGGGCTGAAGCCCTCAGGTTTCAGCTTTGGCCTCCCCCACCTGGGGCGGCGAGACTCTGGCTTCACCCCCATCCCCTTCCTGGGGGTCAGGTAGTAATTTTTGTTGTCTGAAGGGGGTCGCTGTGCAATGAAGTTTGAGAACTGCTGTCCTAGAGAATGAATGTTTAGCGCGTCTCCCCTTGTCTAGCAGCATGTGCCATCTCCCTCGTTTTTCTTTCTTTCGTCACGCTCCCTCCCCACCCCCCGACACTCCACTTCCCCCTCTCCAACCCTCATTAACAAAGGGAAGCAAATCTGCTGGAATAGGCAGAGCTTCTGAGCGGCCAACTCCTCTTTGATACTTCGTGCCCCCGGCAGCTGGATTCTCAGCATGTGCATGTCTTTGGCTAGTTAGCCCTTCTCTGGCTCACCAGGAGGGAGGCTGAAGCTGGGTGAGGCACTAGACTCTCTTGCCATTTTAGCAGAGAGGTAAATTACTGTGACCAATAATAATGAATGTATATTGACTTAAAAATTCACTGGCCCATGGGACACTAGGAACACATGTTCTCTCTGTGCGCCATGGGGCAGGAACACCTAGAGGCCCTACTTCGCTTGGCCCATGCACTTTCCAACAACACTGCAGCCAAATGCTGCTTGGCTAGCGTTGTGGGGGCAGCACCCATGCGTGGGTCCTAGCGCCAAGACCTGAAGCTCCCTTGGAGCCTAACCAAAACTGGCACTGAGGGAGGATGAGGCAGCCTGCTGCCAGCACTGTGTTTCCATAACTGGGAATGGCTGTACTTGATTTCAAGGGCACAGGCTCGCACTTCCTTGCCGTGTGGTTTTAATTCCCTGGGGTTTGCAATAGCCTCCTTGGAACCTGAAAAACGACGTCTTCCTCAGGCCACACGTTCTGCTTGGCTGTCAGCCGAGCCCGGGCTCCTGCGGTGCGAATCCTTGCCTGGGCCTGGGGGGGGTCGGTGAGGGGAAGGAGGAGGGGAACCAGGCAGGTGCTGAGCGGGGGCCGGGCATGGCAGATCCTCTCCTGTGACCTGCGTGTGCTTGGTTCCCTTGTCTCCGGGTGGCCTCCCCAAGCTGGGTGCCACCTGCCCAGACTGCAGCTGGCCTGGGCGCGGAGCCAGGGATGCTGGGACACTGCCCTGCATGGCAGCACGTGTGCAGACCGCGTGGGGGGCACAAATTGCAGGTGGCGCCAAGCCAGCGCGAACACACACGAGCCGAGCTAGAGGCATGGGCTCGGCTCCAGTTACGCAGGCCATGCCCGGCCACTGCTGAGCGCCTTCTCCGGCTCTTTCAACAGGAGCTCCCTGGAGAACAGTGGAGCAGCGACCGCCCGTAGACCACGGGCGCTGCTGAGCTGTTCCAGACACGTGGCCATGACCCCTTTGGGCTGGAGCCCCGGTGTCACAGGATTGGCAGGCGCCAGAATGAGCTGGGCTGTCCTTGACGTAGCAGAGTTACATGTTAAGGGCCACACCCCGGGTTCTTTGAAGCCATGGGCAAAGTTCGCCATTGATTTCAATGGCAATTTTGGCTGGGTTGATTTAGGCTACAGCAGCCCTGGAAACGTTCGCTGGTCTAGCAGTGCTGATTAGGGAGGTGATTTTCTTTTTTTTGGGTGCCATTTCTGCACCAGCGAAAGCCTTAGTATAGCCACAGGTCCAGCAGCCTAGAAGGGAGTTGGGGGCTTTGCTTGTGTAATCGATATAAGCTACTTGCCTGCTGGCTCGCAGAAGCTGTGTGCACACTAGGGTAGCTGACCAGTGAAACCTCTTCTTGTGGAGATGTGGCCTAAGACCGGGTCTGTTGATAACCAGCATAGCGATATCAGCAAGCGTGTGCCCCACCTCCACCCCCCGCAACACAGGTATGAGCACAAAGCTCCCAGCCACTAAGTCCAGAGAAGCAGGCACAGCAGCTGTGGGGCAGGGAAGTGGTGCAGGATGGCAGAAAATGCCATCAGTCTATGCTGTGGCTCGGGTGGGAGCTGTGCCGACATAGGTAAGTGCAGCGCAGGCTCTGTAGTGTGGCTATAGCCTTTGTCTGGTTGGGCATGTCCCCTGAGTAAGGGACAGGACCTGCGTCTGATCTGCCCTAGACGGCTATAAACCAGGAATAAGGCTAATGCCTTCAGTGGGGTCAGAGCAGCTTAAAACCAAGTGTAAGATCACACAGGGACTCAGCAAATTTGATTTTCTAGTGTAATCACTCACCTCATCACCATGAAACTAAGAAAAAAGAGAGCTTCACATGCAGCGGAGGAGTTTTTAGTGCATCCCAAAGGTACCCGTGGAGCGGTGCAGTGTCAATGATCTGACAGCACCCAGTTGGCCAAAGGGTAGCTGCTGCCCTTCACAGCGCAGGATCTGCCACAGGGCACCGATGCCCCCGCCGTGATGCTGCGGTCACATTGTTACGTCCTGACGGACACATACAGTCTGCCAAAGAACGGGGAGGGATTGGCCCCCCTTTTCCCCTGGGGTGACGCACATGTGTACAGCTTTCAGAGACTGGCCACAACATAGGGAAGAAAAAATATTTTGGCAGATGGGTAATTCCTAGGATGCATTACTAGGAAGCAAAGCCTAGTACAAAAGCAGAGCCTAATGGTGACACTGAGGAAAGTGGCTTTTTTCTCTGCCTAGGGCTGACATTTTAATACAAATAAAAAGTTGAGAGGTTTTGTCTGACTTTTTCATACTCAAAGCTGAAATCTTATGACCAAATACTTTAACACAGACTTTCACAAATGGTATTTTCTGTTGAAACAGTTCACAGGAATTACTGGAGCCGCTCTGTGCCCGGCCCACCAGACCATCCTACGCAGGGCAGTGCTCGGGGACAGAATCCTCCTCGCCCCATGTCCCCTCACAAGGGACATGCTCTTTGGGTGCGGAGGGGGGGAGAATAGCTGTAGAGGCTTGTGAGTGCACTGAACGCTGACGGCACAACGCCAAGGTGGTCCCTAGCCCAGGCTCAAAGACGCCTCCCTGGGTCTCCCAGGGGAAGCCCAGGGGATGCCCAGGTTCCAGGGCAGGAGAGCTGGGGCTGGCCATGCCCGTGCATGAGCTCCATGGAAATGCTGCTCCGCAATGGCTCCAGCTCCGGGCCCAAGGAGGGGCATCCTGGCGATGAACAAAGCCGCCATTTCAGCTGCCCTCCGGCCTCAGACACAGGCAGCCATTACAGGACCCATTGTAAGCCCAACCCTCCAGGCTGCTTTCCAGGGGATTTGCATGGGGCTGGGCCAGCTGCACCCACCTCCTTTCCTAGTCAGCCTGGTCCGCTTCCCCAGCTCAGTCAGTGACCCATCTCCTGGGGCAGCCGAGGAGGGAGGAGACGTGGTCATTAGGAGGGCGAGATGAAAAAAATCCATGACAATAGCCCTCAAATGTACCTTGCTGAAGCTTTGCTTGTCTCCAGCCAGCGGGCGATTTATAACACCCCCCTTCGCACAGGCGTTTACGGGCTGTGCCCAAGGCCCTGCTGAGTGTCCTGGCCGGGCCAGGTCCGCAGTCAGACTTGGGGGTGGGGGCGGGTTTCCCGTTTGGAACTCAGCCTGTAGGGAACACCTCCCTTGGCGGCACCTGGCTGCTGCATTTCCCTGGCCCCGTGGAGGTGGGCCCTAGCCACACACGCCCCAGAGCGTAGGCACCTAGCGTGGGCGGAGCCAGAGGCCAGCAGCTGCAGGTGGATGTTCCGGGGTGACGCCTCTCCGACCCCAAGGTGCTTCCCCAGGCTGGGGGGCAGGCGCGAGCTGGGGCTGTCGCTTGCGCTAGGAAGCCCTTCCCCTAGAGCGCATGGGGCAGATGAAGCACTTGGTGCCCTTGCTGTTGGCTCTTGGCTGTGCTCACCCCAGGGCAGCGTTTGATGCACCTTCTCCCCCATCCCCAGGACGGTCACTATTTATTGCAAGGCCAGCTCTGGCCCCAGAAACCAGCCAGCCAAGAGCCATTTCTGTGGGCCCTATAAAAAACAAAAACGGCCTAGTGCTCTTGTCCTGGGCTGTTCTCCTGCAGCAAATCACCGGCAGGAACAGCTCAGGCCCAGGCCCAGGCAAGGATTCGCACCGCAGGAGCCCGGGCTCGGCTGACAGCCAAGCAGAACATGTGGCCTGAGGAAGACGTCGTTTTTCAGGTTCCAAGGAGGCTATTGCAAACCCCAGGGAATTAAAACCACACGGCAAGGAAGTGCGAGCCTGTGCCCTTGAAATCAAGTACAGCCATTCCCAGTTATGGAAACACAGCTGAGTGGCCTGAATTGTTCAGCATGCCAGGGGCGAGGTGGGCGGGAGAGACACTGTGCCTTTCAGAGCACAGCAATGTGTTATTCATGCACCGTGCCTGCAGTAACACTGTGTAGGCAGACAGCGTGGTCCAGCAGCTAGACCCAAGACCAAGTAGCCAGGACTCCGGAGTTCTAGCCCTGCCTCAGTTCCTGTCTTGCTGTGCTATCTTCCACAAGTTACCTGCACTCACAGGCCAAGACTGTCAAAAGTAACTAATGATTTGGGGTGTGCAACATGAAACCCCCCTCAAATGGGCCCAATTTTCAGAGAGTGGCAGCGCTTTCAGCCAGGCCCCTTTTCACATGTGCCTAGATGCGCCCCCAAAACTGGTGTGCCCAAAATCTCCAGCCACTTTTGTAAATCTTGGGATCAGTTTCTCCCTTTGTAAAATAGGTGCAATGATACGTGCAGCACAGGGGCTTGATTTGTCCGTCTATGGCACACTTTGAGCTTCACAAAGGAAACCTACGTCAGAACAATGTATTTTTATCGTAGGAAGTCATCTGGTTCCAGCAGTAAAGCTGGACCACACCTGTTCTGAGCCCCATTATAACCAGGGTGTTATAACAAGTGTGAAAAATCAGGGCGCGAGGGGAAACAGGCATGTATCTAAGACAAAGTCCCCAATGTTATGACTGTCCCTATAAAATCAGGACATCTGGGTCACCCTAATTATAAGTGAAAGGAAGCGAGTACTGGAGCATGACAGCTGCCCTTCTCTCTCAAGGGATTATCTCTTGCAGCTCTGGGATGACTGTCCTATATTCTGCTCAGAGCTCTTGGAGTGGTATGTAGTCTTCTGGCCCCTGTAGTGCTCCAGCCCCTTCTCTCTCAGGGTAGGCGTACAGAGCAGTCAGCATGCCCAGCTGCACACCTGCGTTATTAAAGTCGTGTCCTGACTCATTTAATAGTATGGTCTTTAATGAGCCTTCAAGATCCTTACATGGTTGTAGCAGTGGTGAATGATTTCGGAAACTACAAGGATTTGGAGGAAAACTCCTGCATTTGCAACTGAAAACACAGACAAAGACAGGGAATCTCTGGAAACAAAGACAAACAAAGGAAGTAAGTGAAAGCTCTAAGAATGGATGTTTTACAACCTCCTCCCACTCTGCAAACGTCAGGCAATGTTGCAGAGAACTGGATAAAGTTTAAGCAGCGATTTCTGTTGTATTTGTCTGCTACAGAACAAAGATGAAATCCTAAAATCATCTATATTTTTATATGTTGCTGGGGAGGAGGCACTGGATGTTTATAATAAGTTCTTGAGTTTCAAGAAGGTGAAAGCATGAAGTTAAATATAATACTGGCTACATTTGAAGAATATTGCATGCCAAAAAGGAATGTGACTTTTGAGAGGCATGTTTTTTTTTACATGCATGCAAAAACCGGATGACACCATAGAGTAATATGTCACAGAATTAAGGAAACTCCATAAAATTCGTAACTTTGGTGCCTTGACAGAGTCCCTGATCACAGAGAGGCTCATTTGTGGCATTACAGACTATGTGTTAAGAGACAGACTGCTCAGAGTGGGAGAGTTATCTTTGAATGACGCTCTCTAAATACATAGGGCCGCTGAAATGGTAAAAACACAAGTAAAACAGCTGAATTCACCAGAAGGGGTTATTCATGCACGGAGGAAAGCAGTATATAACCAGAGTGGCTCAAATCACAATGTGGAACCAACCTCTTCTAAAGGGAAGACTGAGTCCAGACAGTCATGGGGCAAGTGTGGATCACGGCATGGCCCAAACAGTGTCTTGCCTGTGGGAAACTCTGTCATAACTGTGGGAAACAATCATTTTGCAGAAAAGCCCTGGCAATGTGACTGCGGGGTGTTTTGTAGATGTACTGGGATCAAGCAAGCCTACTGAGAGAGACTGGATACTGCCTCTGACAGTGAATGGAACAATCATTCCACTGAAACTGGACACCGGAGCACAGGTTAATATTCCATCTGCACGAAGTTATGAGAGACTGAAAATAAGACCTAAGCTGGGACCAACAAAGATAAAAGTAACCGGGTATTCCGGAACAAGTATACCAGTGCAGGGCGATGCTTCGCCCACGTTAACCATAAAAACGCCATCTAGAGGCTCCCTTTCATGGTAGTGACACAGGAGGTGACACCTTATTTAATCCTTTTATAACTGACCTTGGCACAAAGAGCGGGAATGTGTTAATAAAGT
>ML675617.1:35649105-35660428 GCA_007922155.1 Mesoclemmys tuberculata
AGATGATCATATTGGTCCCTTCTGACCTATGAGTCTATGAGTCAATTCTGGGCCTGGCTGCATGTGAGAAACTCATTCTGGTAAAAAGGGTGCTCTCACTACAAGATTAATCTGCTCCTGGCTATGAGGCACTCTTTCAGCAGGACCGGTTCCAGGGATTGGATTGCCTGCAGGGTGAACATACAACCTGGATAAACAAGCAGGTCCCTCCAGTTATTCATCAGTGTAGAAAGGTGCCATTTGCACTCCGTGAGAAACTCAAGACTGCAATGCATGTAATACAAAAAGTAGGGGAGCCAACAGAATGGGTGAGCTCCCTAGTCATAGTGGAAAAAGCACCGGCCAGCTAGCATATGCTTAGATCCCAGAGACCTCAACAAGAGAGACCTATTCAAAGAGAACATTTCAAACTATCAACCAGAGAAGAGATTGTAACTCAGTTTGCAAATGCTCAATATTTCAGTAAACTGGATGCATCCTCAGGGTTTTGACAGCTAAAATTAATGGAGGAAAGCTCAAAATTATGCACATTTAATACGCCATTCGAAAGATACAGATTTTTACACTTACCCTTCGGTATAGCTTCAGTACCAGAGGTGTACCACAAAACCATACACATGATCTATGAACATATTTGCAGTATGGGCACCTTCATGGATGACATCATCATCTCGGGCTCAACGAAAGAGGCGCATGATTGTCGACTTTGGCAAGTCCTGGATGCAAGTAGAGCTGCAAACCTCAAACTAAATAGGGACAACTGTGTCTTAGGAGTTAGCAAACTGACTTTTGTAGGGGACATTATTTCCCATGACGGTGTAAAACCTAAGAAGATTTCAGCCATTGAAATGATGCCACATCCCCAGTCAAAGAAAGACGTCCAACAGTTCCTGGAAATGCAAAAACGAATGGTGTTGGGGTGCTGCACAGGCAGAATCATGGGAAGGTCTAAAACAATACCTGCTACAAGAACCAGTATTAAAGTTCTATGAACCAGGAAGGCCTATTAAGATTTCAGTGGATGCACAGTCTGGGTTGAGTGCAGTGATTTTACAGAAGCGTGAGGATTGCTAGCAACCAGTAGCATATGCATCCAAATCACTGACTGATGCAGAAACAAGATATGAACAGATTGAGAAGGAGCCTTTTGGAATCTTGTTTGCCTGTGAGAGATTCAATCAGAATATTTATGGACAGACAGTGGAAGTTGAAATGGACCACAAGCCACTGATTGCATTTTATAGCAAACCACTAAATAACTCAGTGGCTCTAAGGTCAGATGGGACCAATATGATCATCTAGTCTGACCTGCACAACGCAGGCCACAGAACCTCACCCACCCACTTCTGTAATAGACCCCTGACCTATGACTGAGTTATTGAAGTCCTCAAATCACAGTTTAAAGACTTTAAGGTACAGAGAATCCACCAGCAAGTGAGCTGTGCCCCATGCTACAGAGGAAGGCCAAAACCCCCAGAGCCTCTGCCAATCTGTCCTGGGTGGAAATTCCTTCTCAACCCCAAATATGGCAATCAGTTAAACCCCCGAGCATGTGGGCAAGACTCACCAGCCAGACACCCAAGAAAGAATTATCTGTAGTAACTCAGAACACACACATCTAACATCCCTTCACAGGCCATTGGCATATCTACCACCATTAGTCAAAGATCAGTCAATTGCCAAAGTAGACTGTCCCATCATACCATCCCCTCTATTAATTTATCAAGCTCAGTTTTGAAGCCAGCTAGGTTTTTTGCCCCCACTGATCCCCTTGGAAGGCTATTCCAGAACTTCACTCCTCTGGTGGTTAGAAACCTGCATCTAATTTCAAGTGTAACCTTTCCTGATGGCCAGTTTATATCCATTACTTCTTGTGTCCACATTGGCGCTGAACTTAAATAATTCCTCTCCCTCCCTGGTATTTATCCCTCTGATGTATTAAGAGAGAGCAATCATATCTCCCCTCAGCCTTCTTTTGATTAGGTTAAACAAGCCAAGCTCTTTGAGTCTCCTCTCATAAGGCAGATTTTCCATTCCATGGCTCATCCTAGTAGCTCTTCTCTGCACCTGTTCCAGTTTGAATTCATCTTTCTTAAACATGCGGGACCAGAACAGCATACAGTATTCCAAATGAGGTCTGACAATCACCTTGTATAATGGTACTAACACCTGTCTCCACTGGAAATACCTCGTCTGATGCATCCAAGGACCACATTAGCTTTTTTCACAGCCACATCACATTGGCAGCTCATAGTCATCCTGTGATCAACCAACATGCTCAGGTACTTCTCCTCAGTCACTTCCAACTGATGCTTATAGAAGAAATTCTTGTTATTTATTACTCCCTAAATGCATGACCTTGCACTTTCCACTATTAAATTTCATCCTATTTCTATTACTCCAGTTTACAAGGTCATCCACATCTTCCTGTATGATATCCTGAACCCTCTCTATTGGCAATACTCCCCAACTTTGTGTCATCTGCAAACTTGATTAGCACATTCCCACTTTTTGTACCAAGGTCAGTAATAAAAAGGTTAAATAAGATCAGTCCCAAGACCAGTTCCTGAGGAACTCCACTAGTAACCTCCCTCCAGTTCCTAACAGTTCACCTTTCATTATGACCATTGTATTCTCCCCTTTAACCAGCTCCTAATCCATCTTTCAATTCTCATATTAATCACCATCGTTTCCAATGTAACTAAAAATTCCCCATGTAGAACTGTATCAACTGCCTTACTGAAATCTAGTTAATTAGATCCACTGCATTCCCATTGTCTAAAAAATCTGTTATCTCAAAAAAGGAAATTAGGTTGGTCTGGCACAATCTACCTTTTGTAAAGCCATGTTGTATTTTGTCCCAAGTACCATTAACCTCGATGTCCTTAACTACTTTCTCTTTCAAAATTTTTCCAAGGCCTTGCATACTACTGAGGTCAAACTAACAGGCCTATAATTACTCGGATCATGTTTTTCCCCTTTTTTAAAAATAGGAACTATGGTACAGCCCCTGCATTTACAGATTTATTAAAAATCCTTGCTAATGGGCTTGCAATTTCATGTGCCAGTTCCTTTAATATTCTTGGATGGAGATTATCCAGTCCCCCAATTTAGTCCCATTAAGCTGTTCGAGTTTGGCTTCTACCTCGGATGTGGTAATTTCTACTTCCATATCCTCATTCCCATTAGCCATCCTACCACTATCCCCAAGCTCGTCATTAGCCTAATTAAAAATGGAGGCAAAGTATTTGTTTAGATATTGGGCCATGCCTAGATTATCCTTAACCTCCACCTCATCCTCAGTGTTTAGCGGTCCCACATCTTCTTTCTTTGTTTTCTTCCTATTTATATGGCTAGAGAACCTTTTACTATTGGTTTTAATTCCCTTTACAAGGTCCAACTCTACTTGGCTTTTGGCCTTTCTCACTTTATCTCTACATGTTCTGACCTCCAAGAGGTAGCTTTCCTTGCTGATCTCCTGGTAGGCTTTCTGCTTTCTCTTAATCACCTATCTGAGATGCTTGCTCATCCAGTTTGATCTACAACTCTTGCCTATTAATATTTTTCCCTTCCTTGGGATGCAGGCTTCAGCTAGTTCCTGCAACTTTGACTTGAAGTAATTCCAAGCCTCCTCCGCCTTTAGATTCATGAGTTCTTCAGTCCAATCCAGTCCACTTCCCTATCTAATTCTCTTAATTTTTTAAAGTTAGCCCTTTTGAAATCAAAGATCCTAGTCACAGATCTATTTTTGTTTATCCCTCCATTTACTTTGAACTGAATTAGCTCATGGTCGCTCGAACCAAGATTGTCCACTACAACCAGTTTTTCTATGAGGTCCTCAATATTCACCAATACCAAATCTAAAATGGCACCACCTCTTGCTGGTTCAGTATCTATTTGGTGAAGGAATCTGTCAGCTATCACGTCCAGGAAAATCTGGGCCCTATTATTCCTACTAGCACTTGTCCTCCAGTCTGTATCTGGGAAGTTAAAGACTACCATAATCACACTGTTCCCAGTAGTATTTATTTCATTAAAAGCCTTAAAGAGGTCTCTATCCATGTCCAAATCAGATCCCAGTGGTCTGTAGTACACCCCAAGCACTATCCCAGGGGCAACTCTAATAGTTTTCTTCCCCCAGTGGGATTTTTGCCCAGACTCTGTCTTATCAATTCAATCACTTCTAATTTCTTTACAGTCTATCTCATCATTGATATACAATGCTACTCCACCATTTTTGCCTTTATATCGGTCTTTCCTAAACAGCACATTTCCTTCAATGCTTGTACACCAGTCATGACTACTATTCCACCCTGTTTCTGTTATCCCTATAATATCCAGTCTCACTTCCACTACCTGTAGCTCTAGCTCCTCCTTTTTGTTACCCAGGCTCCTCACATTGGTGTACAAACATCTTAATGGTTGCTGTTTGGCTTCACTCACGTTCCTTACCTGATTTGGTACAGTCATTCTGCTGCCAGTGTTGCCTATTAGACTGGTATCTACGCTACCCTTCCTCTTAACGTCCATTCTGCTTCTCACTGCTGTGTCCTTTCTTACTTCATTTTCCTCCCTCAATGCTAAAATCAGGCATGGAGATTACCTGGGCATCTCCCAGCCATCTCCCCAGTTTAAAGCTCTCTTAATCAGTTGTGCCAGCCTCCATCCTAGAAGTGCATTTCCCTCCCTCCTCAGGTGAAGTCCATCCCAAGAGAACATCCTCTGTCCATGAATGCCTCCCAGTGAGCATACATCCCAAAGCCCTCCTTACAGCACCACTTCCTGAGCCATCTGTTGCTCACCAGACTCTTGTCACACCTTTGTTGTCCTCCTCTAGGGACAGGCAGAATCCCACTGAAGATCACCTGAGCCTCAATTTCCTTAAGAGTCTTCCCCAGCCTGGCATATCCCCTTTGATACGTTCCAGTGAGAATCTAGCTATGTCATTTGTGCCCACACAAAGGACAATTAGTGGACTCTTTCCTGCTCCTGTTAGGATCCTCTTCAGCCTTAGGTCCACATCCCGTAACTTAGCACCCAGCAGACAGCACACCCTTCCGTTCTCTGATTATAGGCCTGTCTGTTCTTCTCAGGAGGGAGTCCCCAGTAACGTAGACCTGCCTTCCATGGTGACAGTACAATTCTCCAGCCTATCCCCTGTTCTTTCTGGCTACAAGCATCTACTATTCTCCTTTGCAATCCTCTGCAACTGTTCCTGTATCCTCCTGGGGCTCTTATTTGGAGTATCTACATTGGCGCATCTGCTCTTTGTATAGGACTGGCTGCTCTTTTCTTCCTTGCCCTCCCACTTTCAGTCACCACCTGCTGTGCCCCTTCTTCATTTTCCAACTCTGCAAACCTGTTTCTGAGTCTATTTCTCCTTCACTAGCCCGTCTTTTCCTCTGCTGGGTTCTCGCAGTCACATGCTTCCACTGGCCACTTTCCTCACCCAGCATTCTCCCCTCAGAGTTCATTGGTCCTGCTTCCATCTGCAGATCTGGGATTTTCCCTTCAGCCTCCTCATTCCTTTGCCCCATCATCTGCTCCAACCCCCTTCTGAGCTCAACCAGAGAGTTTCCACCTGCATCTCCAACCCTCGGATCTTCTCTTCCATCAGCTCTAGGAGGCAGCACTTCATACAAACGAAGCTCTTTTGAGGTACTCCCTCCAGGATCATGTACTTCCTGCAGCTTCCACATCCACATTGTCTCTTCCACTGCTTGAGAGACTACCACTACTGCCTCTGTATCTGTCATAGCCTTCCCTCTACTTCCTATCAGTGAGAGATACTAACACAAAAACCCGCACCAAAGCAACCCCCAATGAGCACCCCAACAATGCCAGAACACCAAACTCCCACTCAGACTCCTTTTTTCAGCTCTGTTTGCTGGCTCCCATACCACTGCAGCTGTCTCGCTGCCTGATTGAGTGGCTGCCTTTATAGGGCCCCTAATAAGGGAAGTCCTGCCCCCTATTTAGGGTCAGCTGATCTCCACCTAGTACCAGCTAGTACACCACCTAGTACCAGCTCCCGCAAACTGAAGGGAGAAACAAAACACAGGATTAAAGATTCAAAGAAGATGATAAAGTTGCAAAGGTCTAATTTGCCGGTGACCTACAGGCCTAGTAAATTTATGTTCACAGCAGATGCACTTTCCAGAGCAGTGGCACCCATGGTGACCGAAGAAACACTGGAGACAGAAGCACAAGCCTATATAGATACGATTGTGAGATTGATTCCAATAGCTAACAGGAGACTGCAACAAATGAGAGAGGAGATGGAGAAAGCTGAAGCATTGGGAATCCTTAAAGAAGTGATGATTAAAGGGTGGCTTTGAAGAAATAAACAGTTGCTGTCTAAATCAAAGAGACTATTGCAATTGCAGACGTGAACTGACCGTGATAGATGGGGTGATTTTCAAGGGCGGTCAGGTCATAATTCCACTGAGTCTCCAAAAAGAAATGCTACAGAAGATCCACGAGGGCATTTAGGAATTGAGAAGTGCAAAGAACGAGCGCAAGAGGTGCTGTATTGGCCGCGGATCAATCATGACATCACTAATGTGGTAAGAAACTGCTTTTCATGCTTGAAATACAAGCCATGCAGAGCCATTGAGACCTCATCCTGCTCCACAAAGGCCTTATGAGAAGGTAGGCACTGATTTATTTACCTGGCAATCAAAGGATTACTTAATAGTCACTGATTATTACTCTCTATATCCAGAAATTTGCACACTGCCCGGTACTAATAGTAAGTCAGTGATCGCTGGTATGAAAGGAATTTTTTCCAGACATGGAATTCCAGATGAGGTCTTCAGCAATAACGGGCCACAATTTTCCAGCACAGAGTTTATGCAATTTGCCTCAGATTGGGATTTTCATCATGAAACCTCCAGTTCAAATCACCCCCCCAATCAGATGGGCTGGTGGAAAGGGTCTATATAGATGGTAAAGAACCTGATGAAAAAGACTTTTGACAGTGGGGATAATATGTATAAAGCGTTGCTGGTCTACCAAAGTACACCCCTGGAGAATGGCTTTTCTCCAGCTCAGCTGTTAATGGGCAGAAAGAGACGATCTAATTTAGCTACAACTGATCACTTGCTGTGATCTCAGAACAATACCACCGTTCAGACGATGAAAGAAAATCAGAAGTGGAAGCAGAAATATTATTTTGACAGAAGGACCCATGAAATCTCATCTCTTAACCCAGGTGATGGAGTGTGTTTGAGAAACCACATCTCTAATACTCGGGGCCAAATGGGTACGTTAAGGAACAGCTGTATCCACGGTCTGATGTGATCCAGACAGACCAAGGGGACACATTTAAGTGTAATCGACGGGATCTACGAGTTATCCCAGAGAGTTCCAACACCGTGGAAGTAGCAGTAGATTCCAGCATATCTCCTCTGACTGATCCAGTATCATCAACATATGGTGAAGAAACTGTCAGGGAACAAGAGAACGCAGACTCGAATGAAGGGTTGGTACTGAGAAGATCTGATTGGGTGATCAAATGTCCAGAAAGTCTTATAGAGACTCGCTAGAATACATGAGGAAAGTGGGTGGTAAAGACCCTCTGGGACTTGGGAGTGATGTGCTAGTAACCTCTTCTCTCTAGGCAGCTGACACACTGAGCTTATGGAATTGTGTAATACATGTTATTAGATGTTAGATACAAATAAAAAAAAACTATCTAATGATGCATGAACTAAGGGTTAACTTGTTTTCCTTAGAAGGGAAGACGTAGAGATAGGCTTGTAGAAGATCGTGATTTAGAGACGCTCCTTAGCATGGGACAGTGTTGTGTGAATTGGGAGATGTGCCCTACGTCAGATCTAGCACACCTGGGAGTCACTCCTGTCTGCGTTAATAAAGTTCTAGTCCTCACTCATTCAATAGCCTGGTCTTTAATGACCCTTTGATATCGTTAGTCACTAGGCTGTTCACGTGGCCCTAGCTGGAGCTTGCTGGAGTACCGGAGCAGTGGAGCTGTGGCTAGCCGCCCGACTCATTCTCCAGGATTCCAGATGGGCTTGTATGAGGTAGACCTATCCGGAGCCTGTCCGATCATTAGGCGCTGAAATAGGCTGGAGTCTGGCTGAGGGCCAGCACAATGCACAGTAACTGGGATGCAACAGAACATCAGACGCATTTCTTCGCTGCCCTGATGGGGGACTGAAAGGGGTCTCAACAGGGATTTAGTGGGCAGTTGGACTTCACATGCTGTTGCACTGGGCTGGATACTGTACATACTGTTTGTCCTTCTTACAAGACATCTTTGGTCTGTCAGCGCAACATGTCCCACAGGATACAGTCCGGCCGCTGCATGTCATCTCACGAGCGCTTGTCCTCGGTGGGGTCGAGACACTGCATTGTGGCAGCCGATCTCCAAATAGCCACTCACTTGTGCTCACCTAACTCCCTAACTGCATTCACACTGCACACAGCCACCTGGTCTCACTCCTGAGAGCGAAGCTCCCACTCGTGCACCGTGGTTCCAACTGTATTGCCACATCTCGCTGTGCAGATGAGGATCTGCATTCAGACTTGCACAATTCTCAGGGGTGTGTCTGAGCTCGGCTTTGCCTTCAGGTTACTATCAGGGGTGTATTCACATTCATTTGGCAAAGCAAAGCCCAGCTGAACGCTCACTAGAATGGATCTACAGACTTTATCATGCAGTGAAAGGACGTCTTTCAGTGAGCAAGATAAACTTTAGTCTTTACCTACAGGTCCCCAGCTGTGTGAAGACAGGTCTCTGTGCAGAGAGCGTGGTCTGGATGAATAACTGAATGAAAATACAATGAAGGAGTGTTGAAAAATGCCAGTACCTGCACATTCACAACCAAGGCGGAGCAGAGTATCACTGAATTAGTCAGCACAGCATTTTAACAGCCTTCCAATCCTATCTCATCTGCTCCCAGGAGTGGCACATTCCAGCAGTGCCTAGTGCAAACTACCACCCAAAGAAAGGCAAACAAACCAAAAGCTGCGTGGACTGTGTAATCTGCTAAAGATAACATGTCCATATATTTCAGCAACGATACCTCTTCACTCTAGCCCTCAAACTGGAGATTACTGAAACCCAACACATTTCAAATCGCCATGAGCACTCAAAGGAATAAAATAGTAGGATTATGGTAAGACTTGCATGTTTCACACGAAGCAACACTCCTTTAAGCAGTTACAAGTTCCCAGCATTTCTCCCTAAAAATTCAACTTGCACTGAACCACGCTTTCGTTTCGTTTGAAGGCAGGACTTGTTGGGAGTGAGTATGATGCACCAAATATTGAAATAACTGAATATTTACAGAGCTGGCTGCATCTTTCCTAAAAAAAAACATAGCTCGATTGGAAAGTTTATTTCAGAAGGCATTATGCAATATCAGGCTCCAGTTTGCACAAGCCCTTATGCATGTAACACTTGTATTTGCACACTGAGCCACAGAGGTCAATGAAATGAGTCCCATTAGTAAGGACAGGAGGAAAAAGCTTTGCAGGTTCTGGTTTATATGGTGTGCTCTTATACGCTGACTCAGGAAAGCACATGCTTAACTTTAAGGATGTGCTTAAATCCCAGTGAGTTCAGTGAGACATAGGCAAGTGAATTTGCTGAATCAATGCCTTATAAAATGACCTCTAGTGAATTACATGCAAGCTTCAGATCTTCCTTTGCATTAGCCATGAGCTATTCATTCCAAAACCCACCTTTTAGTTTTCACTTGATAACAACAGTGTTGGATGCTGTGTGTGTCACTTCAAGTCTGACTGTGACAGTGGCTTTGGTCCTGTCCATTTCTGATTAGTAACACACTGTCCCATGTGGATCCTTGGATCCTTCCTCTGCTCTATGCTGACTTCATTCTGTACCTCCCCGTTACAGGCAGGATGTTGGCCTAGCCATTTGTATTTCACTTGCATGCAAGGGTCAGATTGTCACCAGAACTCCAGGCCTTGGGGCAGTAACACATTGTTTAGTTTTACCTCCTTGCAATAATCTCAGCATGCTAGTGACATCCCAGACCTAACCCTTTGAAAACACCAGCAAGGCATGAAGCTGTAGGTAAGAAATTAAAGGAACACCCATCTTTATGCTAATCACCAGCATGTACAACAATTATCTACTGTACAGCATATATTAACTCATCATCATAGGTTGACCTACCAGATGAGACCATGGTGTGCCAGTGCAAGCCCCCAAGCAGAAATATTTTGGCCCCCGCTCGGAACACACATGAGTAGGGGGCCCCCTTGAGCTGTTCAGGGCCCTAAGCACTTGCTTCATCTGTTATGCCCAGCACCGGGCTCTGCTGGTGTAGAAGCTGTCCCTAGCTGTGGTGTGGAGCTGTTGTTTGAGAAGAAACTGACAACCCTTTCAGTAATATATGGCCTACTAGCACTTTCTAAAATTTGGTGACTTCAGTCTTCAGATTCCTAATTAGGGAAAGAAATCATCTTTCAGAGTCTGTAAAAACCACGGCTCCAGCAAGAATTTGCATTTCCAACACTTTGATTTGCCAGTTTAACAGAACTAAGCAGCAGGATAAGCAGGGAGCAATTTATCATTAGAGCTGGAATAAAGTGAGGATTAAACCTGTTGGCGTATTTCATTCAAATAATACCCCAGCCAGCTCTGTTGGCCAAGGCAAATAACAATTCTGCATTAACAGTTCCTTCTCGCTGTAAAAGAACGGCGGCCAAGCGATTCAAAGATAAGAGCCATACGTCAGGCTTCTAAAGCCATACTTAGGCACCTAAAAGGACCCGTTTAAAAGTACAGAGCATCCAACAGGGCCCTAGTGACAATAACTGGAAGCACCTGCGTGCGCACGTTTCCAGAATCAGGCCAGATGCTGTATTTATCCACAGGTCAGGTAACAATGGCAGCAGCAGCGCAGCTGTCCCCATTCCCCTGACCAATGTGCCTCTGCTAGAATGACAAATCTGCCAAGCAGCAAGAGGACATGGGTAACATTCGCAGCTGCCACCAGGATTGGGGAGTGCTCAGTAATGAAGACAGAGCTGGATCACTTGGTAAGCTGGGCTCAAGTGAACAACATGCATTTCAATATGGCCAAATGGAGTCATCTATCTAGGAAGAAAGAATATAGGCCATGCTAACAGGCTGGGGGAACTCTGTTTTGGGAAGCAGGGGCTAAAAAGAATTTGGGGGCCATGGTGGCTAATCAGCTGAACGTGAGCTCCCAGTGTGATGCTGTGATTCAAAGGGCTAATGTGATCCTGGGATGTATAAATAGAAGAATCTCAAGTAGGAGCAGAGAGGTTATTTTACCTCCGTATTTGGCACTGGAGCAGGGCC
>ML675617.1:35660828-35795661 GCA_007922155.1 Mesoclemmys tuberculata
TCATATTGGTCCCTTCTGACCTATGAGTCTATGAGTCTATGAGAGGGGAGATTTCCCCAGGCTGCTCCTGGAAGAGGGACCGTTGTTGTAGCAGCAGGCAGCACGTTGCCACCACATCAGCCTGGGACCACATCTCCAGCCGGGCCTTAGAGATGCTGCTGCTGCTGGAGAGCCTGCACTCAGGGCCAGGTGGGGGTGGAGGCTGAGGCCGGGAGGGAGGTGGCACCAGAGGCTACAGCCGCTCTGAACAACCTGCCCGGTAGAGCCTCTCCAGAGCACCGGCCCCACCACTCTCCGAGCCGGGGAGCAGGAGCCAGGGTCTGGCACGTGAGACCAACGGCCGCACAGCCACTGGGTGTTTGGAAGCCCCCGAAAGACAAGGGGGAGGTGGGATCGTCTGTTGGACCACTGCTGGGGAGAAGCACCTCTGAGCTGCCCACAACTCTGCTGTGTAGAACGCCTGGGCCCCAGGGCATCTCGCTGACAGGCCTGGCCAGGGTCCGACTAGGAGACAGCTCCTTCTCCCCCTACACTTGCCTCCTGACCCGTCTACCCTCTGCTGTGTTCCCTCTTCTTCACTGCTCTTTGCCTTCCTGCTCCCCTTTTACTGCTCCTCCATCTCATTTTCCACTTCCTCTTCTCTCTGCCCTTCACTTTTTCCTCTTTTCACCTTCAGCCCTTTCCCCTCTCCCAGCCCCTTGTCTTTCCAGTGTGTCTCTCTCCCCTGGACCCTGCCATCTCCTTTCACTCCATCACTCTCCTTCCGCTATGCTTGCACTACAGAGTCTAGACCAGTTTAGCTAGATTGGCAGGGGCCCCAGTGCAGACACAGCCAAAACCCCGACAGAAGGAGTTGTCTGTTGGTGTAGGAACACCACTTGCACTCTTCCATCAGGAAAGCTGTGTCTATGTGGTGGCATTTGTTGACATACCTATGTTGGACAGGGGTGTAGATTTTTCACATCTCTGACAGAGGCAGCTATGCCGATATAAATTTTTAGCGTCACCCAGGACTTAAGGTGCAGAATTCTGTTCAGGTCAGTGGAAACATTTACTTTTGATCATTTCAAAACTCTGTCTGGATGGTGATCAATTTAAAAAAAAGTAAATGTTTTTGCACTATAATTATCTTAAATTTTTAAATGAAAATTTCTTCTAATCCAGAAAACTGAAAATTTTAACTTAAAGCAATGTCAAAATATCCTGTTGCATCAATTGCAAAAGAATTTTTTTTTTTTTTCAAAACATTTTTCAGTTGAGCAATTCCATGACACTGATCCTTGCCCTCAAAGAGGGCTGGGGTCAATGAATCAGCCTTCTTAATGAACAAATCCTGATTTAATAATGACTCATTATTTCGACCAGAGAAGAAACCAGATCTGAACTTGAATACACCCAGCAAGCAGATGTTGCATGACCTTTCAGCAGCCACTCTTCTGACAGGCGCAAATAGATCTCCAAGTGCTGGGTGACCAAACACGCCACCTGGACGCCAGTGGAAGTGAGGCTAAAAAGGATTTTTTTGGCTTGGATGGTGCCAGAAACCCTGACAGTGATTATAGAATAACTTGCCCAGAAGGGGTGTTTCTTGCTGACCTATGGCAGTTAGCAGTGGCCTGTGCCGGGAAGTAGGGGGTTATTCTCTTCACAAAAATGTAAGCCACTTTTTTTTTTAATTAAAAGATCAAAATGGGCTGTTGGCATTGCCGCAATAAGGAAGCTTTTTGGAAACGTGCATTACGTGACCTGCTGGCACTGGCAACGTTTAATCTGGGGGGTTTCTGCAGTGATTCACTTCGTCTCTGTGGATCCAATTCAGCCTTAGTGTAAGCTGTGCAATTCCACCCAAAAGCACCACGTTCCCTCCACATATCCCAGCTGTGCATCTAGCGGACTCTCACCAATGCATGTGCTTTCCTCTCCATCTAGAGACGGCAAACCCAGGATCTCAACCCCAGATGGATAAAGCATGACCATTCCAGTGTAAATTGTTGCACACCTTTTCTTTGGCACACACAGCAATATGAATTTCAACTCCAAAGAGTTCTGTAAATAATGCTCCTGGGAACACAACTTTCTAGTCTGTGAATGGGGATACAGCTTTCAAAGAGGAACATGCACAGAGTGTGAGAGGGACTCCAATAACAACAGACAGGTGTCAGCATGACATTTATCCATCTACAGAAAGACGCTGTTCTGTGTTTAGCACTCGGCAATGAGGCCTCAGGCCAGGGAGTCAATCTTACCTTTAAGAATCGAATCCCCAAATGACAGTAACAAAAGGCAAAGCCAATTCCCTTCCCGTATTTCTCAGACGTCAGGCCCAGTTTCAGTGCAGCCAACGGAAGTTGGGCCTGAGTACGCGCTAAAGGCCGTGAGCCAGACTTCCTCTGGTGGAATAGTATCTCACCTTGCCCTTGGTTTTGGAGAGTGAGATCATGCCACGCTTCCCCACACCGAGTAATGCCTAGCTCTGCGCATGCTGCTGGGGAGATCAGCGTCGCTGCCTGAGCGAAAGGCTCTGCTCGCTGACTCTAACCTGAGCAAGCGGAGGGGGGACGAGGGAAGCACCCTGAGCAGTTTGCAGCTGTGGTGCAGTCTCCTCTGGCTGAAGTCACACCCCCACACTTGATCGACCCAGAGTTCAGGAGGCTCTTGGACACCTCACAGATCCTGAGTCCTCAGACAGCAGCATCTGTGAGCAACACTTTCTACCCCCCCTCTGGCTGGCCAGGAGACGCCATCCCATCCTGGTGGCAATGGCCTGGCCTCAGTTATTTGTGCCTCCATCACCTTTTGGGCAGACTCCAGCAACGCGGTACGCCCGGGCATGAAGCCTGCATGAGGACCGTGGCACAACATCCCTCTCCACAAGAAAGGTAAAGCTCATCTGTGCAGGACACAGAACTTTCTCAGGGGTCAGAGACCAGGGAATGAACTGCACCAAAACTCAGGTCCATCACAACCCGCTCCATCTTCCACACCCAGTGCCAGCACATTTCTTTGATCTGCCTTCTCTAACATAAAGCCAGAGCAGCAGAGACATATCAAACCGAGACACAAAATCAAAGGGCGCTCCTGCACACACACGTCTCTCCCCGGGGAGGTGAGATAGAACAACCCTCACCTAGTGCGCACCTGAAGGTGCTCAGTTAGGGTGGTGCTGAGGGCACGGTAAGAATCTGTAGGGACGAGAATAGGGGTGTGGATAAAGCAAGCACACTCTGAGCCTGTGGGATTAGGCCTTTGAAGAAAGACAGACATCAAAAAGCTAGGGGTGGGTCTGGCGTACCTGAGTGAGAGGAGAACGTGTAGGCCCACTGTTCCCTTATCTAACACCACAACAGGCCAAATTCAGCCATGGGGTGAGTCAACACGACTCCGCTGACCTCACTGGGATTGCACCCAATACCCGTGCCAGAGTAAACAGAGCTGGCACAACGTGCCCTGCAAATCTCGGCTGCCTGGAGAATCACATTTCCACAGGAGCACAGCCGTCCCGTCACTGGCATTGCACAGGGACACAACGTGTTACGGCCTGGTGCCGACAGCCAGGACATTGGACGCCACGCACTGACCTGGCCGCATGTCAGACAGACAGCGTTTGGGGTCAGCGACCGGCTCCGCTACCAACGCACCTGACTTGCTCCTGCAGGGACCAGCACAGGAGGTTGCTGGGCGTACGGGCCGTGTAAACCAGCGAAACGCAAGGGCCTTCCCTCCAACGTGGGCTACGTAGCTGAGTGACCCACATGCCTGCATGAGGCTTGGGGGCTGGGGTTGCGTCTTTATTTAGCCAGTCTCCAGCTGCCCCAGTGGCAGGGCCCACCAGCACATGCCGCGCATGCCAGGCGCACCGGTTCCCCAGGGCGGTGTGCGCCCCCGCCCAGCTCTCACCAGCCCGTGCCAGCTACACGCAGCTTGCTGATTTTGAGGGGAGTTGGGCACGTGAGACTGCACCAGACTCTGGCCTGTGCTCTGAGGGGAGACGGCAAGGCCCAGCCTGGAGCTAGGGTAGCAGGCCCAGCGAGGGGCTGTCTGTCTCTGACCCGGAGTGCTGACAGCCAGACAGCTCAGGGACTGGACTGAGGGGGCCTCTCTGGGCCAGTGGTGCCCAGCCAGCAGGGAGCCGTCAGCCAGCCTCTCCCCGCCTGCCTCGCCATGTTCTCAGCCTCCCCCGCTGGCCGGAGGCCGAGCCAGCTCTGTAATGGAGACCACGGCACCCACCTCTCGGAGGGTGCGGTGCAGCTTCCCCTCCCTGCCCAATGGGCATGGGGCGCTTGAGGAGGAAAGCGCAAGGCTCAAGGCAGCCTCGCACCCTGCTCCCTGCCGGCCCTGCCCTCCAGCCAGCCCCACGGGGACGGAGCCATTGTCTCTGCACCCCCACCGCCCAGGCTTCGAGCCACGGGACACGTCCTCCTATAGCCCCCTGCGGCGGCACAGGAGCTGTCTGCCTGCTGCGCTCTGACCAGGCAGGGAGAACCTGCCCTGACTAGGAGCCCGTCTTCCCCGCAAGCAGCTTCCAGCGACCCCCGCCCAGCCAGGCACAGGCCCACTCCCCTCCAGGCAGTGCACAGCTTGGCTCACCAACCCCTTGCAAAGGATTTCCCCAAGCACCCAAGGAGTCTCTCTGCAGGCACAAGCCAGAGGACTCCTGACTCCCTTAGTGCTTTGGACAATCCCACCCTACAGACCCTTTCCCGAGCCCCTGGCTCCCCAGCTGCAGCTGGCGTGCCCAGGGTGAACTGAGGTCAGGCTGTGAGCCAAAGGCCAGGCCAGGCAGGGTCTAATCAGGGAGGAACACCTTGTCCCTAAGCCTGGGGAGCTGTAATCTCTGCTGTACGCAGTGGGAACCCTGCGCAGTGAAAGGCTTGCCTCAGCGGCGCTGACCGCTCAGCTAGCATGAGATTGTCCCAGACGGGGCTTTCCAGCCTGGGGCTATTTTGAAAGCATGTCCTGTGTTTCTGAATGGGCAGGACCGTGTCCCTTAGTCATCAGGTTTGGGGATCTATTTGGCTTTTTCTGTTGCAGCTCAAACAGACCTCGTTAGTGTGGACGCTCTGGCCTGGAGCATCCTCTTGGTAAAGCAGCCAGGCAGCTTCTCGCCCTCTGCTTTGCTGCCAGGGCCTAGTTTTCTGGGCAGCTTCCTGCGAAGATGAGCCTCATTTCTAAGGATCTCTTCCCAGCTGCTTCTGCTCTCCAAGCCCCAGGGTATGACCAAAGCAGGCTGGATTCAGCAAGCTGGCAGCCCGCAGGTGCATTGTGCAGTAAATAACCTAGATGGGGCATATCCCTTGCCAAGAACCAGCGTTGGGGGAAAAGATACCCATGCTGGCAAAGCGTGCTGCTGTTCCTGAGGGAGGCAGTTTACGGGCACCCAACTTTCACTGCTTTTGTACACGAGCTGGGCACGAGCCGGCCCTTCCTGCCATTCTCCCTCTAGAAGGTGGGGCTGTCAGTACAGCAGAGGGGTGACTCAAAGGAGCCACTGAGGCAGCCAGTGGGAGACTGCTGTCCTGGGACACGTCAACATTTCCATGGTCATCGCGTCCACGGAGAGAGCAGCTCTGTGAACACAAGGCCCAGCCAGGGACCAGGGAATTCTTCCTACATGCTGCAGTGCTGTCTGCAGGCACACGGAGGCTGTATGAATACCACCTGCTAGCCAGTTTCTGGAGTATTAGGCTGTAAAAGCAGCAAACGCAGTTTCTCACTGTGAGAGTCATTGCTGGCAGGGGCAACACAAAACCCCTGGAGCAGACGATGATCAGTGAGGTCACAGCGGGAAGGGGCTACGTATATAACCTCCACCAAAGCCGGTGTCCCGTGGCAGGATGTGGGCAGCCATAGGGGGTGACAAACCACAGGTGTGCATTCTCCAACCCGGCCCAGCAAGCCTTGGCTAGGCTAGGCTAGGCTAGCCAGGAGCTGGATGTGTGGCACTGACAGCAGGGGTTTGTCGGGTAGGCAATTCTGGCAAGGACAGACAGGATTTCCCACATCTCAGTGCTGATATGAGACAACGCAGAAAACAGGATTCTGGGGAGAGACTTGCTTCATGGGCCCCGTCTTGTGCCCTTGCCACAAGGCCACAGCTCTGGAGCATTGCTCCATCTCAGAGCATCCTCCGGCGAGGCTGGGCTCTAGCAAGCTGCAGCAGCCCAGCTTAGGGGTCCAACAGGCTCTTTTTCCTTTCAGCTCAATTCACATTGGGAGCCTCGCCAGGCGTTTTATTCTGCTGTCACTCAGCTGTGCAAATGTTAGGCCTGGTTCGGGTATCACAGTCTCTCCACCAGTGAGATGCCTCTGCTGGCTGTGGGGTTGTCCCATTTACACAGGAGGGAGATCAGCTCCGGGCCCCACGTCACTCATTGCAGAATTATGCTTGGGTTTGGTATGACACAGGGAGGCTGCTCTCTCCCGCAGAGCTCCTCGCCTACATTCAGCCTCTTCCAAACCCCACCCCACTGCTCAGCGACTCCAGCATCACAGACGGTTGCACAGGCCAGCAGAGACCAGAAACAGCATCTCATACAGGGTGCTAGAGCACGTAACACCAGTCCCACTGGGCTGCTGGTATGGAGCAAGCTGATGTAACCCGTCCGCCAGGTAGAACCAGCAGCAGCAAAGGGCCGGGTTCTATATCTAGGGGTCCCTGTCAATGATACCACGCCAAACCGGCTCGAGCCCACACCTGGGAAATCACACACTGTCTCCTGGGCGCCCCAAAGGGCAATACTGCCCCTCTCACAAGCCCAGAGTCTGAGTGTTGAAAGTAAACCTTTTAATACCAGGAAGGAAGTAACAGCACCGGCTTTGGGAAAACAGCGTAACCAGAATTGATGGACACAATGAACTGACCCCCCCACCCCTGAGTACGAGGGCGTTTCCTTTGCCTCCCCCTTTTCGCTTTCCCCTGCCCCGCCGACCCTTGTAGTTCCAGTGCCCACCTCTCGGTTGGGGGGCTCCTCCAGTCCCCTCTGCTGGCTCCTGGCCCAGGCTTGACTGGTCAACATTTCATTGCCCCTGCAGCTAACACACCAGTGATTTGTAACCAAACCCCAGCCAAAACTGGCCTTTTCCCAGTATGCTGCTCAGCGCTGAGGTGGGCTCTGCAAGTACAGAGTCCACGCAAATAAAGCACTTCCCCCCCCGCCCTTCAGCTGGTAGAGCAAGGGGAGGGCCACTCAGACCTTGCTTATACTGATGAAGTCAAAAGATTTTTAAGCCATTCTGACCATCCAGCCTGGCCTCCTACAGAGCACAAGCCACCGACCCTCACCCAGCAATTTCTGCCCCACACCCACAGCTCCTGGCTGAGTCACTCGACAATATTTTGTGATGCTGCTGCCCAACAGTCTGGGGTGTTGCCGTGGAGGCCAGAGTCCCCCGGGTGTCTCAAGCTGCAGTGTGCAGATGTGACAGCCCTGCCGTTCTGGAGTCTCTTGCCCCTGCGCAGTGTCACAACTTGCCGCGCTGAACTGCAGCACTTCTCACCCACTCTGCCAGGGTACACAATCTGCAGGAGGCGTGCCAGAGGAGATCCAAACCCCACCCTCCACAGACACATTCCTGTTTACTGCTTCTGTCATGTGTAAGACACTGGAGCAGGACTTGACAAGGAGCAGCCGCAGAGCGCCACGATGGCACGGTTCATAAATGGTTACCACCCTTCACTCATTAATTCGCTGCGTTGGCTGACGAAGAGTCACCACCCAGCAAGCGTTCGGTGACAGTTGCTATTACTCATCCTGGCAGAATATTAAGGAGTAAGAGAGAACGTGATTCCAGCACATGGTGGAATTTTCAAAAATGCCAAATCTGAATTTTTAGATATATAAATACCATTGAAAATATGGCCCCAATGGTCAAATCCCAATTATGCTGAAGACAATGGGAGTTCTGTCACCAACTCTAATGAGACCAGGATTTGATCCCACTTGTGTGTTTCGTATCAGCGTTAAAAGGCGTTGCACCAGAGAAGGCCTTGTAAATCACATACTCCACTGGCACATAGCTTCGCACGGGAGAGCTGCACCCTTAGACCTGAGCTCCAGAGCACACCCGGCCTGCAACAAACGGAACAGGATTTTTAAGCGCCATTCTTTGAAAACATCCATTCCTGCATTTGCCCAAATCCAAAGCAGCAGCAAGTTTCTGCTCTCTTAAGCTCTGCTGTTTTCATGATCTTTGCTACATCTTCATCACTGGTTTATTGCTCTTGAATTAATGTTTAACCTAAACTAGGCATGCTGGGCACCAGCCTCTTTCTGATAGCTTTGGGTGCTGCCACAATATCTAACTCTCTGCTACTAATTTATGACGCTCTTTTCTGCAACACCAACATGTTTTCCAGCCTTTTATTTGTATTCCAAAGTTATGTGCATTTTTTAAAGCAATTCGGGCCTTCTGACCTTGTTTTTTCCCCTAGCTGTTAAATTGTTCTTCTGACAAGCAACAGATAAAAGTGCGGTTCTGTTCTGAAAGGTGACGTTGTGAAAATGGCACTTCCTTGCTAATAAATCTGTTCCGTGGGCATATTCAGCGTCGGCGCTCTGGAGAATCCATCAGTCATACGCAAGAAGCAAAGGAGCCAGCGTGAGCCTCAGAGCCCAGGTTTAGGGCCTGAGCCAGCAGCTCACATTGAGGTCAACAGCCCAAGTCCTGTTGAGGTCAGTCATGCAGGACTGTGGCCCCAGCTGGCAGTTAGGAAAAAAAAAAGTCTTCTAAATGAAACACACTCGATCCTGAGTCATTGACATCACCCTTCCCAAATGCAGCTTCTTTTAGGCACCAGGGACCCTCCATGCCCCACACTCCCGAGGTGTCCTTTATCGGTGCACTTATTTTGGTCAGAACCAGAGAGCACTGTGGTGGCAGGCACAGGGGTGCTTTCACCCCACGGGCAGGCACTGTATTGCACACACAAGTTCTTGCCTGAGTAATTTGCCCCTCATTCAGGGTCTTTGTCACACTCCCTGACTCACAGTTTGGGCCTCACATTAAGCCTGAACCCCCCAGCATGGCAGCGAGGCATGGTCTACAACAGACCAGCCCTTTAACTGGTTCACAATGGTTTATCATTAACCAGAGCTCGTCCTTTTTTGTGAGTCTTCTCTCCAGTGAGCCAACACTCATTTGGGGTGTGGAGGGAAACGTTTTTAAATGCATTAATCACTCACTGAACCGTTACCCAAGGGCTGTACCTAGCAAGCCTCTCTCAGCCTGGCTGGCACTTTCAAAATAGGCAAACCAGTTCTGCAGAAAAACCTCATGTGGGGATAATGAGCCACAACGTTTGATGATAACAGGGAGATTGTTTGCAGTGGTTTTGTAGCCATGTTGGGCCCCGGATATCAGAGAGATCAGTTGGGTGCGGAAATATCTTTTATGAGCCCAACCGCTGCTGGTGAGAGAACAAAGTTGGACACTTAGAGAGCTCTTCTTCAGAACTGATATTATCTTACCCAGCTTGGTTTTTCGGGGAGATGGTGCCAAATTCCATTGTTCTGGTAACAGAAAGTTAATAGCACATCAACCTTAGAATTGAATCTACCCAATAATTAATTTCCAGCATGTGAATTAACTAAATGACACTCAGCCCCTCTGCATTTCCCCTTATCACTGACTGGCAATTAAAAGCAGAACGTGCCATCTCCTTTCAAAGCCAGGCAAATCTTCCTTGGCCTATTTTGTCTTTTTCGCCTTTTCCTGTTATTTTTTTATCTGCACTTTGAAAATCATGCCCACGGCACTCACTGCATTTGAAAAGAGATGAAAGAAATATGGGAAATGATGGAACGTTGACAAGAGGGGAGTTGATTTGTTTAAAGAGAAATAGGTTGTTTTTTGGCAGGGGGGGGGGGGGGTGAACTCTATATTGCCAATCTGCTCAAGAGTTCAGAAATCATGAGCGTGTCTTAAAAATCATGAGACTTTAAAACTAATAGTTGGGGGAGGGGGTACTTGCGTTTTGGGGGAGGGGCTGTCTAATTAATTTGTGGGTTCTCAGGTTTTTAGCTTTTAGGGGGAAGCTGCCTCCCCTCAAAGTGTTCAAAACTGAGCTTTAAATGCAGGTCTCCTCCTGGCTACTCAGAGGGGGCTCTGCTCCCCCATTCCTAACCGGGGGGCAGTGGGTGCCACTCTCACACCGCGCCCTCCTCAGCCATGTGGGCTAGATTCACAGGACTTAGACACCCAGATCTCGGGCTCAGGCACCCCCGCAAGCTGCAAACCCCTGCTCAGCTCGCCCCCATGCTGCAGGTGCCCCAAATGGCCTGGCACCTACATTGTCGCAGTGAAAGTTCCCTGAGCACCCACGATGCTGCCTGTGCATCTGCCTCCCAGTCCCTGTGCACTGCAGCCCCACGCCAGCTGCTCGATCGCTCAGCCCCAGTGCGACACACAAACCAGGGGAGGCAGGCAGAGGAACTCCTAGCTCCAGGAGGCGTGCTCAGTGCTCGCTCACTGGATCGGGTCCTTCTGGGGAAGCGTATGCAAAACACAGTGGGGAGAAGTGCCCAGTGGTTAGGATGCTCCCTGCGGATGGGGGAGACCCCCCACTTCAAGCCCCTCTCCAGCTGAAGGGGAGAAAAGAGGGGGCAGATCCCTGTTCAGAGCTGAAGTGGGGATGCCCCTCCATCCCACTGAGTGCCCGACCCTTTGGGCTACTAGTTATGAGGAAGGTTTTCTTCACTCAGCCACTTGCTAAGATGGCCTGGGCCCCTCACCCGGAGAGAGGAAGCCTGCTCACAGCCCCGGCCCATCCTAGACACCTAGCTCAGGGAGAGGGGGGGGGCTTGGCCTCCAGCCCTCAGCGTGGCCCTACCCACCGGCTGGTTTAGACAAGGCGTCACCTAGGGTGCAGTTGCCCCTTGTGGCTCCAAGCCAGGGTGCCTGTCGCGTCCCATTCTCTGTTTAGGGAGCCGAGACCAACGTGCAGGCTGCATGAGGCCTCGTGACGCTCTGGGCTCCCGTGTCCCTTTGTGCAGCTAGCCCTGCCTCCTCTTCCCACTCCAGCCTGGGGTGGATCTGGGGGCAGCTCCAGTCAGGGGTGGGGTAGAGGGGACAAATTCCACGCCTGCCCAAGGCTTGTAGTGTTGGGTGAGGTGTACCTCTGGGGTCTGTCTCCCGGTCATGGTGTGAGGCTGAGTTTGGAACCAGTTGTTCTTCATGGGAATGTTTCCTGTGGCTTTCACCCCACGTAGGGAGCTTGTCACTAGTTGCCAGAGGTGTCACATTGCCCCACATGCTGGCAAGCTGTGCCCACGCCAGTAACCCAGACAACACCAATCTCGCCTTGCCCCACCCTTACCTGAGCTGTGGAGAGAGTTGAGGGTACATTAACTAATTCACACTTCAAAACCCACCTTTCTGCCAGCTCCAATCCCGCAGAGCCGACAGAACAAGCCCATTTGCCTCATTGGCTACAGGCACACAGTTGCTCAGCTCCTGCGCAGGTCTCCGGCCCAGCCGGGAGTTAATTCTGGCATGGCAAAACTGAGGCCTGGTGAAGTTACACGCTTCACAGACAGCTGTTCCCCACCCCAGAGCCTGTGCAAAGCCCCGTGAAGTGGAAAGCACACGTCACGCCCACAGCGCTGTTCAGCGGCAAACCATCTTCCTGGCAGTCAGTTAAAAAATAAAAAATCATCCAGCCTGCACCAGCACCAGACACAGCTATTAACAGACGCACAAGCGGAAGTGATACAAACCGAAGGCCATCCAGAGGGCAGGTGCTGTGCTGGGATGACACGCATCTAGCTCGTTTGCTCAAGTACGGCTAGTGTGACTCAGCTGATTCACTGATGCAAACGTAGCACGTTTGTGGGGATAATTCCCATGCAAGTCCTCCCAAGACGCTCCCGGTGCCCCCCAGGAGTGCCACGACACCGCGGGCTGTACAAGGTACGCGGGAGAGCTCTGTGGCAAGCTCCGAGCACATGGCATTCCAGACATCCCAGGATCGGGGTCAGGCTGCATCCACACAGCCCCGGTCTCTCTGGCTGGTTTGATCAGGTGCCCCATTAGTCAGCTGCCTGGGGTTGGTAGGGGTGTGGATGAGTGAGGTTGGCAGGGGCAGCCAGGAAAGGGGAGACCCCCCCATACACCAGCATCCTCTCTGCTCCGAGAACACTGCCAGGCCCAGACAGTTCTATTGGGGCCAGCCAGTGATGATATCCAACCGGTTCTTAAAATAAAAAAATGTAGCGAACCGGTAGTTAGCGCCCTCCCCGGTCGTGCTCTGCGGGGCGCTGGTGGGGTTTCGAATTTGACAGGGGAGAGTGAGTTTCACAGCAGAGATTCTCTGCTGTGATGCCGAGTCTCCGCCTCCGCTGCCGAAATTGACAAGGCAGAGTCAATTTCACAGCGGAGAGCAGTCTGAAGTTCAGAATAGGTTCTTAAATTTCACCTGCCTTTATAGAACTGGTCATCGGAAATTTGGGATACCATCACTGGGGCCAGCCACGTTTTTCTGTCAAAACTGTGCTTTGGTGGAAAGGTGAGTTTTTGGCAGAACACAACTCTTCACACGCAGCGTCCGCTCTCTGCACAAAATTGGGCTTTTTCATTGAAAGTTTTCAGCCCAAACCTCAAATTTCCAGAGAGATAAGTGGCTTTGGAGAAGCTCTAACGGATCCAACAGTGCCCCGTGGCCCCAGCCAGGGACAGGCCCCCTTGTGAGCACCCCAGACAGACAGTCAAATCGAGGGACAGCCAGCCTGGCAAGCAGCCTCCCTGCTGAGAACACAGACCCTCACTCTCATCCCTTCTTCTTCCTTCCCCACGCTGCCCAGAAAGAATAAAGGTGGCTTCACCCAGAAATCGCCTCTCCTATTAGCCCCAGCTGCAGACACTCATGGTGGCTCTTGCAGTTGAGCTGGGGTCAAATACTGCCCCATGTGAAGCTGCCCCTTGCCAGCATGGTGATCCAACGGGCATCCCTGCCTGCAAGTGACAGAGTAGCCGGGAGCCCCGTCCCTGCTGGGGGGAGGCTGCGAGCCAGGTAAGTGGGGTGTGCTGGGGAAGGGGAAGGGAGCTCTCACACTCCCTCATACCATGTCCTTCCGCAGGCTGGAGTTAACAGAGCAGGCTCACAGGCTCTCCCCCTGCCCTGCTCTGCTAGTGCCCCTCTGAGGCCAGGTTCGTGTCCAGTCCCACTGAAGACAGGCTGCTGATTGGGCCCTGAATACAGTAGTCCAGGCTCAGCAGCTAAGGAGCCAGACCATAGGCCTGTCGGCCCCTCTTCAGTGACGTTCTGGCCCACATCTGGAAGGGTGGCTTTAGCCACCATAGTACATTGTAAACACGTGGACCATTTGCCTGTGGTCGCCCAGCTGTACTTCGTGGCAGTGCTCCCCCTCCCTTTGAAAAACTGGCCTCGGAGATTATTTTCCCCATCTGTCTGGCAGTAACTTGCAGAGCTTGATGCTGAATGCCACTCTCGTCTGCCCGTATTTCTAACATTTCTTGGGCCTGCATCATTTCACTGTACAGACGCAGCTTTAAACACTTCCTAGTTTAGTATTTTCTGCGCATTCCATTGACCTGCCTTTGCCACCTCCTCCAGATGAGTGGGCTATTAAATAACGCAGAGCCTAACACTGACCATTTCAACACACTGGGTGAAATCCAGGACTCCCACCGGGGCCAGGATTTCACCCTGCATTACTCTTTGCTTGTCATCTTTCAGGCAATTTTCAATCCATGTGACACTGTCTATACAATGAGTAATGCGAATTTGTTCACGTAGGACTTTCTCAAAATGAAGCCCTTTATATCACACCCTCTACTAAAAGCCAGATATATTACAGCTGCAAGCTATCCTTCATCTGCTACGTTTGTAAATGTCACTCTCTCTTTATTTGGCAAGCTTTACTCTTTATAAACCACTGCTGCTTCTTGGTTTACAGTTCCACTATTCTCCAGGGCATCAGCAGATTTTCTCTTCATATTTATTCCATTCCTTGTCTGGGAACTGAAGCTTGCTAATAATTTACTGGCTGCTAATTGCCAGAGTTACCCTTCTTTTTGTGCTTTGATGACCCGTATCCTACAGCCTGGGCCCAAAAGCAGGAAGTATGGGTTTACTTTGTTTTGTGGTGGGGAGGATGTTGTGCTCCTCTTACACAAAGTTTTAAAGTACTGTACTGTTCAGAGGGACAGCTTTTTTTCCAACTGGCTTGCTTCTGAGCCTATACATCTCTGAGGCCTGATGTCCACTTCAAATGGACACATCCCTCAGGGCTGTAGCTATGCTAACTGACCCCTGGCGGTGTTGGAGCTAAGTTGACGGAAGAAGACTTCCAGCAGCCCAGCTGCCATCAGTTAGATGGTTGAGCTCCTTCAGCGATGGAAAAGTAACTTCCATGGTTTAAGCAGCAGCTACGTCATGTGGTGGGGGGAACGCATTGTAGCCACGTCGGTGCCAGGACACAAGAGAGACAAGGTGGGTGAGGGAAGAGCTTTCACTGCACCAATGGAATCTTCTCGCTTGTCATCTGACTAGAAGACAAGCTCTGTGTGGCTCCAAAGTGTCTCTCTTTCACCAGCCAAAGATGGTCCAATGCACGATATTGCCACCCCCATTTTGCCTATGCTCTAGGGTCACGCTGGCATAGCTACAGTGCCAGAGCGAGGCTGCCATAGCCTCCGAGTGTAGACAGAGCCTGAGACTGTGCTAGGGGATTTTGAGGGGCACGGGCTCGAGTCAGGAGCAGCTGGAGTGAATTTGCATTAATAGGGCCAGTCAGATCTGTCTCGGGGGTAGCGATACAAAAGAAGAGACAAGCAGTCCCCGGGAAGCCAGAGGCCCTGTTGATATTCAGTGGTGATCTCCCTCCAATTCCCATCACAGTCTCTCTCGGTCTTGCCTTTGACTAACAGCAGAGATCTCAGAGAACTTGAGCACAGGTTGCGCAAGTGCCTTTGCCAACCCAGTGCTAGAGCTGGAGCGGATTAGCATTAACCCTTTCCATCTGAAATGACACTGCACAGTCCCCTCCAGAGCAAACGCCATTGTTCCGAGGTACAGACACAGGCCAGCTAAGCGCCCCTCTAGAGCGTCTCTTTTAGGGGGGTGGAGAGGAGCCAGACAGGGGTTCCACTGGCAGGCGTCCCCATGCAGGACAGGCTGCTGGAAGAGGCCAGCTACCTAAAATGCAGTTCCCAGGCCCTAGCAGATGGAAGGGGAAGCCAGAAGGGGCTGCTGGGTGAGAAATGAACAGACAGAGGCTGGGGATGGCGGGGGAGAAGGAGAAAAGTGAGGGTAACTTGGAAAATAGGATGGAAGTTACAAGGAGCACATCCCACTGCCTGGCAGTACCAGTCCTGGCTGCTTTATCGTGGCACTGACCCATCACTTTCACAACATGTAAAGCCAACTGGAAAAGCACTACGTGGCGGGCAGGCTCATGAACATGTGGGGCGAGTGTCCCACCACCTACCTGACGGCGTGGGTGGGGAGAGGGTCAGCCAGGGACACGGGGGCATATCTGGGAGGACACAGGCACAACAGGAGGGTTGAACTTCACGCACCCACCAAAGGAGCTGGGAAATGGACAAGAGATGTGCTTTGAGCGTGAGGTTGGAGATCTCAGTCCACTCCTTCCTCAGTCCCTATCACCAAACTGGCCTGGAATCCAGCACAGCTGGGTCTGCAGCTCACACCCAGGGAATTAATGAAAGAGTGTAAGGACAGAGCGCCCCACCCAGATGCAGTAAATGGGCCCTGCACAGAGATTATCGCAGGCTGGAGGGGATAGGACCTTCTCCTCACAAGCAGAGTTGTCTCGTATGGAGGTTTTCCATGGGACATGTCCCATCTCTGCCCTACTCCAAGCCTCCTGAACAGGGGCTAACAGCTGCCTCCCCCCTGGTGCCCCAACACACACTAATTCCACTGAGTAGGATGGACAGCTGCTTTTATGGAGTGCGTCAGAGGTCACAGAGGCCCTGTGTGCAAGGGGACCCAGCTCCCAGCCAGCCCCTTGTGGCTGGATCCAAAAGCTATGTTCATATTCACGTGTCACTGAGAGAAGGGGCAGCTGCCCTCAGGGATTTCTGTCTGCTAGCCCAGCACACTTGGTACAGCCTTGAACACCCGAAGGCTGGCCCAGGGAACAGCCAGACAGCGTGGTGTTTGTCACGCCCAGAATGGGGCTGTATTGATGGCCCTGGACCTTCCCGTGGCATATACACGAGCCCTTGATGAAGCCAGTCAAACAAGCAGGAAAAGCACTGCCCGCAAGCTCCCGCAGCCAGGCCTCTGCAGCAGCCAGCACCAGCGGGGACTGCAGCACGACTGCGTCTGCACAAGACCCCCAGGACCAGCAGCACGAGCCTGCTCCACCCTGACTTCAGCAGCCACGGACCCCACTCTCCGCAGAGCCAGCCCCACCCAAGGAGATTGGGCGATGTGCAGGCGACCGCAACGCGCTGGGCCCACACTCCAGGTGCATCTACACTGGGACGGACCCGCAGTACCGAGGCTCTGAGCCCAGGCAGCTGCCTTGGGCTCCCAGGGCCCGGGCTCTGAAACCCCAAGAGCAAGGAGGGCCCCTCAGTCCAGCCCGAGCCTGAACGTCAACCCCACAGTTTGACAGACCTGCAAGCCTGAGCCGGGCTAGCCGCAGCCAGCGGCAGGGCTTTTCTCGCAGGGGAGATGTGCCCCTACCAGAGGGTGGGAGCACACGCAGACTCCCCCACCCCATTGCTCTGCACAGTGGGAGCCAGGGTGCTGGCTGGCCCCAGCCCTCCCTGCCCTCCCCAGGCAGGGTGGGCCGCACGGCTCCAAGCTACACTCTGACGCACTTTTGCCTCTGCCCCAAAGGAGCCCAGTGTGGCCAGTCACCCCCTGGAGCCGGCTCCTGCCCATGGGGCCCGACTGCCATGAGATGCTCCCCACCATGCTCATCTGCCTTGATCACCTGCCTCTCAGCAGCATCGTCACTGCCCAGGGACCTGCCATGGCAGCTGAGTCTCTCCCTGCAGGCAGAGCGGAACCACCCTTGATCCCCCTGGCCGCCCTGCCCTAGTGCCAGTGCTGCCTGGCTCGCGGTCACCACACACCCAAACTCCACACACGCCCGCCCAGGCACAGCTTGCAGGGCAGGCCCCCTCCCACCAGCTCCAGGAACTGAGCCCACAAGAACAGAGCCGTCCCAGCGCCATCAGCACCCTGCCACCAATCCTAGCACTGCGGGAAGAGCCCACACTGGCTGGCATCACTGGGCCAGATCCTGTGGGCGGGGTGGGGGGTGACGTCGGCTGGGGCCCAGGCCGCTCTGGCACCGCTGGGCTTGATCCTGCACAGCCCCATTTTTCATCTTCATTGCCGTAGTGCCTAGGTTCCCCAGCCATCGACCAGGACCCATTGTGCTCGGAGCTGCACAAACCGAACAAAACGTCTGTCCCTGCCCCAATGAGCTTGCACTAAAAGACGAGACAATGGACGGATACAGAGAGGCATACTGGGAGCCCAAGGAAACTGACAGCATGGGTGACACGACAGCAACAACTGGGCAATGACAGGAGTGGTTGGCCTGACAGGCAGTGGTCTCAGCACAACAGCTGTCTGGCTGGTGTCGAGTTTTACGTAGGCATCAGGGCAGAGAGGAGGTTGACTGTGGTTAAGGGTGTGTGTGTGTTTAGGGGAGCCCCTCCTGAGCGTGAGGGCAGCCTGGGAGAAAGCACAAAGGTGCTTGTTTGAACACGTAACAAGCGGGTGCTGGAGGCTGGCACTATGGGCTGCCCTGAGCCAGGAATCCAACTCCTGAGACCGAACAAGAGATGATGGGTGGGTGGGGTAGGTTGGGAAGGGCCTCGTTTTCCACTGCCATGAAGTGATAGACCAGACGTTCATTTGTACTAGTTCCTGAACCGCTCTGAAAAGCTTCCCCACAGACCCAGTGAGCATTCACCGCAACAGCCTGCCAACTAGACATCCTTTCGCCACCTTGGCTTGTCAAAGGGACAGCGAGGGAAAAGCGGAAGGGGGACGTTACGTTTTAGCCTACCTTTCTCCCTGCTCTTGTTTCAGTTCCTGGTTTGGACAATAATAAAGTGTCTGCAATAAGAGGAAACTCACTCCGCCGACAACAACTGTAAGGGAAACAGAAAATGACATGATGGAAGCTGTCACGCTGACCGGGTTGGGGGGAGGAACAAATTTGTGTTATTTGACATCAGTATGTCAAAATCATGGTAATCTATGTGAGACAGGCCATGTCAGGTACTGTTAGAAAGGTTATAATGTGCTGAGTAAGAAGATGATATTTGTGTTCATGTGATATGTGTGAGGGAAGTTATGGAGATCTTTGATATTCCCGTATTTCAAACTATGCTATACAAGACACACCCCAGACAGAGAGGTGGCAGGACAATAGACCACTTAATGGTCCATCAAGACCTTTACAGAAGCCAAAGGCCCAGGAAGGAACTAAAGGCATACCTGAAGAGTTACCAGGATTGGCCCATGCGACTCTGGACTCCATTTTAGTTCCTGTAAGGCCTACAGGCCGCATGGCCAGTGACAGAGGGTATATAAGATCAAGCCACAGAAACCATTTTGTCTTTGTTCCTGTCCAGCTGCGGACACACCTCTGGATCAACACACTTTGCAACTGACCTGAAGGACATTGACCCATCCAGGTACTGGATGTACACCAGAGGGACTATACAAGTCTGCAACTCCACAAATTTTCTAGAAACCTGATGTATATGGACTTTCAAATCATTTGTATGTATCTGATTGCTTTAATCCTCTAATATTTCTCTTATTGTTTGTTTTTCTTTTTATAATAAACCTTTAGTTTTAGTTACTAAAGGATTGGCTGGCAGCGTGGTATTTTGGGTAAGATCCAAACTTGTAGTGGACTGGTACTGGGGCTGGTCCTTTGAGATCAGAGGGAATCTTTTGAGTAAAGAGCACAGAGTTTAAGTGACTGGTCTCTTTACTGGACCTAGGGGCAGTTCGGGAGCCAGAGACTGAAATGCAGTAAAGGGGGCTGTGTGTATTTGCACAGTGGCTTTTTGATAACCAGTGTGGGGGAATCAGAAGCACTGTTTGTGGCTGGTTGGGAAGTCTGACTGCAGTGTCACCCACCAGTGCTGGGAGAATCTGCTCTCCTTTTACAGCCTGCCCTGACCCTGGCAGTATCAGTGGGCTACCCCGGGCACGGACGGGTCACAGAAGCCACTCAGGAGATGAGTCGAGATCAGCACAGCCATAGGACATTCCTTGACATTCATCCACCGTCATGACAACTGGTGTGACCAGAACAGAAAACAAGGCGGCAGGAACCAACTCTGTGACATGGCTGAAGACTAATTTGCAGCACTTTGGCCATCTGCAGATCACATGTTCTGCTACTGGCCCACAGAGGTGCCCCTGGGGAATCAAAGGGAAGGAGGGTGAAAATGTTAAAAACAAGCAGCCCAGAACACTGCTAACATCTGCCGCTGAAATTAGCTTTACAGAGCGGGAAAACCTTGCCTAGGGATTTGGTTCAGTCAACGCTTGTTATTTTTAAAATATACATAACCCATGTTACTGACCCACTGAAGTCCACATTACAGAGGATTCAAGTTTGGCTTGATAAAGCCAGTCATAGGAGCAGGCCAGTACAATGACATTTCTGAACACCATTATTTCTAAGGCCATCTGGACTCCGAGAAGAGTCTGCGCTAAGGCCATTACATCCCTTTGTTTCTGCAGAGCTGAGTTCAAAGCGTGCCTGAGGTCACAACAGAGTCTCACCCTGAGATTGTCACCATGCAACTTGGCCTACTGGCAGCCTCTTCTCCAGAGACACACATGATGGGTGGGTCTCAAATGGTTTGGAGTTTGAGTCTACTTTGAACAAGCATGTTACAGGCTGAATGCTAATCCCACCCCCTGCAAAACCAAGTCCCCCCCTCTCTGAGAGCCCCCATTCTCTTTGCAGCAAACCTATCATCATCATTGAAGGCTCCCAAACCTGGAGTGAGGAAGGTGTGCTGTAAAACTCTAATCTTGGCTGCTGGGGTTTTGAGGGTGGACATCCGTCTCTATATTTGCAGAGAGGTCTCAGGGGTTTCTTGAACAGCACTAGTGATTGCCAAGAGGGTCATGGGTTGAAAGTCCAGTCATATTTCTACTAGAACAGCGGTTCTCAACCTGTGGGTCGCGACCCCGGGTTTTGTGGCCTGCCTTGTGCGGGAGGTCAGACTAGATGATCATATTGGTCCCTTCTGACCTATGAGTCTATGAGTCTATGAGTCTATAAAACACAGGGGTTGCCTAAAGCCATCGGAAAATACATATTTCTGATGGCTTTAGCCGCTGAGAAATCGCTACCATCTGTAGCAGCGCTATTCAGCTGGAACGCACACAGTTATGGATGCGCGTTCCAAACTGAATGCCTGCGCGCATGCGCAGACATGATTGCATCATCTGTCCGGGGCCTAAGGGGCGGGGGAAGCGGGGGGAACGCTCCACAGTCCATAGCAGCGCATTACGTTTGTCCGGCGCTTGCTGACGTCATCAGTGGGCGGACGCAGCAAGCGCCGGAGAACAGAAGCCTAGAAGGCGGAGAGCCAAGAGAGCCTGCGAGACAGCCTGCTGGTGTAAAAAAGGTTAATAATGTAAAAACAGTACACACACCATACACACAATACTGTGTAAGTGTAAGGTGCTTTGTGTGTAGTCATTATACAGTACACAAAGCAGCTTACACTTACACAAAGCACCATACATTTACACAGTGTGAACTACATCGGTCTTATGCTATAAGAGACCACTATAAGATGTAGTCTTATGTCCGAATCATAACTGTAGCAAAATTACAGTTATGTCCGAATCATAACTGTAGCAAAATTACAGTTTTGAAGTAGCCACCAAAATTATTTTTTGGTTTGGGGTCACTGCAATATGAGGAACTGTATTGCGGGGTCACGGCATTAGAAAGGTTGAGAACCACTGTACTAGAATCAAAGGGAGCTTTGCCTTTGGCTTAGTGGCTCCAAATTACACCAGAAATCTCTACACACCTCTTTAAGGATACTGAGCTAAGCCTTTCAAAGAATTTAAAAAGGGCCTCCAAATGAAACTCTCAGCAGTGTTTTCTGTGTCTCACATTCAGTACATCACCTTAGTTTTTCTTTAACCATGCATTTTGTAGGGAAAAAGACTACACAGCTCCTCAACCCAACAATGCTAAAGGATGTTTTAATTGGCCACAGTGACAGTGTTCTTCACACAAAATCTGCCAATGTCAGGAGAGCATCCAAAGATCTTGAATTCTGTATTGCATATAGTCATTGCATAGCCTCTTCAGGTGAAATGTACCTCTGGGCGGGCTTGGAGAAGGCCTGTGTACCACCTAAATCCCATTTAAACCTTCAAATTGAGCTCATCTGAGAGTTAAATGGTGCCTATTCCTCATATTGTCTCTTTCCACATGGATGAATCTCCCCGGAAACAAGACTCTCTTCTGAAAAGAGACTCCGTGAGGGGGGCATCTGGGGCTTCCATGTGTCTTGTCACTCAGTGGTTAATGAGAATCCAGGAAATGATGAGATTGAGACCAGGAAAGCTGCAGTATCCTGGAACGCTGGGAACATTAAAAGCAGCCCTCCAAGAATGAAGAAACGTTTCTGAATCAATTTGAAGTTTTAAAACCAAAATGTTTTTATAAGGAAAAACCATTCTCTTCCTCCTACCTCCTCCAGAAGAGTGGAACAATCCCTGTACCTTTAGAGCGCCCTGAAGCTTGGAGAACTCCCAGGCCCTGAAAATTTGGAAAGTTTTGAAATGATGAACTGAGAATTCCCTCGTCTCTAATCCAGAGCCAGGGCCTGGTTTGTCGCTGCATTTTCTATTCTCCAGTTTTCTTTATTAAGCCTTAACACAAAGCCAGCTAAAAACCTCAGGGCATCTGTTCTCCCTTTGATGCAAACCCTGAATTCTCATGGAAACTAAAGAAGATTACTCTTGCATAGAGAGATGAGGTTATTCCCCTTATTTTACAGACATCAATAATAGTCATATAGACATTGATGAAAACAGGTCCTGATATTCCCATAAAATAACCTGAATGGAGCTCTTCACAAACAAAGGAGAACCTGTTTTGAATAGGTGAGCTGCAGACACAAGCCTCTCCAGAATATAATATTTTGCCCCTACTAGCAATGACAGATCAATGGTGCTATTAAAGGTGAAGCTATTTACCATGTGCACAAGTAAACAACATTGATTAGCTGACCTTCCAAATCTGGAACAAAACCAAACAGGGGCAGAGATCAGTATCAGAGCTCTGGAGACAATAGGCTTCAGATTGATAGCAAACATTTGTCAAAGAGCAGTATTGTCCCCTACTGATGTGCAACCCACGAGTGCAGAGGAATTGCATTTGGAAGGAGATTAGTGTAACTGGGAGCGGCCAGAACAGAACAGGGATGTAAATTAAATGCCATAGGCTAGAGTTAGTGACAGGCATGTTCACAAGATTCAGTGCAGTTTAAATGATCAGGGTTTTGGAATGCTGCTCCAGATCTGGGGGTGGAAACGTCAGGGGAACCGGGCTCTTCATGAGAGTTCTAGCGACCGGGAAATGCAGGGAACTTGCCTGTGAGTGCACATCTTCCATGGACTCGGCACAGTCTCTGCAGCTGCACTGCTGGGGCCTCCACTCAGCATGAAAGTGCCGAGGCCACTCAAAGCAGCGCCCTGCTCACACAAGTAGCCCCAGCCGAGCGGGCACCGTGTTACTCTCAGGAAGCACTCACCAGTGTGCATTTAGGCTCAATGACCTGGCCCTGCAAGAACCACTCACCTCTATGTCCAGCCCTGCTCAAATCCAGCAAGTACAAAAATATTTGAATATTTTTAAAGTACAAAAAGTTGCTCCACTTTTTCCAAGCCTCCCGCTGAGTTTGAAGTCAACTCCAATTCGGGCAGATGTTCTGCCCAGTTTTTCTTTTATCCAAAGTGTTTCATACTTGAGATGGATCCAAACTTCTCTCTGTACAGGCTTGACACTACTCAAACAATTCTGAGGACATCTGCGCTCTGATCCAATTAAGGAGCCAGACTTTATGTCTCAAGTTCATGTCTAGATGTAATATACTAATACCAAGGGAGTCCAAAGGGAACTAATTTCATTGCCAAAGTGAGTGCTAGGTGTCATAGGCCAAAGAGAAGGGATGGGCTTTGAAGTGGAACATGAAATTCACTTAGGCACAGAAAAGCATGTTGGCTGATCTATTATCTACTGTGGGAGAAACCCAGAAGGGCAGGAAGAAATCTGGTGTCTAAAGAGCACAGGAACCAGCTGAGAGTGGGAAAAAAAAAACATAAAAAGACATCAGTTCCAAGAGATAGTGGGGGCTGGGAGGAACGTAGAGCGGCTGGAAATTTTCCAACAACAAACCTGATTCACTGCACTGAAACATTTCGTCACATTTATTGCAACTTCACTGACTTTTGCCAAAACACAGGCAGTTTCACAGTTTGTTCACATTTCACAGTTTTGTTTCATATCAGTTTCTTCAAGAAATATCATGTTTCAGTGTTTCAAAAATGAAAAACAATAATTTCATAAAGAAATTTCAGCAAGTGGAGGTTTGTTCCAATAAAGAACTGAAATTTCTCCAAACCGGAAAAATCAAGAGTTTCACCCAGCTTTGGAGCAATGTCTTGAAAACAAGACCCAAGATTTGGAGCTGAGTTCTCAGATGGAAAAGAAGCCAAAGTCCCTGAAAATGATGACAAAGCATTCTCTTTTCATGGTGCAAGAGAAGTGAGGGAAGGAATTCCTGCATTTCACAAAGATGAAATTTAGGGACTGTATGAAAGAAGGGGAATCATAGAAGATGAGAGTTGGGAGGGACCTCAGAAGGTATCTAGTCCAACCCCCTGCTCAAAGCAGGACCAATCCCTACTAAACCATCCCAGCCAGGGCTTTGTCAAGCCACACCTTAAAAACCTCTAGGCATGGAGATTCCAGCACCTCCCTAGGTAACCCATTCCACAGCTTCACCACCCTCCTAAAGAATTTTTTTTCCTAATATATAACTTAGACCTCCTCCTCTGCAACTTGAGACCATTGCTCCTTATTCTGTCATCTACCATCACTGAGAACAGCCTAGCTACATCCTCCCTGGAACCCCCTTTCAGGCAGTTAAAGACTGCTATCAAATCTCCCCACATTCTTCTCTTCTGCAGACTAAACAAGTGTAGTTCCATCAGCATCTCCTCATAAGTCATGCGCTCCAGCCCCCTAATCATTTTTGTTACCCTCCATTGGACTCTCTCCAATTTGTCCACATCCTTTCTGTAGTGGGGGGCCCAAAACTGGACGCAATGCTCCAAATGCGGCCTCACCAATGCCGAATGGAGGGGAATAATCACTTCCCGTGATCCGCTGGCAATGCTCCTACTAATGCAGCCCAATATGCCATTAGCTTTCTTGGCAATAAGGGCACATTGCTGACTCATATCCAGCTTCTTATCCACTGTAACGCCCAGATCCTTTTCTGCGAAACTGCTGCCTAGCCAGCTGGTCCCCAGTCTACAGCTGTGCATGGGATTTTTTCATCCTAAGTGGAGGACTCTGCACTTGTCCTTGCTGAACTTCATCAGATTTCTTTTGGCCCAATCCTTTAATTTGTCTAGGTAACTCTGTATCCTATCCCTGCCCTCCAGCATATCTACCACTCCCCCTCAGCAAACTTACTGAGGGAGCAATCCACCCCATCCTCCAGATCATTAATGTAGATGTTGAACAAAACCGACCACAGCACCGACCCCTGAGGCACTCCGCTTGTTACTGTCTGCCAAACAGACATCGAGCCATTGATCACTATCTGTTGAGCCCCATGATCTTTCCAGCTTTCTATCCATCTTATAGTCCATCTGTCCAGCCCATATTTCTGTAATTTGCTGGCAACAATACTGTGGGAGACTGTATCAAAAGCTTTGCTAAAGCCAAGGTATATCATGTCCACCACTTTCTCCACATCCCAAAGCCAGTCATCTCACCATAGAGGGCAGTCAGGCTGGTCAGACATGACTTTCCCTTGGTGAATCCATGCTGACTGTTCCTGATCACCTGCCTCTCCTCCAAGTGCCTCAAAACGGATTCCTGGAGGACCTGCTCCATGATTTTTCCAGGGACTGAGGTGAGGCTGAGTGGTCTGTAGTTCCTCAGATCCTCCTCCTTCCTGTTTTTGAACATGGGCACTGTATTTGCCTTTTCCCAATCGTTCAGGACCTCCCCCAGTTTTCAAAGATAATGGCCAATGAGTCTGCAATCACATCAATCAACTCCCTCAGCATCCTTGGATGCATTGCATCCGGTCCCATGGTCTTGTGCATGTCCAGAATTTCCAAATAGTCCTGGACCTGTTCCTTCAGTACTGAGGGCTGCTCACCTCCTCCCCTTTCTGTGCTGCCCAGTGCAGTAGTCTGGGAGCTGACTCTATGAAGATAGAGACAAAAAAAGCATTGTGTACTTCAGCTTTCTCCACATCCTCTGTCACTAGGTTGCCTCCCCCATTCTGTAAGGGGCCCACACTTTCCCTGACCTTTTTCTGGTTGCTAACATACCTGTAGAAACCCTTCTTGTTCCCCTTCACATCCCTTGCTAGCTGCAACTCCTATTATGCTTTGGCCTTCCTGATTTCATCCCTGCATGCTCGAGTAGTATATTTATAATCCTCCCTAGCCATCTGACCAAGCTTCACTTCTTGTAAACTTCCTTTTTGTGTTTAAGCTCCCCGAAGATTTCTCTGTTAAGCCAAGCTTCTCGCCTGCCATATTTGCTATTCTTTCTGCACACCAGGAGGGTTTGTTCCTGTGCCCTCAATAATGTTTCTTTAAAATACAGCCAGCCCTCTTGGATTCCCTCCCCCTCGTATTAGCCTCCCGGGTGTCCTGCCCGAGGGAGTCAAAGGCTGCTTTTCTGAAGTCCATCCTGCTGTTCTCCTTTCTTCCTTTTGTCAGGATCCTGAACTCGACCATCTCATGGTCACTCTGCCCAGGTTACCACCCACTTCCCCTACCAATTCTTTCCAGTTTGTGAGCAGCAGGTCAAGAGGAGCACAGCCCCAGTTGGTTCCTTTGGCACTTGCACCAGGAAGTTGCCCCAGCACTCTCCCAGCAGATGTCAGGGTGGTTGAAGTCTCCCATGAGAACCAGGGCCTGTGATCTGAAAAGTACCACTAGTTGTCTGAAGAAAGCTTCGTCTACCTCGTCCTCCTGGTCTGGTGGCCTATAACAGACGCCCACCACGACATCCCCTTTGTTGCTCTTACCTATAAACTTAACCCAGAGATGCTCAGCAGGCTTTTCTCCAGTTCCACACTGGAGCTCAGAGCAATCGTTGTGCTCTCTTACATACAGTGCAACTCCTCCACCTTTTCTCCCCTGCCTGTCCTTCCTGAACAGTTTATACCCATCCATGGCAGTGCTCCAGTCGTGAGAGTTAGCCCACTAAGCCTCTGTTATTCCATCACATCATAGTTCCTTGACTGTGCCAGGACTTCCAACTCTTTCTGCTTGTTTCCCAGGCTTCTTGCATTTGTGTACAGGCACCCAAGATAACTGGCCGATTGCCCTGCTTTCTCCAGGTGTTCCACTTCCTCACTTAACTCCAGGCTTAGACCTCCGTCCCCCAGCAAACTTAGTTTAAAGCCCTCCTCACCAGGTTAGCCAGCCTGCCTGCGAATATGCTCTTCCCGCTTTTCGTTAGGTGAATCCTGTCTCTTTCTAGCAATCCCTCTTCCTGGAACAACATCCCACAGTCAAAGACTCCAAAGCCTTCTTTCTGACACCACTTGTGTAACCATGCATTTACTTCCACAATCTAATGGTCCCTACCTGGGCTTTTTCCTTCAAGAGGGAGGATGGACAAGAACACTATCTGTGCCTCAAACTCTTTTATCTGTCTTCCCAGAGCCACATAGCCTGCAGTGATCCACTCAAGGTCGTTCTTGGCAGTATCACTGCTGCCCACACGGAGAAGTAGGAAGGGATAGCGGTCTGAGGGCTTGATGAGTCTTGGCAGACTCTCCATCACATCCTGAATTCTAGCTTCAGGCAAGCAGCACGCTTCTCTAGTTTCCTGGTCTGGACGGCAGATGAATGACTCCACATTACAGAAAAAAGTGCTGGTGAGCAGGTTATGACAGCAATTTCTATTGATGAAAGAAAGTTATTGCTTGAGACACCCTGAGTCTTTTAGACCCTTACATACACCATGGTGGAAATTTGGTAGCAATAGCGAGATTCCAGGATCAATGTGGAATTTTTTTCCCTTCTAACCATGTTATAAACCCGAACTATAGACTCAAGGCCATATTATAATCCATACAGGAGTGTAGGGCAGTGTATTTCTTTTCCCCTGGGAGAATGGTAAAATAGTGTTCTATAAATAGAGAGTTTCCATGGTTAGCCTTTCGTAATGACAATCTTAAAACCAGCTGCTATCCAAGACATTCCAAAAAAGATTTGTTGCCTTGGGTTGTATGCACCAAAGGATCAACAGCACCGAGTCTCAGAAAAAACCCTCAGCTTAGGAACTCAGCAACCTCTGGAGAACTAGAAATAGCTGCTAAATTACTGCCCGGACTTTGCTTCTGGAAGTTTCTGGTTTCACACACGCGGCTTACCAGCATTCCAGAGGAAAGGAATGCATTTTAATTATTCAGTCCCAAAAGTCATTAAGTAGAAATATAATGAGCTAGCCTAGACTCTGACACCTTGGAATTTTGCTAGAGCCCATTATGTTCACTGCCAAGTAAGTGCCTTTGTGGTGTATTCAAGCGGGTGAAATCCAGTGGCCAGAAAAGTTAATTAGGTGCTTGTATATACTTCTTATGTATACGTGGGGGTGGGATGGGGCAAAGAAATGGAAGGGGTGGACACACATATTGAGTGCTGGGAAGAGAGCCCACAATATTCATGAGGCAAAAAAATCACAATAGCTTCCTCTCTGGGAATTCTAGCTCTGCACCTATTTGCATGTTCATAAACATTTTATAGGGAACAAACTTGCAACAGTGCCTTCCTGTTACTGTGAGCAAACCACTCTTACTTTTGTGACAGTCATCAAGTGGCAGAGGTGCTGGAACTAGGGGTTCAGAGGGGCTGCTGCACCCCCGGGCTTGAAATGGTTTCCATTCTATGCAGGATTTGGTTTGGTTCAATTTGTTCCAGTTCCCTGCCAAGTGGTCCATCTAGTTATTCATATGACCCTGAGAGGGGCCTGTCCTAGTTGCACAGCACATGCTGGAGCTGGCAACGTCACCAGCAATGTCTAAATGAGGGGACTATTTGCTTCAGCTATCCTTATAATCCATTACCAAATATTATTTAAAAATGGTGACTTCCCCTACAGCAGGTGTGGTTCTTTGAGGAGTTGTAGCGTGTTCCCATGCGAGGGTCTTCAGGGGGGAGGCTATGACCCTCCCTCAATTCCCCCACAAGTCAATACCTCTGTTAGCCGAGGACTCAAAGCCAGGGGGGACGCAGGCCATGGGATCCACATTGACTGCAGTACCTCAGAGAGCCACAGTGTCATGGCCAGGTCCTAGGTGGCCAGACCTAGTCGTCGGAGCCAAAGTCCGCAGTCACTAGGCTGCAGTCAGCTGGGTCTGGATACTGAGAGGTCAGAAGGAGGAGACAAACTGGAGGTCAGAACCATGAATCACATGCCAGACGTCACACTGATCCGGGATGCCAGGAAATCAAGCGGGAGAACAGGGGCAGGAAGCACAAGGTGAACAGTGCAGAGCAGGGTGGAGCCCAGCTGTTCACGTAGCCGCGTCCTGTTCCTACGGCTTAGGTAGGCCCAGTGTCCAATCAGCTGCTCTGGGACTCTGCCAATAGGACAGGAGCAGGAGCAGAGGCTCAAATTTGTGCTGGGTTCATGGGTCCCAGGTAAGCAAGTCTCAACAGGGTGCCAGGTGGAGAGTTGGAGCACAGCAGCTCCCGAAACCCTGCAGAGCTGGGTCAGGGCCTGTGGGTCACGACACCTGGTTACTGTAGGGCAAGCAACAGTTGTCTCCTTTGTGTATGTGTCAGTGGGATTCCACTGCTGGCGAGCGGCGAGCAGCACCCTCCTGGCTGGTGGGAAGGAGGTGTTTCAGCTGCAGGGATGGCAGCCATGCTCGCTGGCCTCACAGCTAGTGCCAGGTGCACTACTCTACAGCATCTTGCTAGTCTGCTATCGCATGGGCCCGAGACAGGCAGGCAGACGTCTGGTGCAGTGAACATTGCTGTTCGGTGGGAGAGGTGCCTCAGCCAACTGTGCACACAAGGAGAAGCCCTGTATGAGCCATTTGGATATTCTTCGAGATGAGACGCCTCGCTACAGCCAGAAATCCATGGGGCGACAGTCGGAGTGGGTTAGTCCTGTCAATGGAACAAAGCACAGGCCTGGCCACACATTTGGTGCGTCCAATTTCTTTTCTCCCAGTCCCAAACGTGGTTTTGGGACGGTGACAGGGAGGGTGGTGGATTGGTTCCCATGGAATTCTGACGTGCCTGGCCGTGAACATTGGGCAAGGCCCTCGCACCCCTGAGTTCTTATGGAATTTGGGGTAGGGAGGCTCATCCAGAAACTCCCTTTTCTCATGGCTGAAGTGAGAGTGACTAGGAATATCCTCTCTAGTGTGAGGTAATGCAGGGAGCATCTGAGACTGGTGGAAACACCAGGAGTCGCAAGGGGATTGAATTAAGGTCCGAGGCAGAATAGAACATGAGGGTTGGGAGGGACCTCAGAAGGTCATCTAGTCCAACCCTCTGCTCAAAGCAGGATCAACCCCAACCAAACCATCCCACCTAGGGCTTTGTCAAGCTAGAGCTTAAAAACCTCCAAGGATGGAGATTCCACCACCTCCCTAGTATCCCATGCCACTGCTTCATCACCTCCTAGTGAAAAAAACCATTTTCCTAATACCCAACCTAGACTTCCTCCTCTGTAACTTGAGATCATTTCTCCTTGTTCAGTCATCTACTATCACTGAGAACCCCCTTTCAGGTAGTTAAAAGCTGCTATCAAATCTCCCCACATTCTTCTCTTCTGCAGACTAAACAGGCCTAGTTCCCTCAGCCTCTCCTCATAAGTCATGTGCTCCAGCCCCCTAATCATTTTTGTTACCCTCTGCTGGACTCTCTCCAACTTGTCCACATCCTTTTTGTAGTGGGGGGGCCTAAAGCTGGACGTGATACTCCAAATTGGCCTCACCAGTGCCGAATAGAGGGGAATAATCACTACCCACGATCTGCTGGCAATGCAGCCCAATATGCTATTAGCCTTCTTGGCAACACGGGCACACTGCTGACTCATATCCAGCTTATTGTCCACTGTAAACCACAGGTTCTTTTCTGCAGAACTGTTGCGTAGCTCATCGGTCCCCAGTCTGTAGCTGTGCATGGGATTCTTCTGTCCTAAGTGGAAGACTATGCACGTGACTTTGTTGAACCTCATCAGATTTCTTTTGGACCAACCCTGTCCAGGTCACTCTGTATCCTATCCCTACCTTCTAGGGTATCTACCACTCCCCCCAGCTTGGTATCATCTGCAAACTTGCTGAGGGTGCACAGGGCCAGAGTTAGGGACAGGGCCTGGTTTAGGCATGGAAGTGGATGTTATAGCTATGGACAACTATGTTCAACACGCATTTGTCCAAGGTATCTCAGACCAAGCCTGGGAGGAACAGGGTACAATGGCTCTGAAAATAGTTCCTGGCTTCTGGTTGGCTGTGATGTGATGTGGTTCCTGACATTCCTGCTCACTCTGCTGGCTGGCTGTCCGGGTGGTGCATGTGATGGAGGAGGTGGATGAAGGGCATCTCCTCTGGTGCTGTGACCCTCACTGTTGTTGATAATCTGGTGGCCTGCCCTGGGGCCAAGGCTGCACCAGTTGCGTCTGTTGGAGCTGGTATTGGGAGGGTTCCTGTATGGCAATGGAATGCAAGTCCAGTCAGGGATGTCAGGGAAGCACCCGAGTTCATTAGGGAGTACAGTGCACCAGCACTGAAGAGCTCCAGCTCCTCAAACGGAAGATCTTGGATGGTATCTGGTACCTCCCTCAGTATCCCCAAGGCTGACAGCTTGGTGGCTTGTCTCACAGTCACAGCCATTGACCTTGCCCCCATTTCCAAGGCATCCCTGGCTATTCGGGGAACCATATGACCTTCCTTAACAATTTCCTCCAGCTCCTCACTGAGGCAAGGCACCTCATGCAGAGGCAAGTTGGACAGAGGGAGCCACCCTCTCCCATGCCAAGAAATTGTGCTTAGCAAATAATGCCCAGTAAATAATTTGGTAGCTAGAGTTGCAGCAAAGCCGGGGAATAGTCTGAGTGCCCAAATACAGCCAACATCTTGGACTTTTTGTCCTCGGCTGTTCCTTTTGTCAAGCTGGATTTCTTTTGAACTACCACAATGACCAATGACTGGGTGTTTGGGTGGGAGCAGAAGTTCCCAAAATCCTTCCAGGGGCACTTAGTAATGTTCTCCAGCCACCTGGAAGTTGGCAGAACAGTTGGCTGGAGTTGGCCAAGGCCTTTGGCCTGTCCCCGTGTGCTTTCAGTGATGTGAAAGCAATCCTGGCAGGTACCAACAAGGTCAGAGCTTTGTGTGACTTCTCGTAAATGACGGTCATCACTATATCCCAGGTGTCTGCAATAGGTGCTCGGAGATCTGGGCAAGCTCTTAAACCATTGAGAACAGGACCTGGTTGGACTACCTTGTCAAGACCAGAGATGTTGGTGTTCTGCCCCCAGCTCCTGGCCTTTGGCTTTGGTCTTAGTGGTCTAGTAAGTGATGCCACTGGGGACCTTGAGCTCCCCATTTCCTGGATCAGCAGGAAGGGGACTGGCTATGGGACACACAAGATGACGGTCCCCAGTATGGCCAAGATGGCATGATAAATGCCACGATGGGGTACACTCCTCACTGTGGCTATGCCAGAGTGGTGCCCTGTAGGAAAAGCCTTCTGCACCAGCTCTGAGGTCAGTATCAATATGATACTCTTTCTGTCTGGAAGGTTAATGTCGGTACACAGAGACTTGATCCCAGTCCATATTTAAATATTTAATACTGGGCTCTTCTGTCTAGCCAAGAAAGGTATAACAAGACCCAATGGCTGGAAGCTGATGCTAGACAAATTTATATGGGAAAGCATAAGTCATGAGAGTAATTCATCATTGGAACAACTTAATAATGGCCATGGTGGATTTTCCATCACTAGACATTTTTAAATCAAGACTGGACGTTTTATTAAAAGATCTGCTCTGTGAATTATTTCAGGGCAGTTCTCTGGCCTGTGTGATGCAGAAGGTCAGGCCAGATGGTCACAATGGTCCCATTCAAATCATGAGAATCATCCCACCAGGTTTCAGTAATACCAACCGGATCAAATTTATGCTAGTAAAAGGGAAATTCCAATTCCTCTGGTTACCCAGGCTCCAAGCATTGGTGTAGAAACAAGTTAACTTGCTTCTTTGCTCAGTCCCCCACATTTGATGGCATCCCATCCCCATCTCTCTTTTGTATTGTGTGTGGAGGAGGGCCAGGGAGAAAGGCTGGGCAAGCAGCACACAGAGTAAACTATCTGCTTTCAGCAAGGGTTTATTACAGCCTACCCAGAAATGACAGAAACAATCAGCACTATTCCCAGATTCCAGATCAACGTTTTTAAATGTGCCTAAGTAACATAGGAGTCTACTCCTAGCCCTTTCATTGGGACTTAGGATCCGAATAAACACTTTTGAAAGATTTGTTTCTTTTCTTCAGCCCTGCCTCCCACTCTGCGGGTGTGCTGCAAAATACATCATTCCCACCCTAGGAATACTGCTAAGTCACTGATAAACCTTCTACGTGCAAATCAAGAGAAAACATTTCACTGAGCACATCAGTAGAAAGCCCACAAACATCAAACCCTGAGGCAATCACAACCTAAGGTTGCACAAACAATTGTGACAACTTTCACACACTCACCCACTCACAACCAATCTTCAACCAGAAATATTCTCAATGACTACCATTCAGAAAGGCCTTCAATTTCTTAGTATTTTTTAAAAACAAGTGAACCTTTGGCTTCATTGTCTATATCTTTCTATGCTGACTGACAATTGATAAAGGCATAGTTAAATATATTTAAGAGAAGAGCACTGAGTAAAATTAGTTGAATTATTCATGGCAAGCAAGATTTCCGATAAGAAAACCTGAGCCGTTATCTGTTTGCAACCTGGCTTTGAGTTTTACAAATCTAGTTCATTATTCTTCATCAGTTTATGCAAACATGTTTCAGCCTGCGAGGTGTTTTTGAATTCTTCGTTTCTGCTCTTGGTTATCTGTGGCATGCAACTGATTTGATGAGTCAAATGCTCTGTAGGAGAATGGAGTAGACCACCAGTGGTGTACTGTGGGTCTCTGGTGCCCGGGGGCCAACGCTTACATTTGTGGCCCCCTCTACCGCAACCTCTTATGCTACCTGTGCAGGGCAGAAGGGGTCCGTGGCTCCCACCAGTGGCGCCGCCCCCCAGCTGTCCCAGGGAGGGGAGGGGTTGGTATCTGTGAGGGAGGCAGAGATGCCGCATTCCTCCGCCTGTGCCCTTGGGACTTTGGGGTGCAGCCAGGCTCAGCCACCACCCTCCCCACGCACCTGCCTCCTGCACCTCCCCCCACCAGTGTAAGACTGAGAACCACACCACTGTGCAGTCCTGTGCACCCTGCTGTTCACCGGAGTTATTCCCCTTTGCGGGGTGGCACAAGTCCCCAGTGCTGCCCACTGACACTGGTGTAGCTTTAATGGCTCAAGCCGTCCTTCCGCTGCAATGTTCCCTGCAGCCATGGCCAGTCTTGCTGTCTTTTTGAACCCCGGCGCGGAGGGGTCAGAGTCACCGGAACGCCCCAGCTGTTAACGGGCTTCTGTAGGCTTCACTACTGCACTGTAGCTTGTGCCTGCTCTAACCTCTTGCTGGCTCAGTGCGCACAGGTGAATTTCACCCCGAGCACAGGAACCCACCCATTTCCGCGGCCTGAGGATGGGGACTAGGAAGGGAGATGCACGTGGCTGAAGGGAACGGATGCTCAGAAACCGCATGCACATTTCCAAGGTTTTTTGCAACATTTGTCAAACGGCTGCAGCCCCCGTTCACGTTGTGCCAGATATAACAGTATTGGCTCTCCTGGCCCTCACTGAGGGTAACACTGCTGACTATTGCCCAGCCCCCTCTGTTCTCCAGTATACCCCATGCTACTGCCCAAGCCGCCTGTGCTCTCACACCCGCAGAGCCCGGAATGGGTAACAGCAGCTAGCACGTGCCTGGAAGGTGAAGAGTGGCCAGTCAGACTCCAGGCTTGTGTAAACCGGGACCAGGAGCCCCAGCTCCAACTAGGTGCCGAGGGCGGAGTTTACACACAGTGGGCTCTGCTCCTCTCAGGACTTAGTGCACTCCAGCAGAGCGTACCTCGACCCAGCATTTCACTCTGAGCTACAGAGCACCTGCCCCTCTTCTCCCCTGCCACAGAGCTCTCAGCTTCCAAGGACCCCCCTCTCCTGTCAAATTCCCTCCTGAAGCAGCACTTCTCCCACAATGCCCACTTGTGGATTAAGGCCAAGATTTTAAAAAATGGGCACTCAAAGCGAGGCTCCTAAATTCGTATTTAGGGGCCTAAGTAAGTGTGCTGGTTTCCCTAGGAGCGGAGTAACCCACCTGCTCCTATTAAAGTCAACAGAACAGAAAGGCATTTCCAATCTTAATAAAGGTTGCCACCTCACCATCCATCATTTATTATTTTATTAACACCACAATGGGTCTTTGGTTACATAGCTCAGATGGTTTTGTGATGGCTAAACTGAAGCACAGAGAAATTAATCAAGTTGCCTAGATCTACATAAGTCTGTTTGTACAGCAATTTGAAGATGTGAAGTACTAGGAGTTAACTAACCCTCCCTTTAAAGTGGATATATGGATAGCTGCTTGGTTGTGTGGATATACTGAGAGTGCAGTTTGTAGGTTTCACTCTAAAGTGAGAAGGCCAAAAATAACATCTAGAGAGTGAAAAGTAGCAGCACTTTGATGGCAAAGAAATGCAGAATGAAGGGAATGGAAAACAGGGAAAAAAGGAAAAACATAGTGAAAACATATGCTTGTTTGGTATTGGAGGGCACAGAAAGGTATGTACATAAGAAGGTAGGGAGAGAGAAAAGTGGTTAATGACACTTTAATATATATTGTGGGCAACCAGTTCTGCCAAAAAAACCACAAACAGAGCATTGCATTTGTCTGCCCAGTCAAAGGTAAGTGAACTGAAGAGGTCTGAGGTGGTCTGAGGTGCAGGAAGCAAAGGGACTATACACCATTGATACTAAAGACAGAAGGGAAAGGAGATTTTTCAGAATACAGACTTTTTTCCCTATAGATTCCAGAAAAAGAGATACCAAGGTTTGTGGTATTTGTAGCTAACTTGCTAGCAGTACAGCAGGTTTTAAAGGACTTCGATGATAATCTAGGATATGAAAAGGAGAACAAAGAATTACCAGATTAAGTCAATTAGAATGAGAGCAAATTAGTTGCAGGAAAAGTATCAATATCAAGTTACCGGTAATAAGAGCAAGCTTGGTACAAGCATAACTTTGGACAAACTAACATCCCTTTATAATAGCAGACAAAGACTGTTTGTAGAAATAACAGGGTTAAAACAGAGACTAACAAACTCACAGTGTTCCTGATGGCAGACAGATGGATTTCAAAGTCTTTCAAACTTATAATACAAAGCTTCCCTCCTCAGAGCACAGATATCTGGAAAATTACTAGAACAAATTATTCATCAATGTCTAAGCACCTAAAACACAGGGCTATAATAAGGAATAGCCAGCATGTATTGGTCAAAAAAAAAAATCATGCCAAACCAACCTAATTTCCTTCTTTGACAGAGTTGCTGGCCTACTGGATAAGGGAGAAAACAAGTAGATGTGATATATCATGGTTTTAGTAAGGCTTTTGATACAGTCTCATATGACATTCTCATAAGCAAACTAGGGAAATGTGTTCTAGGTGAAATTACTGTACAGTAGATGCACAACTGGTTGAAAGACTGTATTCAAGGAGTAGTTATCAATGGTTCACTGTCACCAGGGAGGGTGTATCTAGTGGAGTCCTGCAGAAGTCACTCTCTGGTTTGGTATTATCCAATATTTTCATTAATGATTTGGACAATGGAGTAGAGAGTATGGTTGTAAAATGTGTAGATGACACTAAGCTGGGAGGGGCTGCAAGCACTTGGGAGGACTCTATTAGAATTCAAAATGATCTTGACAAATTAGAGAATTGTCTGAAATCAGCGAGATGAAATTCAATAAAGAAAAATTCACAGTACTATACTTAGGAAGGAAAAATCAAATGCACAACTACAAAACGGGGAATAATTGGCTACACAGTTTGTTATAGAGAATCACAAATTGAATAAAAGTCCACAAGGTGATACTGTTTTGGAAAATCCTAATATAAATCCTGGGCTGTATTAGGAGGAACGTTGTATCTAAGACATTGGTGATAATTATCTTGGTCTACTCAAAACTGGTGAGGCCTCATCTGGAGTACTGTGTCCAATTTTGACCAACACATTTCAGAAAGATGTGGACAAATTGGAGAGCAACAAAAAATGATGATAGGTTTAGAAAACCCAATCTATGAGGAAAGGTTACCAAAACTGGGCATGTTTACTCTTAAAATGAAAACTAAGTGGGGACCTGATAAGTCTTCAAATATGTTAAGGGTTGTTATGAAGAAGACACTGATTGGTTGTTCTCCATGTTCACTGACCGTAGGGCAAGTAATCAGTTTAATTTGCAGCAGGGGAGACTTAGGTTATATATTCAAAAAAATTTCCAAATATAAGATAATTAAGCTCTGGAATAAACTTCCAAAGGAGACTGTCTAATCCCCATATTTTCAAAACATCGAAGTGAGACACATGGCTCCTGAGAGGAACAATTGTCTGCAGACAATGCAGACAGCTGTGATGGACCACCTCTATTTACAAATCTTGAACACTACACCCCGACATTCCAACAACTTGCAAAATGGCAGAATACACTAAATTGAGATCACCATTTCAGATAACCTAATCACAGGTCCCTCCCACTACATTCAACCTCCCAGAAGATGGAAAAGAAAAACTCCTTTGAGTGCTTCACTTACATTCCTTGTTTAATTGCTTATCTTTATTGAAACAGCACTGTCATCTTTTCGTAAATTCAATAATATATTTAGTTCAGGTACAGCTCAACCCACATATGGCACAACATTCACCACCCCATTCTATTAATTCAGAATAAAAGCAAACTCTCAAACATTCCCCTGCTTACAGACAGCATTCATTGACCACCACGACCCCCTGGCATCAAAGCAGGAGCATAGTGCATCTCTGATCCTGTTTCCCTTGACTATATGGGCCATTTTGCAAGGGCACCTTTTCTGGCTGCCCATAATTTTGAGAATCTCTTGACTTCCTGCTCCCATCCAGCCTCCCAGATTTCTCCATTGGCCTCTCAGATGTTGTGCAAAATACAGCAGGCAGTTATTACATGAGGTATATAAAGATGAGTAATATCCAGCCTTATCATAAGGTGCCTTTCCACAAGCCTTCCAAAAAATGAAAGCTGTAGCTACTGAGTCAGAGTTTAAGGCCAGAAGGGACCACCAGATAATCTAGTCTGACTTTCTGTATATCACAGGCCGCCACCACCACCCAGCACCGAAACCAAAAACTAAATCTCTCCTTTCTCTCGTCCAAGTGGCCATTGTAAGGTTTCATAAGCCAGGGAAGCACAGATCTCCCAGAATTAATCTTAACTCCATTAATGTCCATAGTGTTCTGAGAAGTTCCTGTGCTCAATCCATCAGCCAGTCATGAATGTCTTTCCATCACAGACCTCCCCAGACCAACAGTAACATGGCAGCGGGGATGAAGGGGGGGGGCAAAGTACAGGTATGTGTCCCCCACCAATAGCCTCTATACTGTGTAGGAGCCCCACGTGTACAAAGCCATCCAATAAACTCCAGTGCATTGCCAAGCTTTATAACATGGCATAGCAGACACTCTCACAAAGCATTGCAAATCTCCATGACAATAGCCTCAACTGTCAACACCAAACTGGTTAACTACTGACCAGTAACAATCAGTGATGGCAATACCTCATCATGGCGAGAACTAACATTAGTGTTCTGTGACTGCAGTCTGTGCAGATGAATAGGTAAATTGTCCTCATCATCCTGAAGTTCTGTATCACTATCCTGTCCCACCTGCCAGTGCTAGTTGACTGAGCCCAGAAGTGGCACTCCACTAAGTAAATTTGCTCCAGCTATGTGCTCTTCAGAAGTAACGACTTAGTTTCCTCTTCCTCCTTCAATAGCTGTATCATGGTCTTATAAGTCCTATGAAACCAAAGAGCAAACTCCATCCGCCTGCATGTCACAAAACACATGAGCATCATAATCCTGTTCATATGAGTGACTTTTCACGAGTTGACCACAGTGCTCAACATTGGGTCAACCTTGCTGCCTGACGTCAGGTAGAAAATAATGCTGGCAGAAAGAATGGTTGCTATTGCTAAGAAAAGAATCATGGGACTTTGTTAGTCTGACTCCAAGTCCCAAAATTCCTGGAGTTTCTGGTATGGATAATGCATCACATGAAAAAAACAGCATAGATCAGTACACCATGGGATATCTATGCCGAATGCTGAGCGGATAATTAAAAGTAACAGAGCTGTGTGGACATGATTAACAATGAAAATACCATAACAAAGTAGGGTGGTCATAGCACTTTAGAGCAAACAGGCTACATTACTGTAACGTCACTGTGTACACGTGCCCAGAGAGCAAGCCCCACTGTGCTAGGTGCTATGCAAACACACAAGACAGCCCCTGTCCTGATGAGGTTTCTTTAAATCCTGGTTATTACACAGCTGGGTCAAAATCGTATCAGATCTGAAACTGGGAGTGAAAGGTATAAAAAAGAAAAAATACAACTGACAGTAACAAAGAACCACACGGGAAAAGTGGATTAGAAGTAGAATTGAGACAAATAACTTGAAGAAAGTTTAAAACAGATACCAAAACAGTCACAATAATTTATTACTCTGAGATCTGAAGATGCAGGATAAGAATGAGCATTTCTTCCCCCAGCCTTCATCCACCAATACTCTCACAGCAAGCAAATGCCTGGGGACTGCCTATTTACTGAGGCCCGATAACCCTGTGCTGACCTATTCTCCATGGACCTTATTCTCACAGAGCAAGGCCTCACTTTCCAAACTGATGCTTGGCAACACATTGTGTTATGAAGAGTCAACAGTTGCCAATACAAATAATGAGAAAAAAAGGTAGCACAGTCAAAGAATGAAGCAGGGATCTCAGAAGACTGACAGATTAATTTTCTGCTCATTTTTAGGTAGTTCTGAGTGCTCCTAGCACCAGAGTTTGGGCATGCTAAATACACAATTTAGGCCGTTTTTTCAGTTGTATTTATACCTTTTTATGGTATACTATATTACTTGATCATGCTTGACCCAAACTCACTCTGAAATAAAAGCTAATACAAACATATGTTCCATGCTGTGGGGCAGAGTGACTCAATGGCAACCATTCTCTGTGCATGAAAGGTTTATAGGTATTCACAAAGTTGTTACCTCAGTATTCACCAAGACTATTAATAGATTTTAAGGCCAGATGAACCATTATAATTGTCTAGTCTTACCTATCTTGCCTGAAACAGCTACCTAAATATCACTACCATTTAGATCTCCTATCATCCCGTTCAATAAATGATAAGAACGTCAACTTGAACAAACATGTTATCAAAAAAAGATTAAATAAATAAAAAGATGGTATATTCCAAGTGTCTGAAAACAAGTTCCTATGTCAGAATATTATGTGAAAAAGTTGGATGGAGGGTCCCTTTATCCATCTCTAAAACATGTATGAAGCACTTTAAATACTGACAGAGTACAGACACCAGTTGATATGGCAGCTCTAACAATTCAAAGCAAGATTACATGTGAGGTTAGGAGAAACAAAAGAAAAGGGATTTATGAATTGCATCATAGGGTATGTCTACACTTACAGCAGCTAGACGCTGCATGCCCAGCCAGCATGGGTATAAATACCAGTGTGAACTGTGAGGCATGGCTTAGGTGGATAGAGTGCACTACACGCCTGAAATGGCAGGCTATATACCCTTCACAGGCTCCCTGCATGCCCAAGCAGTGCCTTCCACATGTACACTGCTATTTTTAGCAAGTGTCCCATTACTAGGGCCTTTCCCTGCTGCCTCTGCCTTCCACTGCAATGTGTAGCTAGACTGCAGTGACCAGGCTGGACACAGCTGGCTTTTCACTGTGACACGTACTCTACACGCAGACATAGTCACAGCAACATAGAAAGACTCCCAACTGACTGACACCCAGCTGCAAATCTATTGATGCCCATTGGGATAAAATACAGGAAGCACATCACTCCACAAAAACAGCACAAATAGAGGGAAAGAGGAAGCTTCATCTCTCTCCAACTCAGAAATACTTGAGAGATGCTCAAATGACACCATTGTAACCTCTTCCAGAGCCAAACTGGACATCCCAGCATTGACTAATGTGGGCTGCTCACCAGTTTGGATTCTGATGACACCTTCAACACCTTTGTTTTCTGAGGCCGTCTACATTTACCTCCAAGATTCTGCAGCAGTTGACAGGAGTTACGCAAGCTACGCAAAAAACGTGAGTAACTCATCAACTTCTGTTTCTGTTCTGCGTGCCATCTTCACCACACTGCACCACTTGAGAAGGTGATCTTAATATGTTGATTTCTGGATTGACTGAGCGGGTCTTTACTGATTGCTCAGTCAATCCAGAGAAATTGATCTGACGGCATCAAATTTGCCGCCATCAGTGAAGCTATAGCCTGAGTGAAATGCAGTCAAGGCTACTAGCTATGGCTCTGCATGCTTTTCTGCTGCCTGAATCTGCATCTTGTGCCTACTCCTCTGGTTCTAATTTGGAACTGTCTCAAAGCATCTTCAACCCCTTTGGAGATGAACTTGCAGGGTCTCCTGGCTTCCCTCACCTCAAATCCAGATGTTTTGGTAGCTGCTCACATGGCCCTACGTATACGCTCTCATATGAAAGCCAAGTTAGGCACTGCAAACACAACTCTGCCACTGACCTTTTAGCGCCAGCTCCTTTCCTCAGCACTGTTTGCCATTCCTACCACCTATCCCTCATCCCTATCCCAACACAGCATTCCCTGCCAGTACCAATGCACTGCTTAAGTAACTTGGTTTAAAGGTCCACTTTTAGTCAAACTGGTGATGTTTGTGTGCGGACAACGCCTGAAACACATGAATTAATTCATCCAAACTGATGTGCAGCTCTCTCTGAGTGAAAAATAGCAACGGTTGTGGTGCTGTACAGCTGCAGTGGACAGGATACGACTGCACACAGCTTAGGACAAATTGTTAGCAATAACTCTTCCAGCTGAATCTTCAGAGGGAATGCTCTGGCTTGGCCATGAAGTCGAAACACACCTGTTCCTCTGAAGAGTGCTGTGGGAGCCTCAAGTGGTCAGGACTTCTGTTTTGTTTCTCATTAAAAAAAGCAACACCGTGCCTCAGAACATCATGCCCAGGCTTTATTAGCTTTTAGCTCTGACTTGCTAATGCGGCTTCCAATCCTTGTCCTGTGGAGTGGACTTGCGGTGAGTTTGTTTGCCCCTCTGTGGGGCTGCCTCTACTACAAGGGAATTCAGAGTGAGATGAGTAAATAGAAACTCAGCACTTTTAGAGGGAACATAATATTTTTGTTCGCTCTTTTGCAAGTCGGAGTGAGGCAGCTGGGTTTTGCCAGGTATTTGTGGCTTCATCTATTGGTAAGGCTATTTTGGATGGGGCTGTCATATGTAAAATTTTAAAAAGTTTGTGGTGGGTTTGATAGACTTCTTCCAATGAAATCTCCAGGTCTTGTGGAGTTGAAGCCCTTTTCCATGAATCTCTCCCTCGTGGTAATAGAAAGGATTCATGTCCTGGGTTGGAGGCAGGTCTTAGGGACTTCTCCAGGAGGATCGTTTTGAGCCTGAGCTCTCTGTCTCTACTGGTTCATGCTTTTAAGTTCATACGGTGGGGGCATTTTTGAGAAATATGTCCTTCACCAAGGCAGCAGATACACTTTGGGAGTGTCTGTCCAAGACAGGCATGGCATCCCTGCATGATGAACGAACATCGTTTGAAACCTGGTGAACCAGGCATGATAACTACTAGCCTAAGCTAAATCTAACAAGGAATTTTTTTTTTAATAGGGGGAAGGAGTAATAAATAAAAACTGACTAAACTACTAGAGAAAAACCAACGCTAACCTATTTTATATAAGTATTAATGGGCTATGAAAAGAGCAGTTGCAGGCTCCATCTCAGATCGTGGACGAATGAGAAGGAATTGAAGGGGCTCGGGTTGTGCACGTGCAACTCTAAACGCCAACAGTGAGATGGATTGCATATGCAGAACCTGAGCGGGCACCCTTAAGGAAATCTCCAATCACATGCCAAACACCTAGAGTGGAGCACTCACGGGGACACTATTTAATGAAGAATATATTAGTTGTAGAGTATGGTCACTTAATTTTATCAGAAGAGTGATCTTCCAGGATCAGTAATACATCAGAAAAGAACAAAGTGACAATATCAGTTGAATTTTAAAATATTAACATAAAAGCAAAAATTCCAAGATACAGAAAATTAGGGTTTACAGTGAAATGTTTCATTAGCCATAATGCATAGCCTGTTTCAACTGATGAAGTGTGACAGTTAAAATACTAGAAATACCCAAGAAGTGAATGCCAGTATTGCTGGTTTTTTAAAGTGTGAGTTAAGTAACTTATTCTATGAGTTTCTAAACTGTTTTATTAAAAGTTATTACTAATAAATAAATATAATAAATAAATAATATAATAAATGTTACTAATAAATATTGAGACTTATTTGTTTCAAAACAATAGAAACATAACAAAATTTAGGGATTGATTCTAATTTAAATTACACCAAAGTAAATCTGGAATGGCTCCATCCATTTCAGTAATCAACTGAATATAAAAAGAGCTACTTTAGATTTGCACTAATGTACACAAAGCACAATCTGGCCATTAGTGTTTGTCCTTTATTTCAAAATTTCTTTGAAGATATTTGCCAAAAACGTCAGCTCTGTGCTTAAAGTAACCGATACCAAATTGCAACTGTCCTTCACTTATTAAACCTATAATATAATCTGTAACTAGGCTGGTCCTCAGCGGACTGGTTGCCTCACAATAAATAGGTAAATAAAGGAACTCCAACTAGATCTATGGAGATGCCAATGTTTGATGAGAATGTTTGCAGGATGCAGCTCGATTTCAACATAAAAAACCTTTACTGCCACAATGATACATTATATTAAAAAAAAAAAAGTTATGTTTTCCCAAAATGTTTCCAAAAGAAGACACTTCGTTTAGTACATGAAAAACTAAGTATATAATTAACATTTCGTACAGAGGTCTGGCAGAACATGAGGTTATATTTGAACACGATATGTTCATTATTTTTACTAGCTATGTGAGGGGTAAATGCATTCATTGTAATCAGGTATTGTTAGAATGGTAAAAGTGAAATGCTTCATGAGGGAATAGTGTAAACTGACAAAAGAACAAATGGTATTATATAAGTTAAAAATAAATGATTACTTACAGAAACTGATCAAAATCATCTGACAGTTTAATGTCTCAAAGTACCCATAACGACACACATGCATAATCTTTAAGAGAAGCACGCTCTCTTCCTACACAATGAAAGGGAAAGGCCCTGAGATCTGATTGATTCTTCTCTCTATTACATAACATTAATAAAAAAATCAATATTTATTTTATTGGCTTTATTTTATAGGTTTATATTGGCTTGGTATGAATGTAATTCATCAAAAGTAGAAAAAAATTCCCTATCAGCTAGACAGTGACTACTTCTGAACAAAAAGAGGCTAATTATGACTTCAATTAAGCACCAGCTGCTTTTTTCCTGCAAGTCTTTATTAAGGTGAATAAACTATTAATATAAAAGGCAGGTAAAAAACTATTTTTACCAGAGGGAGAGCAAACTGTCTGAATGCTCTTTTATCCAACTTTTTTGACCCTGGAGTGATAAAATATGAATTATTTTGATTTTCAGGACACATCATTAATTAAATGTAAATTATTGCTCTAGTCCACAGCAACGTACCAAGCCAAACAAACAGAGGAATGCCTTGGCCTAATTAAAACATCATACTGTTGAGTCATATTATCAGCAAGGCTCCACATAGAATTAAGTTTGCTTAATTTTACATTTGGAGAATTTGAAATCAAGGTTCACATTTTTATGACATTGTGTGGTTCATCATATAAATGCAGTTTGTATTTCTTTGGCCATAAGAAACAGTTTACAGAGAATATCCAAGTGACACTACAAGTATACGAAACCATACTTTACATTATGTTCAATACCGTAAGTATTTTTACATCACCCTTTCTTGAGAGCCCTGGTAACTGGTATGGATTAAACAGCTACACTTAATTTGATTTAGAATAAGTGGACTGGAAATAAGCAGACCCGTTACCTGGAAGTACATGAAATCTTGAAGACTGAAACCTTTTTACAGACAGATTATATGGACCTTAAAAAAAACAAAACAATCCCATAGCTGGATGCACAAAAACTTTTTATTAAATACATAGTTTTTTGCCACTCAATGCTACTCAATTATTTAAAGACATAGAAACTGACAACTGTATTCCTTAAAATACCCTCCTCTCCAATGCTTTTAAAGTAATTAAAACAGTAATGAATGCCCCCACCTTTCCTGTTTTACGTAAAAAGGGAAGGCTGTCTGCTGCTATCAAAGGTGCACAGTAGATAAAGCCAATCTGGTCAGTGTACTGTACAGTTCTTCAGGTAGTTCTTTGTAGCATCTTGACTACACTTTGCACACATACAATCTATTGCAGTACAGTGTGTTTTAAACATTAATACAACCATCCCCTGCCCTATGAGCTGGGGTAGGAGGACGGAGAGGGTACACTGGCTAACCACACTTTGTATATTTCAATCCATTATTCTTAAAAAAAAAAAAAAAATCTCAACATCCTGCCAGCACACTATGTATCAACCTTGTATGAAAAGGTACAAGATGACTTACAAACCCTGTCAGCATGAAAAGTGCTATAGCATAAATTTTAACTAATAGATTTCATATGCTCCCCCATTTACTTTAACAGAGATAGTTGTTTAAGGTGCTTTTAGATTTTGCATCGCAGAACTGGGTCACTAAAATGGCCATGTGACAAGATGTATTAACAGTTTGTAGTCCAAGTTTTCAATACTGGTCCATAATGCAGCATGTTTTAATAGCTAGTTTCTAAAACCGGGCATCTGTGGAGCAGGGGCTCCCTCTACTGGGGCAGAGGATGATACAGTCATTAGCTGCCCACCATGCATTCTCTCATTCACTCGCAGCTCACACCCATCCTGAAGCATACGTATAGCTATCCGTGCAATGTTTTTCGAGTCATCAAGTCCGCTATGAGGCCGCCCATCATAGTTCATTCCCAGCTTTTCAAGCATGATTGTCAACTTGGTCTGGTTTCTGGGAACCTGACAAAGAAAATGAACCATGTTAAATAAATTAGACAAAATCTCAGTATGAAACACTACATCACCCTGCGTAAATTTTCATACTGTAATGTGTCTACTATACCTAGCATTTCTGTGCCACTTTTGGTCCAACTCTCAAAGCATTCTGTACAAAATCAAATCTCAGAACATTCCTGTGATGTAACTAAGGAGTATCCACCTTTTACAGATGAGGACACTGAGGCTTGGTCTACACTGGCTGCGGATTTCGGCAGCAGTTGACATGAGATATGTAAGCTACATACAGTAATTTGTGTATCTCCCGTTGTCTTCCTAACATCTATTTACTGCGGCATCTCCACTGCGCTGTGCCAATGGGCAATGCCCTCCTGTTGACACAGAGCTATGCTTCTGGCCAGGGTGGATTTACAGAGTCGACTTCCAGGTTCAATTGAGCGAGTCTTCACTGCTGCTCAGTCAAACCCGCAAAATTGATCTCGCACTGCCAGCGGTACCATTGGCAGTATAGACATAGCCTGAGGGACACAGAGATAATAGTCCTGTCTAGACTAGGGAAATTTCTGCAAACATTTCACACCACTGCCAACTATGGTTCAGCCAATGCTGGCAACAGCAGGGTGAACAGGTTGCCACCAGCATTTCAAGCACCGTATTAACACTGCTCACAGCAACATCTAACTGACCTGGGGCAGATTCTCAAAAATGCCCAAGTGAGTTAGAAGCATCACAGAAGATTAGGGTTGGAAGGGATCTCAGGAAGTCATATAGTCCAACCTCCTGGTCAAAGCAAAGTTGCAGAGGGAGAGGTCTAGGTCGGATCTTAGAAAAAAATTTCAATAGGAGGCTGGTGAAGCACTGGAATGGGTTACCTAGGGAGGTATTAGAGGTTTTTAAGGTGCAGCTTGACAAAGCCCTGGCTGGGATGGTTTAGTTGGGGTTGGTCCTGCTTTAAGCAGGAGGTTGGACTAGAGGACCTACTGAGGTCCCTGCTAACCCTAATCTTCTGATTCTAAGAGTAGTTTGGAAGAGGTTAACAAGAAGTTAGAAATGATCTTCAACCCTGCAGCTTCTTTGGATAAGAAATCGTGTGGAAATCTAGAGAAAATTATGACTTAATTCCCCAAGTGATTTACAGTGGCTCTTATGTAACCATTTAGTTTCACTGCCATGTTGGAATCAGATGGTAAGCCAGGCCCTATTCCTATTTTAACACACAGCCTAACTAGGCTGCTAAACTCAGAACTCATTAGAACCTCAAAGGATCAAGTATAACAGTTTAAGCCTTCTCAGGATAAAAAGCAGCAGCATGGTCTAGTAACTGAGTTAAGTTTTTCTGATTTGAACCTTAGCTCTGAGTGATTTTTTGTGACTTTAGGCAAGTCTTGCAATCTTTCCTCCCCATTTCCCCTGTGATACTGTCTCAGAAAATGGGGATAATGCTGCTTACCCACTGTAAGTCATAAGGGAATTGTGAGATTAGCTCTTTGTAGTGTATGGTTTTTGAAGATGTAGAGCAATAATTGCTACAGTAGTATTAAACATGATCACACCTGAGTGAACTAGTTCCCGTGTGATAGAACCGCATTGCTTCAGAAGCACCAGTATTGTAGAAAAGACTGCTTGAAATTGCAATAGTGAAAACATGAGCCAAGATTTTCAGGCCAAAGAGACTAAAGTTAAGGTCTTAAACCTTTATTTAAGCACCTAAGCAGTGGCCTGATTTTCAAGAATTCAAAAGAGGCTGTGGGTGCTCAGCACCTTTGAAAAATACTATTTTGTTAGAGTCCTGCAACCTAAATAAATGCCACTGAAATTATAGAAACTTGACCCTGCACAGTACAAAAAATCATTTACATAAAGATTTGTGCAAGGCTTTACTTATGCCAAATTTAGACTGAATTTTCCCATCTAAAAAATGATCTGCAATCAGTTCAAACCTTGTAGAAGTTTCCATATGATTTGCGAATGTTGATCCACTTTTTGGCAAAAGAGGGATATTTGATACGGCTGATACGGCACTGGATATTCAGAAATTTACTCATATCCCAAGACCTTGGGGGAAAAAACAGGAAAGAGAAAAAAGCTAAAGACAAAACTTTAACAGGGAATCTTAAATGAGAGTAGAATAGACGATTATTTGAAACATTTTCAAAATAGAAAACTTTCGCATAAGCGTTCTTTGTCTTTCCTTTAGAAGGATGGAAAGGAGGGAAAACATCTTGCATAAGGAAAACTGCATCACTCATAATAAGCAATATTAGCAAAAGAGAAAGCAGGGACTCTTTGGCTACTATCCCTAGTCATTTCCAGACACTAAAGCAAGAGCTCTCTACTTTCAGGACCTTATCCACACTCCTGGAGGATGTAGACATGGCCCCAAGGATTTCCAACCCTTCATTCTGAAGCCAGTCACCCTCCCAGCCCAACGCACATCCAACCCACAAGATGCCTTTTTCTATCAATGCAGTTGACTGATAGGGGAAGAAGGTACAACAGGATTTCCTGAGTGACAGTCACTTCAGGAACACATCTAAAGCTTGCCTTATAGAGGGAAAAACCCTACCATTGCTTGCCTGAATCAAGTAATGAACCAATTGGATTGTTTTACATCTTTAAATAAGATGTAAAAACTGAAGTCCTGACGAAAGGATGACCATTCAAAATCCCATGGTATTTTTATCAAGAACAGAGCCAAGTACCCTGACTAAATTCTAACTCAGAATTTATAATCTCCCTGTGTAAGGCAACCTCTTAGTTTGAATTTGTACAGCGTTCTTCGCTCTTTTCTGAACTGTAACATAGCACTTCCTGTATGTTTTTCAAGAAATAGAACCAACTTTCACTCCAGAAGTGACCACATTTCAGTGAAAAATAAAGTGATCTTTATGTCAAAGGTCTATGGTTTATGGTTTATAAAGTTCATTAAAATCTGTCAGATTTTTGGATGAAAAGCAAACACTTTGTTATAGGAGCCTCCTCATAGCACACACTAAATTTCAAGTCAATAAAAGCTTCCATTATGTTTCCACTCCAGTCTTCACAAGTTTATGACCTTCCAAAACATTCATCTTTTGCTCTGAAATTTTTCTCAGCCTAAAGAGGAGATTTTTGGAGGGCAATTTGTAGGTAAGTTAAAATGCACTTTTCCTTCAGATACTATCTTGAAGAGCATAGTACCTATACATATAGAAGTGCCTATAAATAAAAATGAACTAACAACACTCTTAAAAGGCTATCAACAGATATTTGAAATTTTTGGCTTAGCATGGACAGAATCTTCAATGAAAACTAAGGTCTTTCCTTGGTTTGGAGATAAAAATAAAAATAAAGTTAAGTGACTGAAAAAAAGTCACTGCTGAGCAAGACACTGACATCTGCTAAAACCAAAGCCCAGAGCCAAACTAAGGCCAGCCCTCTTTGTGATATCACTGCACATTCTTCCAGGATAATACAGAAGGGCCTAGCAGGGGAAAAGGCTGCTTCTGGGACAATTTACTTGGGAAGATTGTGTCCCACTGAAACTTAGCATTCTTAAATATATAAATATATTTTAAGACATGGGCAAAGAAAATTGTCTTGCTGACCCCATGAGTAAGGGTTCTCTAAACTTTTTCCTAAATTGAAATTATATAGTTTTTTAAAATCTTCTTCAGGTACAATGATACAGTAATCATAACATAAGGTATACTGTTGCCTTGCTAACCCAGTGTAGCAGAAAACGTTTTCCAGGCAAACAGCAGCACCACCAAAGATAAGAACACGCTTGTTTTGGACACTATGAAGGGGTGCCCACCCCACACAGGACTGGAAGAAGTTAGGATGGCAAAGCAGGACAATTAACTCCACAAGATGCACTTGCGGGAGGAGCCAGGCACAGGTAATTAACTGGAAGTAGGCTCAGCTGGATAGGAACAGGTAGGGCCTGTATAAACCCAGGTGGCTGGCAACAGAAGAAAGCTGCAGGGAAAAAGGCTGCAGTCACTCCCTGAGTGGAGGGAGTTGGGAGGCTGGCAAACTGAGGGGAGGGGTAGCCAAGAGGGTAGGAGAAGGCTCAGGGGAATAGCTGCAAGGAATAAAAGTGCAGAACTTGGCTGCTGACCAGAGGGCCCATGAGCTGGAGCCCTGAGTAGAGGACGGGCCCAAGTTCCACTGCCAGCCACTGTGCATGTAGCAAATACCAGGCAAAGGCAAAGGACAGTGGACTGATTTGGTCCAGGAAAGACTTTGTTACACACTCTTCCCTGGAAGAGGGAACCACCTGGCCACAAGGCTGAGTCACAAAGAGGAGGCTACATTTCCTGGAGTGAGAGAGACTGCAAGACAAGAGGACAGGAGAGACACCGCCAGAGGAGGGCCTGCCCAGAGCTAATCCCAAGGATGGCCAGGAGGACTGCCACTACCAGTAAATGAACCCCGTGACAGACACCATTTACCTCACTAAGGGTGCACTATGAAGTCTGATTGGCATCATGTAAAGATTAACATTTAAAAGTGTCTCTGCAACTTCTCTCTTTAAAAAAAGGGACTGCAAAGACAATTAACACAATAATATTTCACAGTTAAAAAGAGAGACAATTGACTGGGTGTAATGCTCTGGCCTGTGCTATGTAGGTCAGACAAGATTATCGTAATTGTTCCTTCTGGCCCTAAAATATGTGAATTCAAGAGATGCAAAAGTGAAAATTCAGACCAATGTTTGGTTGGCTACGTTGCACATCTATCTAGATACTTATATAGTCCTCATCACCACTGTATCTGAGCCTCTCTCAATTATTAATGTATTTTATTCTCACACAATCCTTGTGAAATAAGGAACTATTGTTGATAAGAAGCTGAGCAGACTGACTCGCACAAGAACACCTTGTGCGGAGCCAGGAACTGAATACTGGTCTCCCGAGTCCAGGGCTGCATTCACTAGACCAGGGGTCGGCAACCTTTACTATGAAAACAGCCATTTTCTGGAGCCGCAAAACATAGCTTATCGCGGCTGAAGAGCCGCATGCGGCTCCAGAGCCGCGGGTTGCCAACCCCTGCACTAGACCATTCTTCTTCACATGTAACATGAAGCATTTTCTATTTTGTTTTCTGGTTAAATATCAGCACACATTAAAAATAATGGTAATGTAAAGCATAAGATGTACTACATAGCCAATATTAACATTGCTTCTGGAACTTCAACTTTTATATTTTCCTGACTTTGACTCTAACTATGCAACCTCAATACTGCAGGTTGTTTTTTGCATTCATATTTGTTAATTTTATTTACGAAATTAAGGATTTGAAAAGTGTGTAAAGCTTTCATTTTCGGCCCACATAAGCCAGAAAGAGATTGCTGGAAAAGAAATGCCACCTAATGGATTCAGGCTTTAGTTCCTACTCAATTTCATTTTCAAAACTATAGCCCAAATGAAAAAAAGTACTGTAGTGGGCCTTTACAGCCAACTTTATATTCTAATTTTGGCAAAACTGGTTACAAAAAGTAAATTAATATAAGAATTGCTTTGCAGTTTTAAAATGCATTTAAAAGATTACTATATAAAATTTGCACCCTGCTTTCTGAGACATACCCATCAGTCAATATGGTATAGTTATATTTGGTTCCCAGCTCTCTCTGTCTCATCCACTCTACAACATTTTGTAGAACCTGAGGAAATGCATCAGCTTTGTCTACGTGGTCCTGAGAATACATAAAAACAAAAAGTCAGGTGCATTTTCTAGAAGAAAATGTGTAGTGTAAGACATTACATTTAAACTAATGTACAGGAACTAACTAACACTGCATACTTCCAACAAACTAAAAACATTTAGGCCTGGTCTACACTTACCTTCCAGATTCGGCGGCAGTCGACAGGAGATACGCAGGTGATATAAATCACTTGCGTATCTCCCGTTGACTTCGCTGCATCTGCTCCGTGCGCTGTCCATACTGCGCTGCGCTACTTACCGGGGTGGTTTTCGTGTGTCGATTGCTGGATCAACTGAGCGGGTCTACACAGACCACTCAGCTGATCCAAAGCAATCGATCTGACGGCGGCGAATTTGCCGCCGTCAGTGTAGACCCAGCCTTAAACAAGAAATCCTCACAAAACCCCTGTGAAGTGGCTAAGCATTACCCCAGTTTCAGAGACAAAGAGAACTTAAGGGCCTGATTTTCATAGGTGGTAAGTACTCACAGATACCATTAACACCACCTCTGGGAGGACAGGCAGATGGGGGTAAAAAGAATCAGACCTTAGTGCCCAGATTTTTAAAGGTATTGAGGTGTTGCTATGCTAAGTGTTGAAATGCCTAACTGATTTAGCAGCCTAAAACTTTTTAAAAAGTGATGTAGACACTTAAGAGCCTAAATCCCATTGACTGTCAATTTAGGTTCCTAAATCAGTTAGACGTTGCAACACTGACCAAGCAACAACTCAATACTTCTAAAAATTTGGGTCTATGTGACGTGCAGTAAGTCAAGCAGCTAGTCCGTCACAGAACTTAAGACTAAAACCCAGAAGCCTGTCTCCCAGTCCCCAATCACTACCAGTCTTTTTGCAATCATTTAGGATTTTTTGGGCTGACAGGAAACTGGCAGCTATAGGGGATCCACATCTAGCCATTAGAGGAATTATCACTGATGCACAACCTTTATTGTTGGTGGAAGTAAAAACAGACATCAGAAAACTCCCTTCTCTCAAAAACCAAAGCCAAAACACAACCACAAAAGCGGCAAGTTTTGATGTTCATCAGACATCTATTGTATGTGCTCTTGATGTCTGAACACAGAAATCAGAAACAATAGCTCAGTCTGTGCATCAAAGACAGACTGAGCATTTGCACTGGGAACAGTCCATAATAATTTTAAGATGGTTTGTAAATTGGCTTATTACATCACTCTCGAACTAATCTAAACTGGTCAAAATGTGATGAGTTCTTGGCTAAACTCTTGAGCAAGGAGATTACAAAAGTGCTGAAGAGGCTCTGGAATGGGCAGAGACAAAAAACTACTAAGGACTTCATGAGTTTTAGGCCTCAAACTATACTTACAAGAATAATATGACTTTTAAAGTCAGTCCATTTTCAATTCCCCTTAATGGAATGCTCTTTAAAACGAATCTTCAAGCAGAAAGAGCAGAGATTTGATTCTGAACAGTCATTTAATCCTTGTGTTATCTGCACAGGTTTGCATAATTCAGACTTGGAATAAATCTGTGTGTCTCCCCTCAGCTCCCAACTTTGATGCTTGAAGAATTGATTCAAAAAGAAATTAAGTGAGGGGAAAAGGGGGGGGGAGGGGCGGGAATCAGGAAAGTAAGCCCTAAATTCAAACAATAAAACTTAAATCTAAAAACCTTGACAAAGTAACCTTTTCATTCCTACTTGTGTCTGGACTCTGATATGGAAGATGTTACCTGAGTGATTCCTGTCAGACTGATGCAGAAGTCTGAAAGCTGGGGATTAATCTCTGGCTTCACATATTCTTGAAAAGTATCCTCCTTCAAGAGGGGATAAAAAAAGTCAAAAGTTTTACAATAACACAGAAGCACACAGTCACAAGTCAGGTTTCATGGGATTTTAGCCTTGTACCTGAAAAGAACGGTTAACTAGCAAACAGCTAGATAATATTCATAGTTGAGTCTTCTCTTTATTAGCCATTATTCATTTGAAGTTTAACAAATAAATGGGACTACAATAATGCAACTAATGTGAGCACTAAAGTTTTGTGATATACTGTTCCAAGGTAAAAAACATTTATCAAAAATAAAATCTATACAAATATACTTGCTTCCATGCGTCATCTTTAATAGACGACTAGGAGTTGCTTGTTTTCCTTCAACTATAAAACCTGCAGGTAATGAACATTATGCTCCCCCTGAAGTTACAGGGAAGCCATGGGCTGCATTCTGATGTGATGTATTACTAGATGACCTCTGTTCCTAAAGCCTCCTGACAGAGCTATCAGGTAAGGTGCACGTATATGTTTGGTTTCATCATGTTGCTAACTGCATGATCCTCTCTCTTCAGTACACCATCGAATGGAAGTCCTAACAGTTCTTTAATCCTGGGCTACTACTAGCTTCTGCAGGGCCATGTGAAGTAGATCTTACCTACCCTAGACAGTTTTGCTGGTGTAGTTATACCAGTACAGCTATACCGAAATACCCTCTAGTATGGATACTATAAGAGTGCTTATACCAGTATAAATGAAAAGAGTTTTTACTGGTAGTTATCTTGGTTAAATAAAGAAACCATGCCCATAACCAACACAGCTATACCACCAAAGGTTTTAAGTGTATACCGGGACTTCTGAAGTCCCAACAGGGTGATGAACATTTGCCTTCACTGCAGAGTGAACCAGGGCTCACACTCAGATGTTGCTCCTCGGCCAGCTCCCAACCACACACAAAGATCTCTGATCTGAGATTAGTGGTGCTTGCAGCCTGAACTAACTGGCTCATCCTAGGGTACATGCTAAAGATAGAGTGAGGATTTTACTTGGGCTGGTGACCCACCCACGTTGCAGTGAGAATGCAGGCTAAACCACTAAAATGCTGTTAATACTCCAGTGTCTTTCCAAATTCCACCCATGTGCCCAAAAGGAGAGAAGTTCTCTCACAATTCACTTGGAAAGAATGCAAGCCATTCATCTTACTACAGCATAAAGAAAAACAAGATATGACCCCTGACGTCCTAGTGACACATGTGAATGCAGTACTAATGAAGGTATAACAACTAGCTTGAGCGTGGCTGTTCATACTCAGGCTAAGCTAACCTCTGTGCTGATTATCTGAATTAAGTCTTCTATGAAGACATACCACTACCAATCAATCTTAGACCAGCATTATAAGAAAGCCTAACTGGAGAAATAAGTCCATGTTTAAGAACATGTTGCCTTTTCTGGAGTTGGTGTAGTGAACTGAGCTCAGGGCTGGAAGCCAAGAACTCCTGGGTCCTAAACCTAGCTTTGATTGGCAAGTGTAGCCTTCAGCAAGTCCCTTAATCTGTTTTAAGTAATCCCATTTTATAAACCAGGAACTATTTAACTAAACCTCAAAACAACCCGATGAGGACCTAGACCGCCATATAGACACCAGGTATTATTCTAGTTCTGTCTATTTGAAAATAGAGAGGCTCTTAAGGGACATTGTCAACAGAGGAAAGATTGAGGACTCTATCCTAGATGACTGTTGGTTAAACTGGACACAAAGATACAGCCAAATCTACTTAAGTCACATTTCCGCCTGATTATTTACGGCATGCAATTAAGATCTAGTCTATATTAGAAAATTTGAAGTGGTGCAATGAAATAGACATTAAATTGACTTAATTACACAAGTGCTCTAAGATTACTATAACTGGAAAAAAAAGATTGAAGGGAAAAAAAGGAAAAACATTTTATGCATTTGAGAGCATTGTTTCTTCTGCTTCTGTGGATCCTAGAGAAAATACGACTGGGAAAAACTGAGAAGCTCTAAAACCACACATGAACAAAAGGACTCAGAAGTGAGTATATTACCCAGATTCAAAAATGTGAAGTATAAACGTTTAAAGGGACGTGGTCAACTTCAATTTTGTTTATTTTTGTTTAATACAGAAGCAAATATATCTGCTTCTTTCTTTTTTTTTTTATGAAGAAAAACTGCCTGTATTTCATGCTAACTGTGTCCCTTTAAACTCAAGGTTTTCTAACTATTTAAAAAGTAATCCACCCCTACTTTCTGAAGCAAAAAAGCTGCAACAGAGCACAAGAAGCAGAGCAAGTAGATCACTTACTATTTCTAGGGTACGGGTGTTTAATAAAACAATAGGAAATTCAATTATTTCATGTGTAAATTCAGGTTGATTGTCCTCTTCACAGGTTGCTTCGAAGTCAATCACACAGATGTAATCATAGTAACTGTCTCTATTAGTGGGCTCCTTCTGCATCAGCTTCTGCTTCTTATAGTAGTTCTTCAACCTCTTTTTCAGGACATCTTTCACTCCCCTGTAGAGGAATAAGACAAGTATTAGAACTCACATTCCAATCCAGTTCTGTTCATATTAACTGCTTCATCACTCCAGAAATGAAGCCAACTCTATAGCTTGAGCTTATTCAAAACAGGGTCATAAATGATGCATAAAGTCACTATACAATCTAGTTTTATCTTCAAAACAGCTAGATCAGGGATTCTCATTGCAAAGATTTCAAGCTGTGATGACCTCCATGCCATGCCACCCTTACTGGCATGCTCAGTGGCTGACAGCTCGCAACCCCTGTCATAATAACCTCCCAATCCCAAGGGGTCATGACCCCCCATTTGAGAACCCCTGAGCTAGATGATAGTAAAGTAGAATAATTTACTTTTCAGTATTTTTAAAAACCTTAACGCTGTGATCCTGGCTCCCTTGAAGTCATTGGCACTTTGGAAAAATGATTACAAAGGCAGAAGGTTAAAAACCAGAGAGAGACATTTTCTAATAAAATTATTTTTAAAACTGTTGTACAGAAGTTGCTAGCTAAGAACTGCCATGTTACAAATCAAGAGGCGGATGAACTATTCCCAGATATAAAAAATTGCTTTAGGAGTAAAATACATTTGGTGATTGAGTGAGATTACACAGGCTTCTCATCTATATAATTCCTCACACATCTTTAGTGCTCGACTAGAATGATAAGTGGTGTTCAGCAAGGCAGCCACTTTAACTTCTTCCCATTCAATGGCAAAGTCTCACTAAACAACAGTGCCATGACATTTATTCTCTCCCCTGGCTTATTTGACAGTTACGCTGACATAGGTTCTGTAGTATAGAGACAGTCTTCACCATTTAGGAACCTGGGCCAAGATTTTTTAAAATGACTATACATCAATTTTGAATGTCTGAGTTTTTTCAGGCTCAACTTAAAATGTCTCAAAAGGGTAAGGTTTGCAGGGATAGGTGTGACACAAAGGGTGGCAATATCATTGATATGCTGTCCTCAATCAAAAAGACAACACAACTGCTTTGAGATCATAGACATCTTGTGAGAGAGGTCCACTATAACTGAAGATGATTGGTGAAGTCGAGGAGGTCTTGACCTATTTTTAGGGGGATGTTGAGGTCTCTGCTGGAAAACGAGTTGGGAATGATATTTAGGTCTAAATTGCTTCATTTTTGTAGCTGGAATGTAAACTCCTAAAGAGCGAAGCATTGCACAAGAGTCTTTTAGCATGTGCACGACCTCATCTGATCTTTACAGAAAATAGTTCAGACTCTTCAAATGGCAAGTCTTCTATTGCAGTCTGCTGCAACTTTGAGGCCTGGTCTACACTTCCCAGCAAATTTGCCAGCAGTCGACAAGAGATATGCAAGCTACATAGAGTAGCTTGCATATCTTCTGTTGACTGCCTAAAGTTCGTTCTGCGCACTCTCCCCACTATGCTGCGCCGACAGGAAATGTGTTCCTGTTGATGAAGTGTTAATAAATCCACCCCTGGGAAAAGAGTAAGTCCATTTCCAGATCAACTGAGTGAGTCTTCACTTCTGCTCAGGCAATCCTGAGAAATCGATCTGAAAGCAGTGAATTTGCCACCATCAGTGAAGACATACCCCGAGATGCCAAGAGCTTTCAACCAGGACAAATGTTGCATAGGCTGCATCAGTTATAGCTATAGGTGGTATCAGCCGCATTTATTGCTGCCTGAAAGAATATTCATGTTTTAAGAAGGCCCTCAGATACCAATGTTAAAAACTGGTCATGAAATTCCTCTAGCAGTTTATCATCAAACTTGAAAATAGAGAAATTAATATAGTTGTACTTAGATAAGAGAGCCTGATAGCTGGCAATTCATTTGGAGTGTGGCAGAAAAATACAGTTTATGGTCATGTAAGTCAAACTTTTTAGGCTCCTTATCTTTTGGAGTGGACTTAGGGTGGGTTTGACGAGACTGCTCATTAGTGGCTGTAACCACCAGAGAATCTAGAACTGGATAAGTAAACAAATGCCCAACCCTTGCTGAGAAACCTTGTACCACCTATCCACTCGCTTGGTCGTAGGAGTAGAGAGGCCAGAGTCTGACAAAGAGTCTTTGCTGGCTCTAACAGGACCTCATTAATAGGAAGGTCAACCCTTTCTGGAGTATGGGTCCGTGAGATATCCAGAAGAATGTGTGGATTTTCCTGCAGTCTTTGCCTATATTCCCAGCGAAGTAGCAACCCTTCCCATGAGATCCCAGAAGACTTTAAAATAATCTAGGGAGGGGGTGAGGGGAGACAATGATTTTAGGGTAACAGCTTCATATGGTGAGGAACAGGACATATGAGGAGGGACGTCTAATGGGTCCTCTAGTAATTCACCCTTCTCCACAGATTCCATGACAGCGGGTTGAAGCATAGGTTCAAGATGCTGAAAAGGTGTTTTATGTCTGGTGGGGGGGAAAGCTTTCTCCCAGAAAACAAACAAGATAGGGGTCTAGAGACCTTCAGGGCAGTCCATGACCCATATGGCCATTGAGACTAATCCATTGATTGAGCCATCCATGATGAGAAACCCAAACTGGAACTTCTCTGCCTGCAAATCCGTCTTGATCCTTAGTCCTGGCAGTAGAAAATCTGAAGCATCTCGGAGAGGCAGATCCTTCTCCCTTCGGAGCCTGAAGAAGACACATAAGCCCATGGGCCCTAACCATGTAAGACTGGGGAAACAAACTGTTGAGGGAGGGTTATCCAGAAATTCAGCCAACAGGAGCAGAGAAAATCAGCAGCAGCTAGGACTTTTGGATAGTAATGATTTTTTCCAGAGGCTGGTAACTTTTTTCACTTTTTACTCTAAACATACTCTCTCTTCAGCCTCACTCCACCTGTCTTCCATGTTTCCCCATCCCCCTTTCTTCCCGTCCTTTCCACTCTCTCTTCAGCTTATTTCCTTCCAATAAAGACTCACTCAAAAAATGAAAACAAAAAACCCCCAATCCCCCACACATACGCACACCACAGAACCAATATGATGCCAACAAAACATCACATTGTTCACCTGACTGTATGTTATGCACCTTCCCTGCAACATCTTTCTCTTTTCCATTTAGATTATAATCTCTTCATGGTAGGGGCTGTTTCTTATTCTGTGTTTGTACAATGCCTAGCACAATGGGGCCTTGTCATGGTTGGGATCCCTAGGTAGTACTGCAACATAAATAATAAGTACATTTTAAATTAGTTTTCTAAACCCTGCATGTTTTGAAAGATGATTTTAAAACCCTTTGCATTCCTACAGTTTTCTTTTTCCTTTGAAAAGAGGACAGATCGTGTTTGTTAAGAATCTTATAATTACATGACCTTTCTACCTACTTTATGAATAAACATCACTGATTAGGACAGCAGAGTTCTGGGAACAAGGGTTATTAAACAATCCTATGTGCTATATCTGCTGGCTTTACCGTAAAGGTACACAACTATGTTTAGGTCTCACCAAGAATCTCTTTCTTTATTTTTTAAATGCTGTATGATAATAGAGGCTAAATTTACTACTATGCAGGTGGGACTGTAGAAAATCTTAAAATAAATATTTAAAAATTAATATTCAGATTACAGAAGATTTTCCCTACTTTACTACAGCAATTTTAAAGGTAATCAAATAGCCTCATCTTTACAAACGTAACCAAGAAAATGCCATGGCAGTCCTACTCAGAAATAAGTAACAAACGAACTAAATCTTACCTGGTTTCAAGCTTAAATTCTGCAAGTTTAGCTCTGAGCTCATCTCTACTCATTCTATTAATGTAACCATTCGTCACAGCAATTTCTTTGTAAATTGGGTCACTGAAATCACTTGAACTGGAAGTGCAGTGTTGTCCATTATTTTCTTGGCCATCAACTCTACAACACTCCTTGCCCTAGAAAAAAAAGGTCTAAAGTTAGTTAGCCAAATCAGCCAAAATGAAAGCTAAGTAATTACCCATCGCTAAAACTCAATGTAGCACAGAGGTTCTCAAACTTTTTTTTTGCTGGGACCGCCTTTGAAAATATTTCAGGATGTGACAACTCCCCAAAAGTGACAACCCCTGATCCCACGCCACCCTCCTCCCCATGTCAAGCCACCCTTACTTCTGCACTGCTGTTGGGGGCGGTGCTGCCTTCAGAGCACCAAGCCAGCAGCCACTGTTCTCTGGCTACCCAGCTCTGAAGGGCTCTGGCTGTCAGCCATGCACAGGACTGACAGTCACAATCCCTACATGCATGGGGGCAGAAAGCTTGCAACCCCTCCCCCCCATAAAACCCTTGTGACCCCTTGAGCAGTCCTGACCCCCGTTTGAGAACCCCTGATGCAGCGTCATGCAAGTTCCCTCATGGATAGTATGTGTTTGTTGATGTATGTAGCTAAAGATATATTGCTATGCTAACTATCAGTTTTGAAAGGCCATTCTGTCTCCATTTCATCATATATCTTCACCATACATAGACCAGAGGTGGCCAAACTTACTGACCCCCCGAGACCTCCCTCCCCACTGGGCAGAACCCTTTAGCCCCACTATCCTGCCACAGGGCAGAAGCTCAGAACCCCCCACCCCAGTTGGTAAGCGGAGACTGGGGGGGCACAGGGGGCTCCGCAAGCTGGACTTGAACTGTATAAGAGCTGCATGTGGCTCAAGAGCGCCAGTTTGGCCACCCCAATACAGACATTAGAAAGACATTGGGATTTGAAATTGTTTTTGGTATGACATACCAATGGGGAAAGAGAGTGGGAGCAAACATTTGTCACACTTTAACCTACTGAACGTGCCACTTCTCCTATCCACGAGCTACCAAAAGCTTGGGTGGGTAAGGAAAATATCCCAGTACCTATACCAATTCTGACCAAGATTTGTTGGCAAATGTGAAACAGTGTATAAAGTCAACATGACAAATAAGCTTTAGAGTCATTCTGCTCAGGAAAGAAGTTGCAAGTGCATATTTAAGTATACCACATCTCACTTTCAATTACCCTATCTAGGTGGTCATCTATACCAAAGGCTATTTCATCCCCAAAACTTAATTCGGCATTTTTGTAAACATGATTCAGTGTAGCTTTTTCCAAAGTTTGCTCTGTCAAGTCCAAGGAGAATCTACAAGCTGCCACCACTCCTCATTTCTATAGATGGTTCTTCTAAGTCAGGCATGTGGGCAGAGTAATACGTAAGCTTGCCATGCTATTTTCCACATCATTCTAGAAGAGAGGGCATCAATCACCAGAGGTGTCAGATATGTCAGCATCTTCCATTGGCACTAAATTCATGTTACTATTTTATTTTTTCTTCAAGCATTGCCTGCTCACATGCCCATTGCAGAGGAAGTGTATGCCCTTAGCGCGTGAGTTCAGGTCACATTTTTCTCAGGCTTCGCAATTTTGATGTGAAGGATGCGTCCTTCCATATTATAATCCACCCAGCTCATCAGAAATATATTAGTTTGTGCAAGAGACTAACTCCAACAGCACTGGATTCTGCCATTTGAACTCATCACATCCAAAAATGTTCACCAAGCACCTGGCAGTAGTGTCAGCCCACCTGAGAAGACTTGGTGTTTACGTGTGTACCCATATCTCACTGACTGGCTAATCAGAAATTAATTCTAGCCAAAAGATGCAATATGCTTTAAGGACAGCATCAGGACTTTCTCGTCACTGGACATAAAACAAACTTGAAAAGTTCACTTTCATCACTGCATAAGTAGTGGGGTTTATAGGGCGGTCCTGGATTACAAATCTTCTAACGCTATCTCCTGAAGGCCAGAATCCAGACCATGCTCAAAACTAATGTTGAGCTTCAGGTCAGACAACTCTGTGATTTTACTTTGGACCGTTAGCAGTCATGCACATAATGTTACTGCCATAATAAAAAATGGTTAAGATCACTACAAATTTGGCCAACCTCAGGTAATCATCCCCATCTCAACTGCATGGATTTCCATACATCCTGCAGCAGTGCCCTCCTCCCACTGAGACACTTGTCTAAACCAAAACATGTTTTCAAAGGCATCCACTTCACTCCAACATCTCCTGCTGATAATAGACACTTCGGGACCAGGCTGGGGAATTCACCTAGATCAGTTCACACAACCCAAATCCCTGGAACAGTATGGATGGCACTCAAAAATACACGATAAAAATAGTCATTTTCCTAATCAGAAAAAAGACTGATCTCTAGGTAAAATATGAAATTGTTTCTAAGTAGTGAAGTAACTAGACTTTAATGAAAGCCAGTGGCCTGCCAAATATTGGGGTTAACAGAAAAGACATTTTAAACAATACAGAACCAAAGTTTGAATATATTTTCCAAAAGGTAAATCAACTGTATACAGACACGAAAGCACGCAATGTCTTAGCCGTGAGAATGTGCCAGATTTAGAGCCTGCTGAAAAAAAATAGGGGGGTTGGCTACCAAAAAAAAAAAAAAAGTTATTGCAGAAGGTTCCGCCTCAAAACACATTAGTAACAACTCTATCAAGTAAAATGCAGGATTTTGGACACTGCTGTGGAACAATATCCATATTTTCTTGCAGGGCTTTTTTTTTTTTAAATATACATGCAAGTCTCTGCCTTAGCCAAGACTGTCACTAATCACACAGCACTTATGTACGGAATTTTTTTTCCATTTTAAATATATTCTCATCATCAAGTTCCTCCAAAAAGCAAAACCAGCCTAATTTAACAAGCATCAGAGGGAATGGACACACACATATATATATATAAACAAGCAAGTCCAGTTATAATACTAAGTATTTAAGTTTTGGAAGGGATATAAAACATTGTGCTTTGGACTTAAACTGAACTACTAATGATTTGGAGATGACTTCCCAGGGAGGCAGATCATCTCACTGAAGCATCTGATGTTGGGCCATGGTCAGAAACAGGACATTGAACTATTTAGACCACAGGCCTGATCCAGTATGGCAATGCCCAAGTTTTCTAACCACAGTGACAAGAGACAGTGGCCCCTAGGCTTAATATTTTGATGAGTCATTCTATCTGCAAGAACTCATGGACAGCTAGTTGTCCTACTCCCCTCATCATGGTGTCATGGTCCAGGTGCACAATGCGCCTTTTGAGACCCTCTTCCAGTCCCCCAAGTACACCCCTTTCAAGTGGCAGATCTAAATTCTTGCAATCCAATCATTCTCCAGTAGGGACTCTGGGTTACACCTCTGAGGTTGTCAACCATGTCACTTAGCAGGCTCAACTGGACTTGGACCCTGACAAAAATTCTCCTTCTGGGATCTATGATCAGTGGCAGTAACACAAGAGCATTTTCTTCAAAACGATACATTTTGCACAATGAGCGTAGAGAAGTAGGTTAAAAAACAACAAATATACCTACAAGCACATTGTCTTACCTATGCTTGGCATTCCCCATAAGCCCTAGGTAGAAATGATTTAGTTTCATTGGCCCCTTTCCACTCTCTCTGGGCACCAAGTTACAGCTTTACCTATCAGCTCACAGTCTGCTGACACTCCCTTCCACCCCCCACTGACACCTTTTAACAGATCAGCCCTCCCACCAGAGCATATACACACACTTTTTAGTTTGGTAAAATGAAATCAATGGGATTTTCACATTATCTGGTTCCTACATGTGAGGATCACAGCCCAACTAACAGATTCCCAGCCAGCAGCCTCTCTGGGGAGAGAAGTGTGTTTTCCTTCACACACCGGATCTTCAAGGTCCACAGATGACCTAAGATCAACATGACTTCCTCACCCAACAAAAAGCATCTCTATCCAGAGTCTCAAGCACGGACATCTCCCCCAAACACTGGCCAGCACCACCTTTTAAAAAAAGGTGTTAAATCTGTTTTTACCATTGTTTAAAAACAGTTAGTTAAAGCAGCAATACTCAGACCTCTGGCTCAGGAGCACAATTCGCAATTGACATTACCCAAAAGAGCCACAGTTGTGTTCGTTTACCCCCTTCGCGCGCACACACGCACACACCATCGCTCTCACAGGGAAATGACTGACCAAGCATTTATCAGCTACAACGGGCTGACAATCTAGTCAGAGCACCTGAGCGATCAACAGCGGGTTAATAATTGGATCTCGCGCGCTGCAGAGCCACAGGATACCCTCAGAGCCACCTGCAGCTCGCAAACCTCTGCTTGAGCATCGCTGCGTTGGACCGTGAGCGAAGGCGTCTCCAGCAGCGCAGCAGGGCAAGGCCGGGCCCGGAAGCAGCTCCTGGAGATGGCGGCGGGGCCGGGCCGGGCCGGGCCTGTCTACACAGAGAAGTCGCGCGGTAAAAGGCGTGGAGTGAATTTAAGGCGCCGCGGGCGGGCGCTGCGGAAGGGGCCCCACGCTCCCAGCGACAGCGCGCCGCGGGCCAGGCTCTGTGGCGGGAGCAGCGCTCGCTCCGTCCCCGCGACGGCCGGCTGTGCGCGCAGGCGCTCTGCGGGGCAGGTCTTCCCCAGCGTGCCGGGGCCACGCGGAAGCGCCCGAGGCCTGGTCTCCCTGAGGTAACCGGGGCGCTGCGGGAGAGCGCGAGCGCCTGCGGCTCCGGGCGCGCGCCGTGCAGGTGGGCCGGGCCGGGCCGGGCCAGCGGGGCACAGGGCTGCGGCCAGCGCCGCTTCCCCCCGCGCGCACACGCGCAGCGCGCGAGGGGAGGAGACCAGGCGCGCATGCGCACACCCGCCCAATAGGGCGGGAAGCAGGACCTCGGCACCGCACCTCAGCGCGACACCCGCGGAACAGGGGCCGGGGCCGGGGCCGGCCACCCACGGCCGTCGGGCTGCCACTGCGCTGCCAGGCGCGCGGCGGGTAGGACGTTGGGTCGGGCGGCGCGAGCGCTCCCCGCGCGGGGCGGGCCGGGCCGGCACTGACCGGGCTGTGGGCGCGCTGCTCCGGCCGGTTCTCCTTCTGCTCCTGCATGGCCAGCGCCGCCGGGGCCAGGCCGGGCCCCGGTCCGAGCCGAGGCCGCGCTCGACGCTCCCCGCCCGGCCGCCCCGGGAAGAGGCGGAGCAACCAACGGGCGCGAGGGGACCCGGATCCGGATCCGGGGCGGGGGCCGCTTCCTCCCTGCTCGGTGTAGAGGGCGCCGGGCCCTGCGCAACGGGCAGCCGCCGCGCTCCCAGCTCGCCCGCACCCCCTCCGCGCTGCCTGCTGTGGGCGGGGCCGCGCCGCGCGCTGAAGCGACGGCCCGCCCTGCGGCGCGCGGCGCTCGTGAGCCCTGCCCGCGGACGCTCGCTGGCCCGGCCCGGGCGGAGGCGGGGTTAGAAGGAGCCGCCGGAGAACGCCCCAGGATCGCTCCTCCCGACCTGGAGCACATCAAACGGTCCCTCTTCCCGGGGGCGGGCGGGGCTGTGGCGTCACGAGGCCCGGCCGCCGGATGGCGCTGAGGGCAGGGCAGGGATGCTGAGTCCATAGCACAGGGCGCTTCAGCACCAGGAGTTTCTGATAACCTTGCCTGGTTTCCCACCAACACCCTAATCCAGCCGCAGGGCCTGTCACACTAGCCTACCCTGACTGAGAGAGACACACTCCAATGCCATGAAAACAAGGTCTGCCAGAAGTTGCTGTCCCCTGGCCTTGAAACCATGCAGCTGGACCACAAAGGTAAGGTGGTAACTGAAGTCCCATTACCACTGTAATTCCCTTTTATGTTTCCCAGGAAACCAAAATTGGCAGCCGTCTGGGGTCAGTTGCTAAATGAAGCATTTTATAATCGCTTATATGATAGCTACTATTGATTTTTGGCCCTCCTTATTTCTGAAGTGCCACAGACAGCACTTAGGACCCACGGACTCTGGCAGCAAGCAGGCTGTGGATTGTTGGGTGGGACTGTTGTGGGAAAGCTGCAGTTATTTTAGAAGAGCCCATCAGGTATTTTTTAGAAATTTCCTAGCTCACGCTGGATTGTTTTTAGTGTGTCCATCCAGGTTCCGTTCTATTTGTTGGCAATATGATGCAGATTTGGAGTGGAATTGCCTGGCTCTGGGAGAGGATTTGGAGGACAAAAGACCATTAAAAAGCTGGTCGGCTAGTGAGCGAAACCTGCTGTTTGCTAGTGCCTGTTAACTCAGCATGTGTCACTGGAGCATATGGAACAAGCAGCAGGCAGGCAAACATGCATGAGAACCCACTGGCAGGCAAGAGAAATGGAGAGGAGCAGGGAGAGGAGATGTTTGCCACACATTACTCAGAAGCAGACTGCAAAATAAACTAGACATTACACCCACCAAACCCACAACATTACAAGAACGTCAGAATGCTGTCTGCAAAAACACCTTCGCTGTTAGCTCAGGGCCAGTAACTAGTGAGTGGATCTACCCCTCCCTTCTGCATCTGTCTCCTTCCCTCCTACCTAAAACATCAGCTTCTCTCTCCAACGTTTCAGCGTGGGTGTCTAGCCCTCAGCTCAAATTCAACATGGCTAAAATAGAGCCCTTAATCTTTCCCCTAAGCCATCCCACCGCCTTCTGTCTGGATCATTGTGGACACCATCACTTCCTGCCTGTCTTTCATGCCCATCATCGTTGACTCAGACCATCTCTAGAGCCACATCCAGGCTATGGCTAAATCTTGCTAATTCTTTCTGCATTATCCGCTCCAAGTTACAGCCTTCCCTATGCATCTACACGGCTAAGACTCCCATTCTCACATGTCTCAGCTACTGCAACCTCCTCTTCTCTGGCCTTGACAAATGCACTCTGGCCCTGCTTCTAGAATTCAGAATGCTGCTGCAAAGATCATGTTCCTAGCCTATTGCTTTGATCTTTGCACCCCTTCACTCCCACTTCTCTGTCCCATCAGAGACAAACTACGTGCCTTCACTTTCATGGCCCTCTGTGACCCAGCCCCACCTACCTACCCATTGTCTTGCACACTCTTGTGATGATTCTGACCTCCACTCTGCCGGGAATGCCAGCCTCTATCGCCCACTTGTCACATTGCAAACAAACCCCTCCATGCTTTCTCCCCCGTTGCTCTTCACAGATGGGAGGAGCTCCTGTAAACATCCACAAAACCTCCTTAAAGCTCTCCTCTGTCACAGTGCCCACAAAACTCAACAACGGTAAGAGGCAGCTGGTGTGGATGACCACTGCCTCAAGATAAACATAATCATGTCGTTACCTGGGGGTCACCAGCTGTTTGTTGAACCTCCTTGTTGGCTTTCACCTTATACCTAGATTGTAAACACTTTGGGGGCAGGGACAGGCTTCCCCTTGGGTAGCTAGCTCAGGCTTGCAAAGGACCTAGCTCAGGCTTGCAAAGTCAAGCACTCAAAGTTTGGAAGTGCCAGAATTAAGGCTGCCCATACTTTCAAGCACTGCTTTGCTTGATAAACTGGGCACAAGCAAATCATATGCACTTCAATACACTCAAATGTAAATGTACACATTTTGAAACAGAATTCAGGCTGGGAAGCAGGGGCTTCTGGAAAAGATGTGGGGGTCATGGTGGCTAATCAGCAGAACATGAGCTCCCAGTGCAGTGCTGTGGCCAGGAGGGCTAAGGTGTCCCTAAGGTGCATAAACAGGAATTGCTAGTAGGGGCAGAGAGGTGATCTAGGGATGACTCAGAGTTGCACAGTGAAGGAGGCTGTTGCCTGTAGGTCCCCCAGCCCCCAATTGGCCTCATTCACAGAGCTGCAGAATGGCAGGGGGGGATGGCTACCTGGCCACAGCCAGCTCCAAGGGCCCCCCATTGGAGCTGACCACAGTGATAGAGCAGAAGGGCTCACCCTTCGGGCCTGAGGCTGAGCCCAGTACCTCCAGTCAGTCCTTGGGGCAGATCCTCTGCCCTGTCTGCTTCCCTCCTGGCACCCAAATGGTGACAGGGCCTAGGCTGGACCTGCTGCTGAGTCCCTGGGTGTGGGGGCATCCCACTGGGTGTACAGCTGCCCAGCCAGCTCCCACACCTGCTGCAGGGCCCAGGAAAGGGAGCAGCTCGACCTGTGCCATGCTCCAGCTATTCCTAACTGGCCCTTACCAGACTGGCAGCAGCTGGGGCAGAGAATCAGGGAATATAACTAGTCAGTCTGCAGCTTCTCTTCCCCCTCTCAGGGGGGTTGGGAAGGAAGGGGAGCCATCCGCCAGCAGGGGCTGCGCATGACTCATGCAGAGCTTAGCGTAGCTCTGACCCAGGGACCCCTTTGGGGTCCTGTCTCTGCCACCCTGGCCCCCAAAAGGCAGCCGGCTTTAGAGCCATCACCCAAGCATGCCTGCCCACAAACAGTGCAATGCTATGTCCTGCACCGCACTGTGGAGAGCTGGTACTTATGCTGGCAGGCAAGGCTTGTGCCTGGGCTCTGTCACACCCAATGAGGGCATGAAATGCAGCATGTTAGCATGCACGGGTATGTTCGTGCCTTAACCAGAGAGCAGGCTGCACCAGGATAGAACACATGAATCTCATCCAGCTAAGGCCAGAACCTATTTTCAAGCCTGGCAGCTGGCCCCAGACCTATTACCAAATGCCCGAAGCCCAGAGGAGAGTGAAAGTATCTTCCTAGGGACCTGGTGCTCATTTCTCTAAACTTAGCCTTTTTCCTGCCCAGATTTTTATAGCTCATGCAATTGATCTTCTAACCAGTTAATGCCTGGCCCTGACTAAATATGGAGCGAGAAGCAGAAAGAGGAAATAATTCTATTGTTCCTCAGTTCGAGAGAGGGAAGCAAAGGTTAAAAGCCTAGGAGGGATGTCATCACGCCAGGGCAGCGAGGTTTGGGGAAGCAGAGGCAGGCAGGGCTATTCCAAGAGGGCTCCTGGTATCCCGTGCAGCAAGAGCAGGTTTCTAGAACTAGACACACCTGTCTTATTGCCTGAGCATTGGTTTCCGAGGCTGTGATCTCAGCACAAACGTCTCTCTGGACCGGTCAGTAGCATTAAGTTAATCATTTATCCTGCATAGTCCTGCTGTTTATACATGAATCCTTGTAAAGTCTGGCAGCAAAAGTGCTTAGGAGCAACAGCCAGGCACCCGGTCAGCTGATCTCAGGCTGGCTGGGCCTGGAACTACTCAGCATGACACCCTCCCTTCATGCTGGGTGGGAGGCCTGGCTGGCACTTTTAGGACAAAACTGCCAGGAAGTGGAGCTGCAGGGCCAGGGAAAGTCTGCAGCCACTACAAGAACAGACCAGGGCACGGGACAGGCTCCTCCCTGAACTGGGAGCAACAGGGCATATCCACGACCTCTCCTTCTGACAACAGGATGCATTCTTGGCTCCCAAGCTGTGATCCTGCTAGATCCCAAAGGAATTGATTAGCGTGTCCCCCTTGCTGCAGTGTCGGGGGAGGGGGGAGCCGCGGGGGTCCCTTTGCCCCTACAGCAAGCAGCACAGAGATGTAAGTGACTGTGTGACCTTGGGCAAGTGTCTAGAGAGCTCTGGAGTTTCAGGTTAGTCCCCTAGCCAGGGCACCATGTTGCTTCAGACAAGCCCCCAGGGGCCCTTGCCATGGGGCATTTGCCAGGGAGCTGGCTTGTCCCATGGTCCTGGCTCTGCTTGTTTGCATTTGCTGCCCCACACTGGAAGTAGCCCACTGGATGCTGTATCTTCCCCCGTAGGAGGCCGCTGCAGACCCACCTGAGCAGGGGGGGAGGCCCAGGACATGCAGCTGCAGACCACACACAGTCTGAATTTAGATGCAGCCCCAGACGTGTGCAGTTGCCCCAGGCAGGCTCTGCCCACCCAGCGCAACAGGCTGGAGTCTCTCCCCTGGCTCGATGCCTGGGACAAATTGCAGAGGGAGGCTGACACAGGCTGGTAAATGCCTCCTAAAACATTTATCCTGGCCAGGGCTGTGCCACTCTTTGGATTACTGCACTGGGTACACCCTGCTGTCTGACCTCTGCATGGACAAAGCTTCATGTGTTAAACTGCCCCAGTCTTTGGGCTCTAGTCCTCGCTGCCCTCTGCTCTCCAGGAGGCAGCGCCCAGCACTTTGCCACGCAGACTGACCAGAAAATTCCTCAGGGATGGCTTGTGCGGGCGCGTTACCTGGAGAGGTGCCACCTCCCTGCCTCAGATTCCTGCCTCGCCAAGGGAGACTTTGGTGTGATCCCCCTTGACCCTGCTGTGAGGTGGGGCCAGTGGGCCCAGCACTTCTCTCGGCTGGGCTGCTGTAGGAGGATGGCACCCACATCCCACAATTGTCTTCACAGAACAGGTCAGCTCCCAGACTACTGCACTGGGCAGCACAGAAAGGGGAGGAGGTGAGCAGCGCTTAGTGGTGAAGGAACAGGTTCAGGACTATTTAGAAAGGCTGGAAATGCACAAGTCCATGGGGCCGGATGCAATGCAGCCGAGGGTGCTGAAGGAGCTGGCTGATGTGATTGCAGAGCCATTGGCCATTATCTTTGAAAATTTGTGGCGATTGGAGGAGGTCTTAGATGATTGGAAAAAGGCAAATATAGTGCTCATCTTCAGAAGAGGGAAGGAGGAGGATCCAGGGAACTACGGACTGGTCAGCCTCACCTCAGTCCCTGGAAAAATCATGGAACAAGTCCACCAGGAATCCATTTTGAGGCACTTGGAAGAGAGGAAGGTGATCAGGAACAGTCAGCATGAATTCACCAAAGGCAAGTCATGCCTGACCAACCTGACTGCCTTCTATGGTGAGATGACTGGCTTTGTGGACGAGGGAAAAATCAGCAGACATGATATATCTTCACTTTAGCGAAGATTTGATACGGTCTCCCACAGTATTCTTGCCAGCCAGCTACAGCCATATGGGGTGGACAGGAAGATTATAAGGTGGTGTGACGGGGTCAGGCCGGCCGGCTATGAAAAAGTACTAGAAGGCATGTATATTAGCCCCAGGCTCAACAAAGCCCTATTCCCTAGGTAATTCAGCTGGGGCTGATTAGGCAATTAGGCCACCTGGGGCTGCTTAACTAATTAGACCACCTGGGGCAGTTTAGGCAATTAGGACACCTGGGGCCAATTCAGGAGCCCCGCCACAAACACTTAAAAGCCTGCAGGGGCAGGTAGGCAGTGTGGGTTGTGGAGTTTGGAGAGAGGAGGTGTGGAGGACGGAGGTTGGAGTTATAGTTTGGAGTCACAGTTACAGTTTATAGCCTTGGAGGTTTGCAGCTCGAAAGCCTGCAGTTGGAGTTGGCGGCTTGGAGCTGGCAGGCTGCCGCCTGCAGCCTACAGAGGCTTATAGCTTTCACTGTTACTACCATAACGCCGGAGGGCGGGACACCTGGCTGGGGAAGCAGGAAGCGGACCCCGGACTACCCCAAAGGGAAGGTAGCAATACTCAGGGGCAGAGTGGGCCCTGACCGCTCCCTCAACCCTTCCCCAGCTGCACCACTGGCCAGGCCGGGAAAGCGCAAGACCCATGAGGGTGAAATATCTCACCCACCCACCAACCCCCACCCTGTTACAGTGGATAGAAAGCTGGCTTGCTCAACAGGTAGTGATCAATGACTCGATATCTAGTTGGCAGCCAGTATCAAGTGGAGTGCCCCAGGGTTCGATCCTGTTCAACATCTTCATCAATGATCTGGAGGATGGCGTGGATTGCACCCTCAGCAAGTTTGTGGATGACACTAAGCTGTGGGGGAGTGGTAAATACGCGGAAGAGTAGGGTTAGGATACAGAGTTACCTAGACAAATTGGAGGATTGGGCCAAAAGAAATCTGATGAGGTTCAACGAGGTCACGTCCTGCACTTAGGATGGAAGAATCCGATGCACTGTTACAGACTGGGGACCAACTGGCTAGGCAGCAGTTTGGCAGAAGAGGACCTGGGATTACAGTGGACAAGAAGCTGCATATGAGCCAGCAGTGTGCCCTTGTTGTCAAGAAGGCTAATGGCCTATTGGGCTGGGTTAGTAGGAGCATTGCCAGCAGATTAAGGGAAGTGATTCTTCCCCTCTATTCAGCACTGATGATACCTCCTTTGGAGTCTTGTGTTCAGTTTTGGGCCCCCCACTACAGGAAGAATGTGGGCAAACTGGAGAGAGTCCAGGGGAGGGCAATGAAAATGATGAGGGGGTGGAGCACAAGACTTATGAAGAGAGGCTGAAGGAGCTAGACCTGTTTAGTCTTCAGAAGAGAAGAATGAGAGGGGATCTGATAGCAGCCTTCAGCTACCTGAAGGGGGGGCGGGGTTCCAGGGAGGATGGAGCGAGGCTGTTCTCAGTGGTGGTAAATGACAGAACTAGGAGCAGTGGTCCCAAATTGCAGTGGGGGAGGTTTAGGTTGGCTATTAGGAAAATCTTTTTCACAAGGAGGTGGTGAAACACTGGAGGGAGGTGGGGGAATCTCCATTCTTAGAGGTTTAGAAGGTCCGGCTTGACAAAACCCTGGCTGGAATGGTTTAGCTGAAGTTGGTCCTGCTTTGAGAAGGGGGTTGGATTAGACGACTTCCTGAGGTTCCTTCCACCCCTAATCTTCTATGATTGTGTGCCCTGCTCCGGCCAGCTCAGGTAGGCCTGTGCCCAGCTGGGGACTGATCTATCAGCAGCTGCATGGAGCTTGCTGGCCAGCTCTCACTGCTTCCAAAAGCACAGCTACTGCTGCCAGGGGAGCCCCAGCTCTTGCACTGGCTTCCGGGCTGGCTTCAAAGTTGCATGAGTGCCTCAGATCCCAACAGCTGCCTGGGCTTTGAGTGCAGTCGTCCCCTCATCAGCAAGCCTCTCCAAGCATAATCCAGGGCCTTCACACTACAGCCAGCACTGCTGTCTGCACGCAATGGCTAACCTACCCTTCCCATCCTTGTGGCTATAACGCCTCCTTCAGCAGAGCTCAAGATTTACAGCTTATCTACATGTACAATCCCTCTTGGCTTGCCCCCTCCTCCTACCCTTGCTGTGAGTGAGTGCCATTTGGAGAAACAGCACAAAGGTGGAGTTCATATGTTGTCTGGTATTTAGATACAGGAACTACTGGAGCCCCAGAGGGTCACATGCGATGTTAGAGAACAAGTGTTTGCAGTTTGGTGAGTGATATGATCTGAGTTTGTATTTTACCACAATTGTGGGCAAATAAGTAAGAACAGTAGCTAATACTCAGCCTCAGGCTCCCCTGTCAAATCCCAGGTCTGCAGGGTGTGTATCCATCTTTATGTTCACAAAAATGTAACTGCTCCTTCGGTCTTCAAAGCCTGGGGAAACAGAGGTGGCAATTCTGTGCTGAGTCACATGAATCAGAGAGAGGCCTTCTTTCCAGTTAAGATCATATTTATTTTCCATCTTTTTGGTGACGATATTTTTAAAATATCTGCCCAGTTATGCAGATTAATGAATAACTGTAGCTACAGCATCAGCATTACCCCCAACAGCCCTGGCTGTCCTTGCAAGAGTGCAAATCATAAGGCAAGGTCCCAAATAAGCAAGTGCACCTTTTAGGAGGGAAAAAATATTTGGGCAGCACCCTGACACAAATCTGGGAAATGGGTTTTCTACCACAAGAGCCATGAGAATAGAACAGCCTCAAGGGGCAATTTCCAGCATGGGAGGGACCTGCTTGGTCAGAATAATTCTTCTTGTGCTTATTGGCGTAAAACTGCCCTTTTCCTGAAGAGCCTGACACAGTTTTTCCAGTGATGCTGTCCCAGAAGCCAGTCTGAGGTCTCAATAGCTGAGTTCCCTGGGAGTCTGTCTGCAAAACTTGCAGGTGACAGACAGGAATGAGTTTGCTGCATGGAGGGTGAATGTTGCTCCCCAGCAAAGGAGCATTTTCAGCTGTTGGTTCCTTTGAACATTCTCACACGTTTCCTGCACCCACCGTCAACACAGTGTCTGGCATACTTGAGGACAGGCTTTGCCACTTTGAGGTAAAGCACAAAAACTAATTCACCCCAGTGTAATCTCCATTGATCAGAAGCGTTACAGCAGGGACCATGCAGGCTCATGTCCCCAGAGAAGCTGAACACACACACCTGCATTTATTTCAAAGGTTTACAGTTGCCAAAAAACCCTTACCCTGGGCTGTTCAAGGGAAACCATCTCCTTCAGTTGTGACTCCTGTTGCACAAACCCTGAGCTGCCTTCAGAGACTGCAGCACAGACACACCTAGTTAACTCAAATCACTTCTCAGACTTGAGCTATATTCAAGTTGAAAAGTGTACCCTAAAATGTTTAACGAAGGCCAGACTGGGGGAGAATGATGTCATGCTGAAAAAGGACGGTTCAGCAGAAACTGCAGCTACTGAGCCAAACTCAGCTCTGGTATACCTCCATAGATGTTAACAGAGTTATGATAGGGATGTACATGGTCCAGCAACAATACAGTACTGCAAAAATACTCCAAATTTCTCATTCCACAAGACACACAGTAGTTTCTGATTGGTTCCACCTTTCCAGGCTCTCACTGATTAAGTACATGTAGTTATTCACATTTTCCGTCAACACACAAACTAAGCAAGCAGAGTGACTGCTACATTTGAGTTTCATTGAACTGAAACCACCTTTTCAGTCCTGGGATTCTGCTTTTAAATGCAATATAAGATGCTACTGGTCAGAGCCCAAGGAATGATAGTACTGTCTGCCTCCCCTTGTTCTCCAAGGGGAAGTGATTTATTGGGTTGCTCTTTTGAGCCCTCCTGAACTGTGCTAATTTCTGCAGGACACAGATCAGCCAGCAACCTGGAGACTGGCAATGGGGGCTCTGGCTGAGAACATCTGCTGCTGGGAATTCACCTTCCTACTTAAACGGAGATCAATTAATGGTGAATTCAAGTAAATTCCTTTCTGATACAGCCAATAGGCTCTACTCCCTCATAACATTCTTAACCAATAGTAGAGTGCCCTGCCTTCCTGGCAAAGGCCCATGTTGAGGAGCCACAGACTACTCTGATTGACCCTCGAGTTCCCCTGCTCCTTGTGATTATGCTGAAGCATGGCACTCAGAAGTGAGGCAGTCCTGAACTAGCCCGTTCCAGCTGCCGCCACCTTGTTCTGCCTCGCGCGAAAGATTGTTTTGGGTTTCTTGGAAGTGAAGAGACACAGGATGATTAACATCAGGCGGCATATCCTCATTGGAGGATGTCCCTGGCAGCATCCGTGCCTGTAAGCTGCTGGACGGTGCCAGCCTGGAGTGTACTTGGCGAGCTTATGGTGTGTGTGAGGGATACAAGAACAGTGACAGATCCTTCAACATCCCAAGAACCGAGATACGTGGGAGGGTTCTCAAGCAAGACATTTGACCCAGTGGCCACCAACACTGGAAGCTTTACATTGTGTAGAAAATTAAATGATTCTGAATATTACAAAAATAAAGATAAACCACATTTGTTTGCACTAGCTACCAAGCAGCAGTGAACTTCGGGTGAGTGATCCCTTTCACACTGAACAGAACCCAAACCCAAGTGCTCTAAATACTGCCATCAATCCTGTAATTATGGCTTATTTGTGTAGAGCAAACAGAATCCCTGAGAACAAAGCCCTCACACCATTCTTTTGCCAAGCAGCTCTTTCTTGGAGGGTGATCATGAGTCTGAGGTTCAGGTGTAAAACATGAACTCTGTTCTTCTTTAACAAGCCAAGGCATTTATTCCTTGAAAACACCAACTCTTCTTGTCAGTGTGTCCACAGATCACGCTGCGTCACTGGGAAACGGTCCTCCAGCCAGGAAAGAGATTCTAGCTTGGGGTTCTTTTTTCCTCACATAACATCACAGCAACAAATCACTGGTTTCTTCCTCTGGAGAAATAAAGAGAGAGACACATAAGTGGCAGTGAAGAGAACGTTTTTGGGAGTGATGGGAGGTCCTTGCTATTTATCCAGCCCCAGCTTTGGGCACAAGCCAACCTGTATCCAGGTGAGCATTCAGTGCTTCTCCCGCCCCTCCAAGCAGGGACACTGATGAGCCCCCACAGCTGGAAAATAGGCAACCCACAAGGCTGGCCTTGTCCATGTGCCCTTCGAACATGAGTGTCCTTGCTTTCCTTTCCCCTCTCCTGCAGCCCCCTTCCACATTTGCAGGTAAATTTAGGTCACTGATGAGTTTTGCAATAGTGACAAGCAGCCCATCTCTGAAGAAACTTTCAGCATCAACCTGTTTCTGATGGGAAATATCCCAAATCAGGACAAAAAAAGCCACAAAAAGGTGAATTTTTGGTGAGATGAAATTCCTAACTGTTTTACTTTGGAGACACTGACCCATTCCCACAGTGGGACCACTTTCATGTTTCCAAAATCAAACGTGCTCCCCAGACCCATGGCTCTGCAGTCACACAGGGCGCTGGCAGCCTCGGAAGCCGACCAGGTGAGCTGCAGGAGAAGAAAGCATTCCAGTGGCCAGTCTGCTGGAAGCTGCGTGTTCCCGTGGCACATTGGATCCTGACAAATCAGTGCTTTTTGATAGAAAATGTCCCAGGGGAGAATTTTCAGCCAGCTCTACTTGTTTGATGGGGAGCGTTAGGAAATGGAGGATCCTTCTCTCAAAGCAGGTGGAACAGAGAGGGGCACTGGCATCTTCCCACCCCGCCCCAACCTCAAGAATGTCGTTTGAATGGGAAGGGTTAGGAGACCGTCCTTGCTTTCCATGGCAGTGAATTTAGGAGAGGATTTAAAGCAAGCAGCTCTGAGATTTAAGAACTTCAGTTCAATGTTTCCTGACTGTTCCTCTTACAAACGCCCCAGAGAGCAGGAAGTCTATGTACAGGCAGAGTGTGGGTTTGTGAGTGACACAGCCCCAGCATAGCATAGACTTAAAATGCTCAGCTGCCATTCAGTTGCTCCTGGACTCAATCTGCTCCAGATGAGGCATCATGTGTCAACTATAACCTAGCACATGACAGCCACGTCCCTGACTGTCCTCTTATTCCATCTCACCCTTTGCCACTCCAAAGTGAATTAGGGTCATGTACATTCACAACTGCATGGTTAAAAAATGCACCTGCATTTCACAGTCAGGGACAGTCATTTTGATACTGAAATTCACACCATGTGAAACCTTTTCTATTAACAAGCTGCCCCAGCCCATCCCTCCACCAAATTATTGGAAGAATATTTGTGCCATCAATTTAAACAGTTATGAAGAGCCAGACCCCACTGGCCTGCTCTATCCGTCTGCTTTTAAAGTGATCTAATAATTACATGCACACTGTCAAACCCCACTGAAAAGCACGACTGATGCAACCCCCAAAAACTCACCTGTATGGGAACAATTCCAGGAAGCGCCACAACAGCAAGTCTCAATAGACTTTTCTTCAGTTACATCTGAATGAACCAATACCGAGAACATTTTTACATTCATCAATAGGTCCAAATGGGTGCACAGCAGGTAATCCAGGGGTCCATAGATTTTCATTGCCAGTGCTTCATCTCCAGCCATTATGCCACCATCTAATAGCTGCAAGACTATTGTTTCACGTCACATGTGGTCATCCGTGACCTTCAAATTGCACTATACACTTAAGTTCTCCAGGGTACACAGCTGTGTTCCCACTTTGAACAGTTCAGAGTTTCAAGGTCTAGTCTTGCTGTAAAAGCAGGATTCCAAAGCCAAGTGAGACAGAGCGCTACAGATCCTTCACCCATGCTGCGGTTTCACAGACTGCCCGATAGAAAACCTTTAGCACTAGCATTTCCATTCATCTGGAGGAGAAAAAGACAAAGAAACCATCACGTAGCAGCAGGCTTTCGTGGCTTATAGTTCTCATCATGAACAAATTAATACACATTTTGTTTTCTTCCAGTTGCCAAATATGGTGGGGATGCAGGCTAAATAAAATGGCCCTTTTTCAGAACAGGCACTGCTGATTTTGTCCTGTGTTTATTGGCAGGAGTCACCACCAAAAGTACTGCAGGACTGGGGCATTAGTGTTACACACGGCATAGGGCAGACTGAACTAAGCTTTGGGGCACAAGCTTTACAGCGTTTACGTTACATCTCAGACACTTTTGTGAGACCTGAGGCCTCTTCTGCAGTAAGCAGCAGCCACGGTCGAACAGCAGCAGCCATGGGCCAAGAAGCAGAGTTACATCCTCACATTCCAGCTAAATTGCAATGCCACAACGGAACATCAGGGTGCTAAAAAAGGGCTCCTGTCCTAACAGTACCCACCACCACCAGATACAGAAACAGGTCGTAAGATGTTTAAAGAAAATGTTATCTGATAGCACGCTGTCTGGCAAGGAATCACTGATTCACAATTCTGATGGTGAACTCTCTACTTTATTGCTTTGCTTTGATGGTTTCTACTTTTCTATTATTTATCTGTATGGTTCCTGTCTGAGTCTTTGATTGTTTCTGTCTGTTGCATAAATAATTTTTCAAGATTTAAAACAAGTAAGGTGGTGGAGTTTGACTGGTTTGAGAATTGTTTCATAATGGGCTAGGACTGGTGAAAAATACTGCTTTGCAGTCTTTCGTTTAAAATGGTTAAGGTACAGCTAAGCAGGACTCAAGCGTAACTATATAACTGGAGTCCAAAAGGAAGTTCTTTGGAACCGAACTCCAGGACACAGGCCAAGAGCTGCCAGACGTCAACACCCTGCCAACCATATTGTGCAGAAGCTGGAGCCCCAGGCGACCTGATCTTGACTGGCGGCCAGAAACGTTTGGCTGCCTTACTGGGAGTGGTGAGCATTGTATGCTTAGCGAGCGTATTCTATCCTGGTAACATTAAATAGAGATTAAGGATATTACTATGTAAGGCTTTTTCATTGGTAAAAGGCCCCACAAACCTGTTGAAAATTACGCCCTGGGCCCTAGGAACTGGGAAAGGGTGGGGGTGCCTAAATTAACTGGGTTACACCTTAAGCCCATGGAAGGCTAAAGCTGGGGTGCTCTAGAGCGTGCAGGTAACCGTTTAGTTTGAGATTGGAAATCTACCTGCTTCTGAGATCTAACACCTTGTCAAACAAACCAAAGGAGAACAAAATGGAGGTGTGTGGCTGTGGTTCAGGAGATCTATAGTCCCATGCTCATTACAGACAGAGCTGAGTTTGAAAACAGCATTAACACAACTCAACACAGCTTCCTCCCTCCCCCAACCTGTTTTAAACACAGTTGGCCCACTTCAGGGAGATATGGGCAAACTGTGCTCAGAACTAGATACAGTGAACGAGACAATGAGAGTCTAAAAGCAGAAAAGAATAGCCAAGTATGGTGCCCAAGAACAGCTGGCTACCTACCCAGCTGATGTTCTTTGCACACCACCTTTTGTTGCTACCATTATAGACTACACCCCTCCCCGTGAGGAGGAGCACACATGTGACATGAATCTCTGAGGAGACACTCAGCAAAAAAGTTGGGAACCTCTGCCTTAGCAGAAGGTTGCGTTCACAGAAGTGAAGACACAGGTTTTGAAACCTGACCCTTTCTATCAAGCAATGTGTAGTCAGAAGTTCTTTGAGATGTGTGGCCCCTATCTGTATTCCACACATGGGTACACATGTGTGTCAAGTTCTTGAGCCCAGAGATTTTAACAAGCAGCGTCAGATGGCCCACACACACAGATCTTGTGTTCCGGAGAAAGGAGTTAAGCAGTGGCATGGGGCAATGCCCCCTCAATTCCTCTTACCGCAAATCTAAGCAGATCTGAACCAAAGGGGACGGAGGGCAGGTCATGGAATACAGACAGGGACCACACATCTCAAAGAGCTTCCAGTTACAGTATGTCCGCTCCATTCCTTCTTCCCTATGTATATTATTCTACACGTGGGTGATGGCCAAGCAGTGCTCAAAGTGGAGGTAAGTGCAAGCAAGCCAGCAGCAAAGGTACATGAAGTACTGTAGATCCCACTGGTGCATCTGCAGCGGAGAGCTGAACTAGTGCATAATGTCTTGCAAATGTGCATCTGGCGCTCCAGGTGGCTGCTCTGCATATGTCCTGCATAGAAACATCCTGCAGGGATGCTACTATGGCGGCCTGTGCTCTCATGGAGTGTGCAGTTATGCATCCAGGAGGCAGGATATGAAATAGCCTGTAAAACTCAATAATGCAGCCAAAAACCCACTTAGAAATTCTTTCAGGGGATATAGCTTGACCCTGGGATCTCTCTGATATCACGAGAGTCTTGGTGACTCGAAGAAGAATCATCAGTTGGGTCTTGTCTACGTTAGAAAAATTTGTTGACATACTTATATCAGCTTTCAGCCACTGCTATAATTCCAGCAGTGGCTGTTGTCCACACTGCTCTCCTTGGGTCGGTGGAGTGTGTCCTCACCAAGAGAACTTCCACCAACCAAAGGAGCAGTGTGGGGGGAGCTGAGAGACCTATCCTGCATCCTGCCTGGATCCCTGCGGGTGGCAACTGAGCTGCCCACCACCACATCCTGCATGGTTCCCAGCTTGCAGTGGGTGGCAGCCGCCTGCTGCCACATCCTGCTTGGTCTGGGCTTGCAGCTGGGACTCGGGCTCCAGCTGCCGGTGGCTTGCCTGTCCTGGCATCTGGAAACCCGGCTTCTCACCCCAGGCCCAGACTAAAGCACGCCCACTTTCTTGTCAATTTCACAGCTCCAGAGCCATGAAATTGACAAGTATGACAGCCTCTCCACAGCTGTAAGGGGACGCAGCGTCTACACTGACACTATGTCGCCCAAGCTCTGCTGGCAAAACCGCTCATCAAGGTAGTTTTATTTTGTTGCAAAAAACGGCAATTTTGTGTGGGGCGGGGGGAGGGAGAAGAAATAGTGTACACACCTTGCTGTTTTGTCAACAAAACCGTGTAGGCCAAGCCAACATCAAACAGGTCCCTCATTCAGCAAAACAAAGGGAGAAGAAGAATTTTGCTTTACTGTACCTTTATTCTGAGAATGGGATGTCCACGTCCCACCGATAATTAGAACTGTCCCTGGGCTCTGTGGCTGCTAGTTTTAAAAAATGCTCAGCGAGGGCTTGTTTTGTGTAGGGTTTTGGCGTGTACTGAAATGGGGGGTCCGTGCGTCTCTCAGAGCTCACTTGGAACAAGGGCTGATCACTGTTGGGGTGGGGGGATAAACCAGTGCAACATTGACTCTTTCGCTGCCATTCCTGGGGCAGATGATCTCCGTCACTCCCTCTGGTCTGGGCTGACTCAGCAATTCTCCTAAGAGAGAGAGAAAACACACATTGAACATCACGGCCATTTTCATACAACAGCTCATTTCACTGAGACCCATAAAGGGGACATCTAAGACCAGCGTCATCAAATGTTCCACAAGGAATTTTGTTATTCAACCCAACAAAATTCTCATCTGCATAACCATGTGGTGATTATAGCTGGAAGACAAAATTGCTCCAGACAAAGGGAACATCTGCCATTACTCCCTGCTCCCCTAACTGACGTCATCATAGACTGACTCAAAAACTAGACAATACAAATTGAAGTGGATCTCTAGAGTCTAATGAGACCCGGACTGCAGAGTCGGTGTTCCTAATGAGGATTCAAGGGCAGCTGGGATCTGAAATTTACCTTGCAACAAAGCTCTGCATACATGAGCTGAATTGTAGGCAGATCACTGGAGAGAGCTACAGACATCCCACTATTATTTGTGTCTATGTTGACTGGCACCCTACACCCCCTCCCCGTTAGAGAGATTACTCTACTATGAAACAAGGCAGTAAAAACCTAGCAAGAGGGCTTCTAAGAATAGCCAGTGAAGACTATTTCTTTTCATAAACCAAAGGCGGCCAAATGCAAGCATCATTAAAAATTTAGGTTCTGGGATGCAACTTTCCCAGGGCTGCTGCTCTGTAGCTGAGAGAGCATGCTGCCCACCCAGGCTGCTGGCTCTGTTTGCTGGCTGGAGCACTTCTCCTACACTCTCATTTAGTGCAAAATGCCTCGTGCCAAATCCTGCTCTCAGAGGCACCTGTAGTCAATGGGCGTTCCCGGGGTGCATTCCATGGCAGAACTAGAGGGTCTTGCACAGTATGCCCATCTTCTGCATTGGCCCTTATGGAATTAAGCAAATCCAAGACCTTAGCTTTGGGGTCGGAAAGGAATTTTCCCCCAGGGCAGATTTGCGGCAGGGGGAGGAGGAGGAGGAGGAAGGTGTGTGTGTGTTTGTTTTGGCTTCCTCGGTAGCATGGAACACGGCTCACTTGCTGGTGGATTCTCTGTACCTTGAATTCTTTAAACCATGATTTGAGGACTTCAATAATTCAGAGGTTAGGGGCCTATTACAGGAGTGGGTGGGTAAGGTTCTGTGACCTGCATTGTGCAGGAAGTCAGACTAGATCATAATGGTCCCTTCTGACCCTAAAGCCTATGAGTCTAAGGCCTGGTCTACACTTACCTTCCAGATTCGGCGGCAGTCAATGGAGATATGCAAGTGACATAAAAAACTTGCGTATCTCCTATCGACTTCGCTCTGTCTGTTCCGCGCGCCGTCCACATTGCGCTTCGCTGCTTTTGGACGTGGTTTTACTAGGTCGATTTCTGAATCGACTGAGTGGGTCTACACCAGGGGTCTCAAACTCGCGGCCCGCGGGCCAACTGCGGCCCGCGGGCTTGTGTCATGCGGCCCGCAGTCCGAATCCGGCTGCAGGCTTGTGCTGGCATTTTTTTTTGAGCGGAGCTCCGGGAAGCTGTGGCCGCCTTAAAAAGGAAATGGCCGCCGAATGTGGGCCCCACAGGGAGATTTGACGGCGGACAGTGGAGTCTGCAAGTCCCTGTGTGAGCCTCTCTCTCTGCTCTACTGTGCTGCTTTAAAAAGGAAATGGCCGCCGAATGTGGGCCCCACAGAGAGATCTGACGGCGGACAGTGGAGCCTGCAAGTCCCTGTGAGAGCCTCTCTCTCCTACTGTGCCGCCGAATTTTACCCTGCGTGGAGATTTTTTCGGCGGAGAGTAGAGCATGAAAGGTACAGTAGAGTAGTGTGTGTCATGTGCGGCCCCCCTGAACTCCACTCAATGTAAATGCGGCCCGCCACAGCAATTGAGTTTGAGATCCCTGGTCTACACAGACCAATCAGTCAATCCAGAGACATCGATCTGACAGCGGTGAATTTGCTGCCATCCGTGTAGACGTAGCCCCTATGAGAAGAGATAGGAACAAGAAGAGCCCACTGCAGGCTCTCTCAAACATCCCAGTTAAGAACAAGAGGTTGGGAATGACACATGCAGTTGCCTGCACATTTCAATAATTTTGGGGGGACAGAAAGGCTAAATCAGAAATAGAAGAAAAGGTCAAATCTCTGACATAGGGCTGTCAAACAATCAAAAAAATTAATTGCAATTAATTGTGAGATAAAAATAGTCACAATTAATTGCAGTTTTAACTGCATGTTAAACAATAATAGAATACCCATTTAAATGTATTATAAATAATTTTGGATGTTCTACATTTTCAAATATAGAGATTTAAATTACAACACAGTATACAAAGTGTACAGTGCTCACTTTATATTATTTCTATTACAAATATTTGCACAATTAAAAAGATGAACAAAAAATAGTATTTTCAATTTACCTCATTACAAGTAATGTAGTGCAATCTCTATTGTGAAAGTACCACTTACAAATGTAGATTTATTTATTTTAACCATAACTGCACTCAAAAACAAAACAATGTAAAAATAGTGCCATGCTAACGCCACCCTGTGACGTGGTAAGATACCATCTTTTACCTTGTACTGAACAGTTCGGCCAAAACATCTCTAGCCATCATATTGTCATTTTGACAGGTCAGCAAGCCCGTGTTATCTTTGGGGTATCTGGTAGCTGCCCTCTGTAAGACTTGTGATTTAACATGGCAGAAAAGCACAAACTGGGGAACCCACTTCTCCCCTTCCTGCAACTCCCCATAGAGTTTGATAAGGCATGGACATCCTAGAATGCCAGCAAAGGGGGTCCATATACATTTTAAAAAGAGAGTAGGGAAGAAATATGGAATGGAACCTGTAAGGCTAGAGCACAGGCTGTAGCCTGGAAAAATAATAAGAGTAAAAAAATGTACACAACATGCCACAAAACTGGTGAGGCAACTAACAGAAATAAAGAAAGACTTAAAAGAAGTAAGAAAAGCAACAGAGCCCTGGAATGCAGGGAGGTTCCTGCTCTGCTAGCCCAGCAGCAAGCAGTCCAGAGACATTATACGTTACAGCATGCACAGGAACAGAATAAAACTGTTGTAAAAAAATCTGCAAAAAAGAGAAGTGCCATCCCCTGTTAAAAATACACGTGGCCTACAGCAGGCGTCAGGTACTTACCCTGTGCCTGACGAATGGGGACAAATGGAAAAAGGTGGCCCTAGCAGAATTTAAAAAATGAAACAAAGGCCACCACGTTGCAACCATGACCATATAAGAGGTGGGCTCTGGTAAAACTTAAACTGAGACCTAGACAGGTGCTGATCAAAATGGGAGAAGTGAGTGCACAGGAGGGGAAGCAGCAAACAATTGTTTCACTGGATTGGTAAATCATAAAGGAAAAAATGGAACAGTTCACAGAGCATATTAGAAGACAGGAACTTGTGACTTGATCATAAATAGAAAAGAATTTCTAAGTAAAAAATGGCGAGTAAGCAATTTAACACCTAGAATTAATGCATTAATGCCTGGAGTTGCCCAGAAACAACTAACTACAACAGGCAAGGGCACTCCTGCAATCCACCTGACATGCAGACAAAATCAACAGACACTGGGGGACAAATTCAGGTTTCCCAAGAGCAGGTAACAACCCCCACTCTCCTTTTAGAGCCAGGATAAAAACCAGAGATGCAGGTTCCCAACTGCTTTAACCAACCCTAACTCCTCACTTAGAGCTACTAATATAAACCAAATAAAATCTTTACTTTAAAGAAGTCCAGTAAGTTATACGTTACATATTCTTATGTACATATAAGAATAAGAATTATAGAAGTATTATAAGAATTATATAAGTGCTGGGGGTTGAAGGACTGATCACTAGGCCGAAACCTTGCTGAAGTTTGGGGTGATCTGTTAGCTTATACAATTGTAGGGTTAGAAGGGGCTGCAAGGACTATCTAGTCTAAACCCCTGCACCAAGATGCTTATTGAGTAGTTTCTTTTATTGATCTGAATGTGTGTTCTCTGTAATGCTTGTGACTCTCAGAGCCACTCAATGCCAACTGGCAGAGGGCCCCCCATCCTGTAACTCAGGTTAGGCCTGACACACTACCCCCAACTCACAGTGCTCATGTATATGTATAAGTTGTCATATAAGGCATCATATGTAACCACTGACACGCTGGTCCTGAAAAAGCACCATGTGAGGTAGGTACAGGAGGTATTCAAGAGTTTGTGGGTGTGCTGTAAATACGTCTTAAAACGTGTTTGGGAAGCAGTGCATTTGCCAAGCCTAATGAAGCCTAGATAAAGGAGTATGGATCCACCTCTCTGACTTGCTGGACCTGAAGAAGAGCTCTGTGTAGCTCAAAAGCTTGCTTCTTTCATCAACAGATGTTGATCCAATAAAACCTCCTTGGCTGAGTTACAGGCAGAGGACAATGGAAGTATATTTACATACAGGTAAACAAAGCCCCCAAGCAGCAGGCCAGGTCTCAGAGTTTGCACCCTTGGAAGTCTTCCTGGCTCTGGAGGCAGAGAGAATGGACTTTGAGAAATGTGAAGGGGGGCAAAAGGACATTCTAATTACCTACCCATCCCGTGGGGAACAGCACCCTCGGATTCTGTGAATGGTTGGTCCTTTGGCCTGGACATAGGTGCTGGAGATAGGGGTGCTAGCTGTGGCATCCTCTGACTTGAAGTGGAGTCCATCACAGCCAGGGTTTACAGTTTGGTTCATTGGCTCTCAGCCCCCCACTATACAAATTGCTCCAGCACCCCTGGGTCTGGAGGGCAGGTGATGCTGGTAATTTAAGGCAAGGAAGAAAACTGCTCCAGCAAAGATTGTAACTTGCTAGGATTAAATTAAAACTGGTTTGGTTTGTAACCAGACCTGTCTTTTCTTCTCTTGCTTAATATCAGTTAAATCTCTTTTCCTTGTTAATAAACTTATTCTTGTTTTATCACCAAGCCATCTCAGTGCTGTTAATCTGAACTGAAGCACGAGTCCTCAGCTAACCTGTCAGGCTGGGGTGTGGTCTGTCTCTTGGGAGCCACAAGCAATTTCTGTGAGTGTCCAATGTACGAGACATTGCAAGGAGACATCAGAGGGACGCGGGGACCAGGGTTTGCTGACTACTGCCTGCAAGCATAACTTAGACTGGCAAAGTCTCAAAGTCGCCAGGCCAGTAGGTCCTGACAGAAGCTCCCAGTGGATGACTCGTCACTTGGAAGCACTGAAACATGCCAAGAGCCTGCAGACTGCAGCACAGCCCCAATTCAACACAGGTATTTCTAATGTGCATGGGGCGACTCCACTTTCACCGTAAGCATAAACGTGCTTCCCTTCCTGAGAAAGAGCTGGGCTGTAATGTAACTGGGCAACGACGCCACTGGTAGCCTCTGAGGAGAAAGCCAAGCAGGTCTGCTTAGGCGGGCTGACTTGCTGGAGAATTCACAGCATATGCAGGGAACTGTACAGCCTGGGAGAATCCCGGGCAGGAGGCAAAGAGATGCAGGTTTCCGTGCACGACAGGCGACGTGTGACGGCAAGGGAGCCGGGTGGATTGATTTAAATCAAGGTGATTTAATCATCAAGTGGAAAGCCTCAATTTAAATCACTGATGTTAATCAACATTTCCATTTGTGCTTCAGTTTCTAAAGAAAGATGCATTCTCGTTACTTGATCTAACCATTAAAACATGCTGATTTACAACTACAGCCTTTACACTAGATTTGATGCACCTTTTTGCTACCTAGGAGGGCCCGCTATAACTATATACATTTAGTTAAGCAACTGTATAGCTTAATATTGTCAGATTCTTATTAATTGTATTTTTTAGTATGTTAGAAAATGGTGAATGATACATGGCTTATTTACCAGATAATTAACTTTTTGCTCATGATTTGTGTCAAGCTGCAGCAGGATGCTAACTGGAATTTAACTAAACACACAAAAAACAGCATATACAATTTATTTTTACTAAAAAAACCCAAGCCCTTAACACAGTACATGATCTGTTGTGCCATAGTTATAAAGCGTGACCTCAGAAGTTAGATTTTTTTCTGATCCTTCATACAGACAAGCTCAAACTTCAACTCCAAGTTTTTGATAGAAGCTCCTGGATTCAACAGATTTTTATTTAGATGTTTTAAGAGATTATAAATAGATTAGGCCTTAACATATTTTGTATTTAATTCAGCTTTCATTTCAAAACAGGGTTTTTTAAAAAAAAATACATATAAATTTAAACAACAAAAAATCAAAATCTGATTAAAAAAAAGCATTGATTTTTATCCACCCCGCTGAGGAGCCAGGAAGAATGAGTGCCTGGCTGGACTGTGATAGTGACATTCTCTATATCATGTTATGAACTATTCTCATTAGCTAATCAGCCACCAGGAGCTGATATGTTCCCATAACCAACCCCCGAGCCATCAGTTCACTGCTTGAGACAGCAGCATGTCTGGTAGGGTGCAGCAGAAAGTACATATGTGCATCTTGAGTTTGATATGATCTATCGGGACATATCCCTTCTCTTCCATTGCCCTAACAGTTATCTGCTAACTAAAATGTTTCCCTAATAATCTGTACAGCATCCAGTTAAATTCAAGTTAATATTTACATTAGTCTCTGACCTATATTTTATCTTAAAAAATGTTAGTTGCTTTTGAGGCCCGTTTTCCTGGAATAGAAAAGTATTAATTTGTATTTGAAATCAGAAGTTAATTCTAAAAAGGTGTCCTCAATTATATGAATGAAAAGTCGCTTTTTAACCAGGATATAAACCAGAACAACATACTTAAGTGCACCTACACTACACAATTCCAGAACCAGGGCAGCTGCAATGCAGTTAGCAGTGGTAAAAGCACTAACACAGGGCTTAGGGTGTTCTCAGAGCCATCATGAAATCAGGTCAGGTATAGTGGATTCAAACAAAGCTGACAGAAGCAGTTTCTCTCTCTTTCTTATGACAGTTTTTGCTGTACAAGGGCAAGTTTTAAAAGGTGCTCAAATAGGTTTCAAACAGAGTTCCCTCTACCTACTAGACCAATGGTTCCAACCTTTTCTCTGCTGTGGCACACCTTGATACCTTTAATTATTTTGAGGCACACCACCATATAATCTCCAAATGAACTCATGAATATTCATGAGCCAATCCAGAACTCGGAGTAGTTTTTAAAAAAATGTGGTGTCACATCAGCTTAGGCCTGACAGCACAGCAGTGTGCCGTGCACACCAGTTGGGAAACACTGTACTCTACCAGCACTCACATGCTTTCAAGGAACGGCAGTTGTTGATGAATGTAAGGTGAAGAGGAGGTTACTTATCTTGAACAGGAAGCCCTTTGAGACGTGTGGTCCCTCTCTGCATCCCCTGCACTTGGAGCCAGAGCATCTGAAAATGGTAGTGTCCATTAGGCTGCACACTCGCCCTTGTACCACACCCCAGTTTCGACCAAGGTGATAAAGGATGGGTTGTAAGTGACTGCACCCTCAGCTCCTCCACCACCGCAAACTGACCAGATCCACAGCAGAGGGGGAGGAGGGTGGGACCAGAACACAAACAGGGACGGCACATCTCAAAGAGCCTCCAGTTACAGGTAAGTAACCTCTTCTTCTTCAAGTGATGGTCCCTATTGTATTCCACTGAGGGTGATTAACAAGCAGTACCTTGTTAGGAGGAGGGTGCTAGGAAGATGAGGGAACTGTGGAATGAAGGCCCATGGCAGCAAACGAGGCATCCATTGCAGAGTCATGCACCAGGGTATAATGGGAAGAGAACGTGTGGCACCAAACTCCACATGGTCACCTTACTCCTGTCCATAACAGGTACATTATGAAGTGTGGCTATAGTGGATACTTGTGCTCTTGTATCCAATGAGATGGAAGCAGCCCTGAAAACTGATGGCAGAGTGCAATGCACCCTGAAAACCAATCTGAAACTCTCTGAGAGTAGATGGCCTGCCCCTCAATTTTTTCTACTGTGTCCAAACAGCCTAGGAGACTTCCGGAATGGCCTGGCCCTCTGCAGGTAAAAGGCCCGGGCCCCTTGGACATCGAGGGAGCAAAGACATTGTTCCCTCTCTGAAGCGTGCAGCTTTGGAAAGAAGGCAGGTAAACATATGAGGTGAAAGCGTGTAACCACTCTCAGCAGAAATCTGGGATTATACAACAGAATGACCTCAGCTAATACAAGCTCTCCATGCCAACCAAGCAGGAAGTGCAATAACAATTTCAAAACTTCCCGCCACTTTACAGGGGGAGAAGCAGGTGGCTGCAGAGCAGCAGAGTGCAAACGGATGTCCAGAAAGGACAGGATTGGCAGTGTGGGACATTTCCGGAGGCCATTTACCACAACAAACATACAGCAGTGTCTACACGGACGATTTTGCGAAAGAAATTGGGCAAAAAATCTCCATGCCTCTCATCAAGGTGGTTTTGTTTTGTCAACAAAACAGGGCAGTTTTGTCGACAAAAGGGTCATTGCAGTGTGTGCACCAGGACTGTTGTGTCGACAAAAGCGGACTTTTGTTAACAAAACTCTCTAGTGTGGACCAGGCCTTAGTGTTTGCCTGGATCTGCTTCAAGCGATGTGAGACACATATTTGGGAATATTATATAACAGGAGCTTCACAACCATACATATGACATTGCAGGAAACATGCTACCATAACAATGTTCAGTATGTCATGAGCATTCCAAAAACCCCTTACATGACATGCTTTGCATTAAGCAGTACACAGTTGCACTACAAGAGTGAGCATGAATGATACACAATCACACCATAAGGGTGTACATGAGGTGCAATGTGTCACACCCACCCATAAAGGGCAGACTTGCTGAATGGAGAGCATAGTGAACTATAAACTGGTACATACACTGAATGTTTTCATTATTTCTCTTGGCACCTCTGGGAAACGTAATTGTCTTTCAACAATTGTCTTTAACGTCTCTTCTCATTGTAACTGATGCTACAATGAAGTCAAAGCTTTGTGTTTTGTATCTTCACTGACTGCAACAGACTGAGTTCACAGGCAGAGCACTAGGACCTCCATGAGAGTCAAACAGAAGGGGAAAATGGAGTCAAGCAGGAACATTTGCATTAAAAATACAAAGATCTATAACAGCAGCAAAAACGACACCAATCACATACTAAGTAATATATCGCCTGTAATCCACAGTCACAAGTCTCACCGACATGAACAGGTTAATGTCAGTGTTGATAAAAGGCACAAGTGCCTTATTAATTCGTGCCAGAGGAAGTCTGTCCTTAAGGATAAAAACCTTGCACCATTAGCACCTCCCTACCTCACACCCAGCTCCATAGAAGAGCGCCCATAAAATGCTTGCTGCAATCCAAGAGACAGCCAGATTCTGTGATTTAACTGCAAGACATATTACACCTCTCTTTGATTACATTTAGACTGAAGTGTGACTCTCGGTTACGTCTCATACAGCAGACTAGGACTGTACCAGTCATAGGGAAAGACAAGTTACCTTCTGCAGCGCATGTAACCAATGGTTATTGCGCAATTTCAACAGCAGCAGCAGCATAGCAGTTATGCACATGATTACATATGCAGTTCATCCTTACAGTGCTCGCTTCCATCAGTAGCAATTCTCACTCTCCCTTCACAAATGCACACACATTTTTTAAAAGACTACACACCCATACTATTAACTGCCACTCCACAATTTATCTATTCCCACATCTACCCTACTGATCTGACTCTCTCACGTCCGACAGCATGTTTTGCTTAATGCAAAGAACTACTTTCCTTTTTGTTCGTAAATCTTTCTGATATGAGCCCCTCTCAACAGAGACTGGCAAGATTGCCTGTGTTGGACCAGAATGGAGGCCCGTGTCACACCAAAATAGAGGCTTGACACAAATTCTTTGCTGACAAAGAACTTTAAAAGTCTATTTGAGGTTAAAACAATTTTAGGACTACACTTGAGTGTAACTTCAGTATTTCAAGTACTTAACATTTCTGTTTAGCGTTATTTTGTGATAATCTTTGAGCTGGAGAAGATATGGATATAAAAATATTTCTGTAGAAAGCAGGACTGGTGGGACGGGATGAAGTGACTTATCGTGCTCCCATTGAGGGAAATCAGACCACTGGCATGCACATTATTTGTGGAGGGAGGTGGGATGGCAGCCCTCTTCCTAGAGGGATTATTCTGTTCTCGTTTGTTACCAGGTGGGTCCCCTCTCCCTTGTTCCAGTTCCAAGTCTGCCGCTTGGCTGTTTTTTTTGGTGCCAAGAGTTATATAAATAGAAACCCACTTGAGAAAGGAAAAATATTCCATTTTTCTGCTCTGTGGCATGAAGTTCCGGTCACCTGTGGTGCGGGATTAGACCTGCTTTGCTGGCACAGCAGTGCCAGGAGCAGGTCACTTGGAGCCAACGTGCCACCCTTCTCTCAAAGTACAAGCAAAAAGAAACCCAGGCTTCTGCAGGCTGAAATGTTGAGACAATCACTCTGCATCTGAGGGTGCATTCTTTCAGCAGCATCTCACACACTCTTTAATGGAAACTTCTTTTGACCACTCTGCCCCCAAAAGTCACACTGCAACCAACATACACAAAACATTTTTATATTCTCAGAACAGCTTTTCTCTTAACATTAATATATGGAGAGAGTAAATTAAGGCTTTGACCCTAAAGTCTGATGGGTAACATGCTGTCTTAATCATGAGGATTAATTAGGTTCTGTATAAAAATTAAAATGATCAATTTCTAGGAGATCAATTTAATTTCTGAACAGGAGGAGAGGTAACTGATTTAGATAATATTTTCAAAAGCACACAAGTGACTTCAAAGCTTATGTCCTGTTGTAAAATGTGAACTAGGCATTTAGGAGCTTAAGGCTCACTGAAAGCCAAAATCACTTTTGCAAAAATGGAATTTAGGTGCTTTTGAAAATGTTCCTCTTCGCAAACAGTAAATGGGTAATACACAAAACTACCATCACAGATTTCTGCTAATGCACCTAAACTTTGCTATGCATTATCGCTGCTGTTCTGGCTCCAGGTCTCTCAAGCAGAAACTGAATTACACACTATTGCATAGCAGTGTTTGTGATATAAATGAGGACTGGCTCTGAAACCACTAAACTCATTTTCAACATTGACATAAACCATATTTGAATCCATGCACTCACTACTTTAGCTTACTGTTCCACCTAGACCCATGCATTCTGCAAATAGGGAACATTTCAATTTTATATTTCCAGGAAAAAGTTCATTTTCATTTATAATTAATATACTGCTTGGCATTTCTTACCACCTAGTATACTATAGAAGCAGCAGATATCTGTTTGAGTGGATTCTGCGGAGTTGACGTAGTATAAAAAACGTCTACTTGCTGTACTATAACTGGTTCTTTGAGATGGTTTGTCTGTGCAGATCCCACTTGATGTACATGTGCACCTCCAGTGTGCAAATGTCTTCGACTCACAAAATGCATGCAGGCCTCTGTTGTAACAGGGTAAAAACATGTTTATAAAATCAGTGCCCCGAGTCCATCTTGAGAAAAGCTACAGACCCATGTGTGGGGGACTCAGAGATAGCAGAAAGGAAAGACCTTGACCAAGAAGTAAACCCATGATAACGGGAACTTGGACATGTAGCAGTTCCAGACTCAGACATGGGAATTTTGCAGTCGCTGCAAAATTAGCTTTGCAAGTCAGCAGTCAAGTTTTGAGGAGAGAGCTGCTCATAACATGGTAAAGGAGGGGTCTATCATTGGCTTAGCAGATACACTGGCTGAAGTAGAGATATAAAGGGGTCGTCAGACTGAGGCTTTTTGGGGAGCCACGAATCAAGAAGGGAGTGCACCAGAATCGCACTGCGCAGAGGTCTGATCAACCGTCTCACCTCTCTCCAGCTCATCGCTCAAAATAATAGGGTAGGGTGTCAGAGCTGATAGCTCATGGGGCTTTGTTCTGCGGATGATAACCTGGGTGTGAATACGATAGAGGTTCCACCTGGATGAAAATATAGCATAAAAGAAAGGAGAACCTGGCCATGGTATGTTTGTTTTTTTGCTGCAGCTGAGTTCATTCATATATGTGGTGAGTAGTGAGTGTGAATGTAAAATTAGTAATAATTCTAACTGTCTTGGGTACATGTGTTATTGTAATCAGTTGTTTTTTAAGTTTCATTTATGTATTAAGAATTTGTAAAAGAATAAGAGAAGATAATTTGTGGTAAGGTAAACCCCCCCCAATAAATAGTGGATCTAGATTGGATATAGAATGTGTGTTATTGTGTAAATGAATGATAGATTTATGAACTGTTGACCAGTCTTGGACTAAGACAGGTTCCAGCCACCCTCATCCATCCACAAGTTGGTCAGGTGAATAGCAAGGGGGGCCTGTCTGAACCTAGTGACCCAACAGGCAGGCGGAGTGTGTGGACCGAAAGGTCAATTCCTTTTCCCTCCAAACATGAGCCCCTGCAGCTCCGTTGCTCAGTAGAGCTGCGACAGCAGGGGACTAACACCCTATGTGTGTCTGAACCTTTCCACCCCCCTCCTGCTAAGTAAGCGTTCCGTTATCAGATTCATTCACCTCGGCAGTATTACGAGCTGAAATTGAAACGGTACGGATTCCTCAATAAGTCAAGCCTAAGTTGTATAAATGTGTGCTTGTAAGTGTGTGCTTTAAGAACTAATCCCTTTAGAAAACCCACTGTCTTAAGCAAGGAATAGAAAGTCCCATTTCAAGTTGTAAAACTGACATGGAGTCATAAATTAGTGAAAGTAGACAAGATAAAAAAATACTTTCTCCCTCTCGCCTCCAAGCCCCCCGCCCATCTAAGGTGTGGAAAATAGACGAACTAAAAGGTTTTTTAACCCTTTGTCACCACAGCCTCAAGCACAATCCACACAGACAAAACATCTCAGGGAAAAATTTTCTTTTCTAGCTCCTCTAAAATGAAGCCAACACAGCTTGAACAGAAATCACCAAGAGAGAGCTATTCAGCCTTCACACTGAAGGGCGACATTCACGCATTCTTAGCGCTGAACGCACCTTGAGAACTGCTTCAATCTCCACTGCTGCAACTTAGGTGGCACTTTGAAGCCGATGCCAAGGATGTGCAGGGCTTCACACTGAGTACTGATGTTTTGGAAGCATTCCCGAAACAAGCTTTCTTATGGTTTTACACTGCACAGAAAGGACACTGAGGCACAGAGAGGTTATCACACTGCAATCCTAAGGCAGTCCTGGAGACAGAACCCAGACCTCATGCATTCTGGTACCCGAACACCAGTCGACTCTTTGACCCACCCCTGTCTGATGCTCTCTTTACATCTCCCTGTGCCCGGGACAGCCTTTCGAACAACAGTCCTCCAACCGCTCCTGCACCCCTCTGTGTGTATGGCCTGTACTGTCTTTGCTCCTGCTTTTTGACTGCAAGTCCTTCCAGTCAGGGCACTGTCCTATTTGTCACAGACATCCCCCTCTGCAGCCCAGTGCACATGCACTGCACAGCATAAACAACTGCCTGCAACAGACCACGCTTCCTCACTTATTACCATGCTGAGGCTATTCTCTCAGTAACACAGATGGCAAAGGAGCAAGAGAGAGAGACATTCTGAGTGCTATAAATGCCTGTGTGATTCTGAGGATTACAAATTGAGGAACAGTTTTAATATTCTGCATAATGAGGCCTATTACCCCCATTGTCATTGGTATGCCTCCTGCAGCCGAATCCTTGTGATCCCTGCGGAGTGTTCGCCCCCGCAATACAACCTCACTGCAACTGCTTTTGCTGTTCATGTGAAAGGTTGCTTTCCAATAATTCAGTCTGGTGGGAGATTGCAGCCCTAGGTACTGCAGACCCCAAAACAATGTATATGGGTGGCAGTCTGGAAATCACGAGCACTCGATGGGTTAAAAGATGTTGCGTGACAGGGATTTAGTCCGTTGCCTGATGAACTGGAACTGCAGTGTAGCATTGTAAAAAATTTGAATTGCTGAAGCTGATGTTATTCAACTGACAAGCAATAAGTGGCATGTCATAAATTTAACATGTTTTCTGAGCTTCCATAGGGAGCTAACGCAGAGAATTTTTGGTCTTGGTGAATGGTCTGTCAAAGAGCTTCCAGGCAAGCAGCACTCCATTCTTTCACTCAGGATTGCATACTTGCAATTTAAGGGAAAGAAATGAAAAACAAAAAAGATTAGCCCCACTGTATCTGCTATGCCATCTTTCTGCAGAGTGCATGTCACAGAGTCATATAAAATACCCATAAGCCTCTGACTGGCCAAGACTAAGAGAGAAACACGTTTCAACAACGAAAGAGTATATATTGACACGAACATTAAATAATGCATCCTGGCACCTGTGCCAGCCCATCCGTAAGCCTCAGTCTGGCAGTCTCCAGTACACAGAAAGTTTACAGGCAGGGAAAGGTGAACTGGCAATGAAGTGCAGAGCGGTTAAAATGCTTCCAGACAGTAGAATTTACAGATTGTGTGGAAAATCTACCCAAGTCTCCTTTTCCCCCCAACATACACATGCTTACTGATTTCCAGAGATAGTTCCCTATGCCGTTTGTTCCGTGCTGTACCTTAACCTTCCCTGCAGAGATGAATTACAGTCTAACAGCACAGATCTATTTGGCACATTCTCCCCGTTGTACAGCTACGCACACATCTATGGTTTTATAACGTAAAAGTCATCTGACCACTGGGTCACAACCATGATACTTCATGTCACCAATTATTCTGCATCTTTACAAAAGTACTTATGGGTTGTGGGGTCTTGCAGGTGAACTATCAACACACAACCACTGATGACATAGTGCGATCTAATGGATCGGGCACTTAGAAGAAGAGTCAGAAGACCTCGTTTTTTTCCCACTTCTACCTGGGACTTGCTGTATGATTAAAGGAAAGTCACTCCACTTCTTTTCTTCATCTTTAAACCTCGGATAATGGTGTAAAGATTATTTTTATTATGTGGAAACCCAGCTAAAATCTCTGTGAATGTTTGAGAATGTACTCTCTAGATACTGATAAATGATAGCAATAGAAACAGCCTTTATGATGTTACGTTTATCATCTGGATTTGTATAAATTATGCTCAACAAGTTTAAAAAAGAAAGGTCACATTTTCCAAACCTGGATGCCTACAGCTCAGCTCCTGAATCCAGATGTGACACCTAAAGAGAAGTGACTGGATGGTCAGAGAATATTGAGTACCTGTCGCTCTCATTAACATCAATGAAAGTTGAGATTCCAGCTGGGATCACTGGGCTTCTCTAAAAATCAAGTCATTTTTGGTGGGATGCCTAAATATGGATCCAGGAGTCAACACTTAGGCACCCAGAGTAGAAAAATTTGACCTAAGAAAATGGCTTACTTCAATACCTGTACTACACAGCAATGGCTTCATTCAGAACACACAGGAAAATAGCAGCACTTGTATTATACGACTACATTTCTAATTATTACACTGCATCCTCTGAAGTCAGAATTCAGGTGACACTAGGACAGATGGCTGGCAAACAGCTAATGCCCAGCTCTCCACGCAAGGATCAAACAACCACTCCACAACAGCAACAGTGAACACTTAAAGCATGGGGCTGTTCTAAGTTTGTAACAGTGGCTAAGCCAAAAGTAAGACACTGTCCTTTACATGATACGCGTCTACCACCATGAAATGGCTTAAAGAAGTTGGCAGCTTTAAACTTAACCTTTACTCTTCAGCAGTAACACTATCCCTGTCAACAGCTTTCAAAAGGATTTAATGGCAAGTGCATGCTGCATGTGGAACTCCAGTTTTCCGCCTTTGAGAGGGCAGCCCACAAAACACAGAGGGAGACCGGCTGCCTAAACCCATGGGGGACACTGGCTCTTTCACCAGGATGGCTCACACTCTCCTTTCTTCATTCCATGCAGCTCCCTGGATTGGTACCGGCTATTCGCAGAGATTCGATACTTGGTTGAGAGTTGACATGGACAATAACAAATGGAAGGGTTTGTTCTTCAATAAGTAGAAGTCACTGATTACTGAAGCATTTGTGTGACATGGATTTGAATCTTGCTTTTAGGACATCCGAACTCAAGCAGTAAAGGAGATAAGTCATCATCACTTATAAGCCTTTAGACTCATCCAGCAACTGGGGCTGTATAAAAAACAAATCAGATTTCAGGCACCTTAGAGCTAGAGCGATAAGGCCAAACTGCTGGCTCTTGCTGTGGTGACAGCATCGAGGAGGTCATATCAACTACTAAACGCTGGTGATGTGGAGGAGCACTCAATGAACTCCCCTTAAGAGAGAGGTCTCTTCCTTGCTCAGCGGTACAGCTTTCTACAGCTATTATTTCACAGGGTGTGAAATGTTTATTGAACTGCACACTGGTGCCCACCCCTCCTCCCTGCAACTCAGCTCTGCCAGAACCTGGTGACTGATGTGCGTCACAGCACACTGCATGCCCAGGTATTCACCAGAGCAGGGCCCAGCTCCCCGGCTGGGCCGGACGTGGTGGGAATGCACATCAACGTTGTTTCAAGCCAGAAATCTGTGGAATGCCCTCTCATCCTTGTACTTCTGAAGTACTCTTCCCAGCAAACACCCTGGATATCAACTCTGCTTGACTGGGCGTAAGTCTATCTACCTATGTCTGTGGAGAGGGTGAGAGACGTGCTCACATCATCCAAAGACTGCTATTCCACACAAGGACCTGTTTCGTGTAAACTGGTGTTTTCTGTCCATCACTCGTAGAAGTATGCCAATAGGTGTTGATTTTTACAACCCCCTCCTCCCCCCAAATACACAAAACTGATTTCTACAGTGGACAGAAATTATAGTAAGCACCCGATACACGACATCCCCTCACTGCAGGGTGTTCAAACCACACAACCACGCGCACCGGGTGAGGTAAAGATTAAACCGTCCGATTCAATGACAAATCGCCCTCTAGCAGAAAAGCCACATCCCACTGGCCAATTATTTCAAGCAGCTTAACACTGGAAAAGGCAGTCTCAGCTGCTACAAATTAACCAGAAATGATGGCTGTAGCCAGTGCCAGCGTTAGAGATGTGAGCCGTGTGCTGAAAACAAGTCAGTAAGGCTTTCCATGTCAAAGCCATGCCTGCCCTCTCCAGCTCCAACCCATGGAGTGACAAAGTGACATCATGCGTAATGAGAGCTCACATAAACAGCTGTTCTACTTGCAGGTGGATTTCTATTGCAGAAGGGAAAAAATGAAACCGCAGAAATGTAGTTTCCATATAAAACACGACACCTAAAAGCAATGTAACTTGAGAGTTCACAGTAAGACTATTTTCAAACACAGTTATATTATCCACATCACATGCTCACCCCCCCCCAATGTTATATACCTGCATATACTGCATGCACTCAAGTAGTACAGGCTATAACTGTTAATTCTGCCATTAGCTCTGAAACAGAAATTCACAAATAGGCTAGCAAGCCATTAGTTGAAAGATTCTGTAATCAAAGACATTAATTTAACACTTGTTAGTATTATCTTTAGAGAAATAATCATTTCATTCCTGTAGGAATAAAGTCTAATTCATGCACTTCCTTTATTAAGCATATCCTGCTGTCACACGGTCTCTCCTAAGTGCTGTTAAGCATTCCATACATGGATCACCACATTTTGATACAGTACACACCTTTACATTTACACACAGCAGTTTGTGAGACTACTTTGGCAGTATTTCCATTACTAAAATTGGACCTTTTCTCGTTATTATATCATGAATGTGCAGCACAAGCTGTCAGCCCAAATACAACTGTATTTAGCATCTAATGGAAATGATCCTTGACATATTTTGCCTCTTTTTGGTTTAAAGAAGTGATGAGTGTCTGAGGAAGGCGTGACTGTGGCAAAAAGGTCATACATTTGCAGAAATCAATTTTTGTAACCACTTAAGTCCTTAAAAGGGGTTAATTGCTTAGCCTTTCCTTCTTCCTGCTGGTCCTCTACTCCCCATAGCTCTCTTTTCCTTCTTCCCACATCCAGGTTACCTAGAATTCCCTCATTTTTCCCCCAGAGAAAATACTCTGTCTGTGCATCAGTGATCTCATCAGCAAAAACGGGGACACCAGGACTTTCTTCCTCTTATCTACTGTTAGTCTTCTTCATTTAAGCCCCAGTCCTGCAAACACTCGAGCAATCCCACCGATCTCTGTGAGCGTTGCTGGACGCTAGCACTTCTGAAAAGCAGGGCAATTACTTGTGCTTAGGAGCATGACTTTAGAGTTGCAGGTAAGTTCATAGAATATTAGAGTTGGAAGGGACCTCAGGAGGTCATCTAGTCCAACCCCCTGCTCAAAGCAGGACTATCCTCAGCTAAATCATCCCGGTGAGGGTTTTGTCAAGCCGCAGCTTTAAAACCTCTAAAGATGGAGATGCCACCACCTCCCTAGGTAACCCACTCCAATGCTTCACCACTCTCCTAGGGAAAAACCTTTTCCTAATGTCCAACCTAGACCTCCCCCACTGCAACTTGAGACTGTTGCTCCTTGTTCTGTCATCTGCCACCACTGAAAACAGCCTAGCTCCATCCTCCCTGGAACTCCCTTTCAGGTAGTTAAAGGCTGCTATCAAATCCCCCCTCATTCTTCTCTTCTTCCTCCCGCACGAGGACTTTTAGAGGGACAGGGTTTTAGTCAGCAATGATCTCATGCTCAGAGTTTTACTGTTTAACCAACTGATTTTCTGGGCACAAATGTAATGTCACAGTAACTTCTGGGTACCATGCAGAGCTGCTCCCATCTGCATGAGGTACCTGTTGTCTCCCTCCCTGGAAGGATCACCATGACTGTACTTCGCTTTTAAAGGGATACTCCCGAGGCTGTATATTTAGTGCAACTGCATGATCAACAAAGATGTAAAACAAGCACCACAAGCCGATAGCAACAGCACAAAATCTATGCCAAACAGACATATTTATACACTGAGTGAAACAGTCCTGGTTCAAGGCGCTTAAAAGAAAGTCACATGAACACAAACAGCAGAAAGAGAAACTACCATTAAAATGTTTGATTCCCAACACTTTGGAGCACTAGCATGAAGCTGTCCAAGGCTGGAATGTCCTAGCCTCATTCCCCAGAAGGACTGCTATAAAGAAAGCATGCCAAGGAATGGACTTGTTTGTCATATGAAGCAAACGCCATCACTGATCCATTTGCACGCACTTAATCAAATTAGTTAAAGCATTTAAAAATGGAATGATGCTGGTTTGAAAACCCAGGCACACAAGAGATGTTCGAGGCTCAGTCGACCGTCTCCCAGCATTATATTTTTTCATGGCAAAGGACTGAACTAAAAAGCCCATCTAAACAAAACCCTGAGCACCTACATCAGTAACAGAGCATGTGTGCATTGACTGAAAAGGTTTAAACAAAGTTTAAAAATCAACACCTTCTTTGCGTAAGAAGCCCTGGAGTGGAGGTAACCAAGAACTGAAAGACTTGCACCCAAGAACCCACCCTCTCCTGCTAAGCAGACATTACCAGAGCCTCCCAGCCTGTTCAGTGTTCTCTCTCTCTCTCTCACACACACACGTGCCCACACACATGCCTGCCAGGGGACTGGTTTAATGACTTGCTGATGGCAGGAAGGCAGAGTCTTTGCAGGGAGCCCGGTTTGGCTTCCACTTCCATCCCCTCCCTCCTCAAGGTTCTGGGATATATTATCAGAGAGGGAATAAAGACATGAAGGGTGCCATGACTTGGTCTCTGCTTGCGATCCACTATCCTTCGGTTGGTGATGCATTCCTCGCAGCTGCAAATGGAGCACGAATGTTAAACCTGTAACAAGAGCCCTCGGGAAACCTCAGGCACAGTGTTGGGCATTCCTCAAATGGATTATTTGGGACAGTCCAACATATTCCTCAGACTAAGGAAGCTCAGTAAAGGGTGCATGACCGTATGTTAGACTCAGCTGCTGAAACTGGTGCTAACACTAACCAGACGAATTAGAGAAATTGTTTAAAATACTACTATGAGCTTAGATTGCATCTGCTAATTTTCATGAACAAAATTTGGTAAGTAAACCTCTAATGAGAGCTCTGTGATAAGAAGCCACTATTTCAAGGTAACTAGGGGAACCATACATTCATGTAAAATGCAAGGGTTAATTCTTTATCCAGTTCTCTGGTACATACAAATGCTGTTAGTCCTGACCACCAATATGATTTCTTTAAATGCACCACAAATACTGCGTTCTCGCGTTGAGTAAGTAGAGAGAAAGTGCTCCCCTAGTCACACTTGGCAAAGCAAAGTGGAAAATCCTCCACAAACCCACAACAGCCAAGTCCCTCTCTCCGACTGCTCCCAGAACTCAGAACCAACCTATGAGCTGGGGAAGCACTCTGCACACTTAGCTGATATGTTCTCATTCTAATCCAAAATTTTAATTAAAGCTGTGGTTTTGTTAGAACTTATCTGGATAGTTCCTTCAGGGGCTGTGAGCACCGAAACCACTGCTTCGGTGGCGGTACACATGCAGATGCATACTGTTGTTGCAGGCAGTATGAACATTCCAGCAAGATGGTGGGGTTTGCCTCCAAGGACCCGTCTGAACTGGAAGGCTGGTCCGGGAAAGGTGGTGCAGTCAGAGTGGGCGGAGCAGGTGGTACAGGTGTGTCTCGTAATGGACCTTGCAGTTGTGATGAGCAAGGGTCGTACAAGAGCAGCAGTTCGTCTGCTGGGGACGGAGGCTGCATGATGTCTGGTGCTGCATACTGCTGTGAGGGCCCCTGCAGCAGTAAAAGTAATTCCACTATCGGCGTCAGGGGTGAGAAGCAGCCCAGGGTATGTGGTGCAGGGAACGCGTATGACACAGAGTGCTCAGATAACGGGGTTCCAGCGGACCACTGGCCGCAGTGGGGGCCCCAGGTTGCTCAGTCTTCTTGTCCGCTTTGGCTCACAACTTCTCACCTGGCACGGGGAGGCAACGTGGTGTTTGGAGTTGGTCCCTCTCAGGGATCCACCTTTGTGCCTTTGAGTATGCTTCTTGTGAGCACGATGCGTCTTAGTCGGCACCACCAGTATTGCAGGTATCACCATAGCGGGGGACACACCCATCACTGGTGCAGCTGGGTGTTCAGGCGGATCTGTCAATGCCAACTCTTGGCGTGCATGCGGACGCATTGCCTCCTCCATGAGATGTTTGTGTAATCAGAGTTCTCTGGCCTTGTGGGTTCTCGAGGGGAAGGAAACTGATGGAGCACCACACAACAATTTGAGTTTGACCCAGGCAGTAGAGACAGCGATGGTGTTCATCACTCACCAAGAACAAACATAGGCATACGGCACAGTTCTTGAAACTGACTTGTTTGGGAATAATCCCCCAACATGGGTGGAGCGCCCTAAGAAGGGGATAACCGAAGGACTATAACTCAACGTTAACTACAAGCATTAAAACATTTGAACTATGCAAACTATGTAAACTAGCCTAAATACCCTTAAAACTATTAACTAGTGGCATACTTTTTTTTTTTTTTTTTGCACTACATAGCTGTGAAAAGGAGTGTTCCAACTCTGGCCAGGCAGCATTAAGAGGAAACTGAGAGGGCATCAACCCATGCAACCTCATGAGACCTTGGATGGGTCATGTGGGCAATGCAGGGCATGCATTCAGGTTGACAGACACTACTCTAAACGGTGACATCCATAAACTTGCTGAGTGTGCAATCCACCCGATTCTCCAGATCATTAATGAAGATGTTAAACAAAATAGACCCTCAGAGTAACCCCTGGGGCACTCCACTTGATACCGGCTGCCAGCTAGAAATTGAGCCATTGATCACTCCCCACTGAGCCCCATGGTCTAGCCTAATTTCTATCCACCTTATAGTCCATTCAGCCAAAACATAATTCTGTAACTTGCTGGCAAGAATACTGTGGGAAACCGTAGCAAAAGCTTTGCTAAAGTCAAGCTATATCACATCCACCGCTTTCCCCATATCCACACAGGCAGTCATGTCATCATAGAAGGCGATCAGGTTGGTCAGGCATGATTTGCCTTTGGTGAATCCATGCTGACTATTACCTGTGGTGCGAGTGGGCCCTACTACTCTTGCAAAGAGGTCAAGGCAGCAGATTTCTATAAGAGCTCAGTACCAAGCAGTTTCCGGGCAAAGTGGCTGGGGTACCATGCTCTTTTAAAAATCTAGCCTGGTACCTTTTGTTGAAAAGCATTTCCTCCTTTTGCCTGTTGCCTTTTAATTTCATAAAGCTACTTGTTTTGTATCACAAGGAAAGATAAATAGCTGCATTCCATTTGTCCTCTAATACCAGCATTGATTTTCAAAATCGTGTAAACTCTCGCCTCGATATTATCCCTTTTCTAAAGGGAACGGGCCTGATCTTTTCAATCTCTTTTTGCACTGAATCCCCAAGCCCCCATGTTTCCAATCAGTTCACTGTCCTTCTCTAGATTTTCCATTTCGGACATCTCTTCTAGGACGATGACTAAAACCAAGCACTGGAGGCAGGCCAATGACATAGCAGTCACCTAGAATGGCATTTTCATATGTTCTGAATTATTCTTTATTACCTTGAAGTTACAAAGTAACCTCTTACTCACTTTTGTCTGATTTAGAAAAAACCCCAAACCCTGAAAGTTATGGTAACTTTTCAGTCTTCTGATACAGAAGCTGTTTTCAAAACAATAAGATAAATAATTTTAGAAAGTAGCTAAGCTACTTTGTTCTTTAGTTCCTTCAGAGTTAATTCTCAGATAAAGGCCAACTGTTCTGGGTCATTTAATGCAATTTTTTTCTTTTGCTTTAATATCTCCGTCTCCTACAGCATCTCATTCTCATTACCAGAAGAATAACCTTGAGGGTAGTAAATAATTCATCATCCTCTAAGACTTGTGAAATCTGATGCCAAAAAATCATTTAGCTCCTTCTTATCTTCTGAATGCCCCCTTCCACTCTCCTGGGTTAGGGGGTCTTCATCTCTCCCGTGGGGTTCTTGAATTTATTAAAAAACTTAGCTTGTCTTTATAGCTATGGTGATTTGTTCTTCAAAATTTCTCTTAACCTCTATTTTACATTTTGCCTGTCAGTGTTTATTCTGTTTTATTAGTATCATTTAGACAGGAGTTCCATTTTTAGAGAGAGAGATTTTTATACCCAGATAAAGTCATGCACTTTCATTCAGACATTTTTGGATTTGCTTTTTTTTTTTTTACCATCTCCCCCTTAGCACCAACACAGCATTCTTAAGACACCTCCCCAACGATTCCATGGATTTCTGCTTCCCAATTTTTTCCTTTAAGCTGTTTCTATCCTCCTCATCCTAAAAGACTCCTCCCCACCCGTTTGAGGTTTAGCATTCGAAGTGCTAGTGCTGGAGACTATTGCCCTGGGAAGTTGACAAGCAGCTGAATTATTCAGGGACAGTGTTATGTAGCTCAATCATATAGCCTTTCAGACTTCACTCCTGTGGTCTATTTGGAACTAAACTGAGGAGTCTCTGCTATTACGAGGCAGTATTCCTTGCCTGTTAAATCTCTCTGCTATAGCCCAGAGAGCAAATCCAACAGTCCTGCCAGCAGTTGGAAGTGGAAGAGAACGCGATGCTCCTGTGAATTCACCTGGACAGAGGGGGCTCCGTACTCACTTCAGGAGTCAGTGCTGTTACCTGAGCTGCAGCTCTCAGCCCACCCCATAAGCTGGAGCAAAGGTTCCAGCCCTACAGGCTATGGAGGCTGCTTGCACGGACATGGGTCATTCAGAAGTCTGTCTGCAATGGCGCTGACTTTTCTAGATGACTGCTTCTTCTGCTGGTCATCACAATTACTGTCGCAACTTGCTACTGGACATATCATTCCATGCTGGGCCGGCCCCCAGCCGCCTTCATAAGCAGCTCTCATTGTCTACCCGGGCATGCCTCTGCCCTGCCAGCTCTCCTCCCCCAGAGTTACTGCTGGCAGCTTGCTGGTTCACATCTGGCTAAGATGGAGTCTGTCCTTTCTCTAGAGTCTCCTTTCCCGAGACTTTTCCTTTACTGTCTAAAACATGAATCTCGTCCTCTCTACTTTTTCATCCCAGCCTCCCATTGACAGCAATTTTCAGAGAAAGCAACCAGAAAGACTCCAGAATTAAGGTTTTGGGTTTTTTTACATCTTTAGCTTCCTCCAGTTTCTTGCACAGTGACTATGTATGAGTAGTTGGCAATTAGCAATACTTTCTGTGCTTCACTCTGTGATAACTCTGGTAATGTGCCCCTCCCATATAAACTTCTGCTGGCCTTCTCCGCTCTCAGCTCCCCCTAACTCCACAAGGGTTTTAGCTCAATAGCTAGTTCCTAGGGAGGTCAGGAAATGTAACTAAGCAAATTTTATTTTGTGGCTGGCAGAGGTTTAACTTTCACCTCTCTTCATTTGTTTCTGATGGCTAATCCATTTAGGGTGACCATCAGCCCCAATCTGGGCAAGACAGTCTCAAAATTCAGAGTTCAAGTCCCGGTCCCAGGCTGAATGACTCCAGGACAGCATTTGTCCCGGCTTCCCTGTGGTGCCGATCCACACCTGCTCGAGGCTCGGGGCAGCGCCAGCCTCTTCCCATTGGGGGGACGGGACTGAGGTGGGTCTTAGGCCCCACTCTACCATGAAGCCCAGCCCTCTGCTCCTCCTCTCTCTCCCCCTGAAGCCCTCTCCCTTGGCCAGGTCAGAAGCTGGGCTGAGGTAAGAACCACCAAAGGAGCCCAGGCCACTGTGGGGAGTCCCAGACCCTCCACCCCCCCTGGGTGCCACACCCCAAGAGGAGGTGGGAACATGGGTCAGGGGCTGCTCTCAGACACCCTAGCCCTCCCACCCAGGGCAGGTGCAAGGTCCAGGGCTCCACACAGTACACCAGGCTCCCTGGAGCTCCTACCACAGCACAGCTTCGGCTTCTAGCCTGGCCACGGGACAGGGCATCAGGACCTGCAAGGCTCCTGTATGTGTCCTGCTTTTGCCTTCTGAAAAGGTGGTCACCCTAAATCCAGTAAGTCCCTACTCCCTACTCACCACCAGCCACCCTCTTCGTACAGACTCACTTTATTTCTGCTCTGCCCAGTTGCTGGCCTCTATGCTCAAAGTTTTGGTCAAGAGCAAATTTTTCCACGCAATGAACTAGCCCTGAAACTAAGTTCGTGCCGGACATGTCGTCTCACTGCAGCAGACTGCAGGGGACAGGAAGTAGGACAGGATTGGCAATCTTGCATTTTAGTTTTTACTAACACAGTAAACTTTTTACTGACAACACTAAAAATACTATAAACAATGCAATAAGGTCACAGAAGTGTGTACTCGTGTGCGAAATTCTGGAATTATGCAATTGTTTTAGCTGCAGTTAATTGATCAATCGGGTTCTTTGGGTGTGTGCAATAATAGAAAACAGAAAATGGATAAAGTCATGGTCAGTGCAGTTTTATGATACAAGAAGTGATTCTGAATGACAACAAGCAATGTCAAAATACGTGTTTTATTTCTACCTAATTTTACAGACTCTCTCATTTACAGATTTACCGACAGTGTTAAAATTGTACTTTTTTTTTTTTTTTTTAAACTGACTGTCCATAAATTTATAGATGGTTGGCAACCCTGAATTTCATTAGTTAGTCAGAAGAGTTTTAGGCCAGGAGGGACCACCAAATGATCTATTCTACTCTGACCATGTGTACACCACGGGCCATCCTCCAGCACCCACACATTAAAACCAATAACCAAAACCAGCCCAGAGTATTACAGTCCACAGGAGCACAACAGCCCATAACTGGACTGTTCTGTGCTGCCAGTAGAGCACACAAGTTACCAAGGAGCCATCAGTACCTGAGACCCCCACAATGGCAGGGAAATGATTAAATGAGATGTACCCAGATGATTCTGGCAAGTGACTATCCATTCTGCAGAGGAAGGCGAAAAACCCTCAAGATCGCTGCCCATCTGACCCGGTGGCAAATTTCTTCCTGACTAGATATACGGCAGTCAGTCAGATGCAGTCTGTCCGTCTGTCTGGCTACATAGAGTTAGGAGAAAGGAAGAACCTTTCACACACAATGTCCTTAAAATCCGCACACTGTGCTAACTCCTGAAACTCCAATAGAGACAGTTGATTGACTGGATGGATATCGGAGACATGGAACTTTAGAAAGCAGGATGTGAATACAGAAAAAGGAGGCATTTCAACCACCTAGACATTAGATTCAGCACCGAGGCTAGTTAAGCATGTTGTGATTGAGTCCCAGAAGATATGCACACCCCTAAGTAAAGAGAGGAAACTAGAAAGCAAGGGGGAAAACCTCATATGTTTAAATGGCTAGGATCAAAAGATTATAAGACAAACAAAAATCCTCCAGAACCTAGAAATCCAGCCCAAGTGACATCAATTAAAAAAAGCCTTAGCAACAGCAGGTAAAATATAAAATGGAAATTAGGAGCCTCACAGAGTTGGAAGAGCAAACAGCCAAAAGACATAAAATTGAACAAGAAACTCCATCTGTGAATCAGAAGTAGAAAGCCTGTGAGAGACCTGATGGGCCTGCTAGACCATTGCTGAGTGAGAGGAGCAGTTGAAGAGGTCTGGCCATTGTAAAGAAATAAAGAATAAAGTCTTTGAATCAGTCTTCAACACAGGAGAGGTTACAGACGTACTGACCCTCTTTTCAAGCAATATTGATAAGATGCTGCCAGACTGACATGTTGAGAGGGGATTGAACAAACTGATTAATTGTCACCCAGTCCTGGTGAAGTGTTTCTGTTCAAAGAATTCTCAACACGCTTAACAAAGGGGCTACGCTGCTAACAAAAATAGGCAGTCTAATTAAAATGAGCGACTATATCAGAGGTAGCAAATGTTGCCCATCTGTGTCGGAGACATGGTGGATGACCCTAGGAATTACAGGCCAGTTAATCTTACTTCATGACCCAGTAACCTGGCGTAAACAATCAGGGGAAAAACGCAGCTAGATGGAAAGGTCAGGATAGGATCTACCCAGCCAGCCACTGCAAAGGAAAAAGTACCATTATTACAGAGGTTTGCAATTTTTTTTTTCTGGGACCCCCTTTGAAAATATTACCCCCGTCCCAAAGGTAACATCCTCTCCCATGCCGTGCCACTCCCCCCATATCACGCTACCTTTCCGTCTGTGCTGCTGCTGCTGGGGGTTGCGCTACCTTCAGAGCACCCGGCCAGTAGCCGCTGCTCTTTAGCCACTCAGCTCTGAAGGACTCTGGCTGTCAGCCATGCATGGAGCTGAGAGTCGCAGCCCCAGCATGTCCGAGGGCTCACAGCTCACGACCCCTGCCCTTCCCCCCATAATAACCTTGCGACCCCTGGAGGGGTCCCAATCCCCAGTTTGAGAACCCCTGCGCTACTAGAAGCCAAGTGGGCTAGGGTGCAAAGTAATGTCACAGAACAAAAAGAGGCTGAGGGAGAAAATCAAGAGTAGGAATAAATGGTCAAAAGGAGTCATTTAATATATAAAAGCTATACGTTATATATTTATATAACAGATGCATATTTTAAAAGAGGGATAAGCAAGGAAAAGGCAAAGTTTGCCCATGATTATTACCTAGGTTAGTAAGACCAGAAAAGACTGCAAGGAATTTCAGAGGGACCTAACCACAATAGATGCCAGCACAAAGTCAGATGAAGCGCTGCCAAATTCATGGGAACGCCCACTGGAAGGAATTTGTGAGAATATCCAGTTATTTTAGACATGATTTTAATAAACAGATATAAGCCCTCATGCTTCAGAGCACAAGCCAGCCGTGACCTGACAGGCTAGGGGGCTATTAGGGGAAGATTTTGAAAAGCACATGACATGTCACTCCCATGTGCATCTGCAGGTTTTTTGCACCCTTTTTTGAAGCACATGGTGCCAGCTCATTAGATTCAGGACTAGATGGACCTCCACTTAGACCTAAGAGAGCAATGCCTATGTTCCTAACACACTTATAACTACTCCACTGCTTGCCCAGGTATTGAGCACAGTACCTTTTCCCCAGGGATCTCACTCTACCCACCAGCCTATGCTCTGTTTAACCACATGACTGAGAGGGCAATGTTCCAAGCAAGGCAAAGCTTTATTTTTCAAAAATGATTCCTGATTAAAGGAGTTTTAAATTGTTTGGGATGGACAAGAAGATTAACTGACTCATGGATTACACAACTAAGAATAAAGGCTAAAGCAGGACAGAGACTAAAACAAAAACAAGTTCATGTTTTCTCAGACATCTAATAACCACAATTTTTCAGACAATTCTCAATCCAAGTGTCTACATGAAAGCTCAAAGGGGGATTGTTTGTGCTGTGTGTGTCCCAAAAAGCACACTCAAGTGCCACACAGTCATCTGTTACAATGCAGCCAGACCCTGTACACCACTCACAGGATAGGTCTACACTGCAAACAAACCACAACAGTGAGCCTGGGAGCCCAAGTCAACTGATTTGCGCTTGTGTGGCCTGTGTTACTTGGCTACAGGTACCAGTGCAGATGCTCTGGCTCGGGCTAGAGCGGGGGTTCTGAAACCCAGAAAGGGTATTACAAGCTTCCATGGTCTGAAACCCACTCCCAGCATGCTCATCAGCATTCTCCACAGGAGAGGGTCAAGAGCAGCCAAGGAGACTCAGCTGCCCTCTGGACTGTAAACTCTGAGGCAAAGGATCATGTGCATAGATTGCCTGGCACAATAGGACCACGAGCTGGGTGGGGCCATTCTAGTTCAGCAAGAAGTTACTGTGCTGGATGCAGGAATCCCTGGGCAGGATTCTCTGGCCTGTGCTCTACAGGTAAGAGGAAGATCACAATAAACCCTTCTGATCTTTACATCGATGACATGAGGGCACTAATGTAAACTGTAACAACAGGTTCTAGAGGGAGTGCTTCCACATCAGAAGTTAGGCACCTTGGCGTGCTAGGAAGGGAACGCTTGCAGCACTGCCACTGCCAGAGCTGCAGTGAGGTTGTGGGAGAGACCTGACATTCCCAGTGCTGTCAGCCTGGTATCCATAATGGGCACAAGAATATTTTTTAAAGTGAGAGAAAGTGTAATGTACAGACAGCCTCACTCCACTTTTATCACGGTATGTAAAGCTTTTAGAAGCCAGTGCTCCAGTCCTCAGCTGTACCATGCTGAACACTTGAGTTATGCAAAGAGATAATGTTCTGTTCCAACACTGATTTATTCCATTAAAAGACTGGTAGATAACACTAAATCAAGAGATCAGATAAACAAGGAAAGCAGCAAACGTCTGCTCTGACTAAAAGCTGTTTATTCACCATTACTTCTTCAGCCTCAAGAATTTTATCACAGGAGTTCTGTTTCAATTTCTAACACCTGCATGATCTTGCCTTGTTTGGCAAAACGTTCTTAATATAATATCTATTCCAAGTGTCTGCAGAGAAACTAAACATAATGCATTTGGCTCTCCAGAAGGCAGTCTTCTGCTGTGGTAGGAACAAGTAGTTTACTTTATAAAGGCCAAAGAAAAAGTTAAAAATAACAGGGACCTTCAAAAGAAGAAAGGGCTCTTGGTATATTTCTAGAAGAAAAAGAAAAAAGTTTACTTTTTATTCTCACACAGGAAAACTTCCAAATTTTAGCTAATCAAAAATAAGTCTGATATTTTAGTATAAAAATACACTGTCTTCAAAATAAGTCAGGCTAAATCCTTCAGTACTTGTATGGGCAGCAATGGACCACTCCTTGCAATGAAAGTTTTGTCCACGCAAGCATGGCAACCCTTAGTGAAGACAACAAATACAAATAAGGATAATGTCTGCAAAACATCAGATTTTATAAAGACATGAGAGTCAATTTCAACCAAGCAGTGGATTTAAATCAGAAATTAACTTGGCCCAATAGATTTTAGAATGGTCACAACTTGCATTTCTATTTTTCCTTTTTATAGGATTGTTGTGAAAGAGCTGAAGGAGCTGCTAAAACAGAAGCAGCATGAAAGAGCAGAGACCGTTCTTTTTTGTAAATGACTGTTTCTGTATCTGCCTATGTCTTCTGTAATAATTACTGACCTTGACCAAAAAGAAAAGTCACTCTCACTCTTGAGTCTCCTCCTTTCCTTTTTCTTCTCATCAGACTGCTTGGCATCAAGCACTGTACAACCAAACCGGCAAGGCAAACCTGCAGGATTGAGCAGCTCTAGTGGCAAACTCCCCTTTACGTCACCAAGCACAAAGCCGGGTTTGGTGTGGGGGAAAGAGGAGGGCAGGACAAGGTGCTCATTAAGAATCACCCTTTTCAGACACACACAGGCTGAGAATCTCTCCCCAGTCAGACCTATGCTGATTTTCCAAAGAGTCTTAGCACTTCAGAAACAGCCATGTCACCAGACACTGCAATAGACACACCTTATCTTTCCACCAGGCTATAGCAACAATAAACCACCCCTGAAGCAAAAATGCGATGCTCCTAATGCACTGCTATAGTCAGAAGACAGGCTAAAAACTAAATCACAAGGTTGAAAAATCCTGTGACAACTAGGTCCGTCAGTCCTATTTCAGAACTGGAAATCAAGGCCCCGTGAACTAGATTTTTAATGTATACGTTATCACATACTGATTATTTCTGCCTGGTGTTCCTGGGTTTCGCCACCAAAGTAAGATCACCATCAGCCTAGAAGCAGTTCAACTTGGCATACTGGATCAGAGCTCCAACTGCTGGCCTTCCACGCAAGGCAGGCAAGGAGATGTATGAGTTCAGGGAGCGTCTGTGAGGTTGCTATTCGTAAGCAGCAAGACACAGATCTGAGCTGATGAACAGGCCTGAAAGAGGTCTGCATTTGCCTCGTTCACAATACAAACTTTCCTTCCTCACCCATCCAGTAAATAAGCCTGCAACCTTCTGCACTCTCCCACCACTCCAGAGTGCAGCTCACGGGCTAGCAGCACACGGTGTCCTCACAAAGCCAACGCAGCCACCCAGGAGTGGAGGGGCAGGAGAAGAGAATCCTGGCTACTCCAGTCAGAACTTCTGCCCTTCTTACCTCCCTGTCTTTCTCCCCTTGCAACACTGTCCATTTCCTTCCCTCTCTCATCTCTGTGCCCCTCAATCCCTTCATCTGCTCCCCACAAGTGACAAGGAACCACAAACACATAGCGGGGCACACGCTAAGCCATTAGTGAGCTCTGTCTCACTCCTCCCAGTAGCAGCTGCTGTGAGCAAGAACACTACTCCAGCTCCTGAAAGGTTTGTTCGGTTCTCATCAGCACCCAGATCCGTCTGTGCCAAACGCAGAGCAAGGACCTATCTAAGCACTGATCTGAACAAGTTCTTCAGACACAGAGCTGGCACAGGAGTAGATGGAGAACTCCCAAAACCCAGGAATCCATACTGTAACTGTAAGCTACGCACACTGGGAAGCCTGTATTCAGAAGCGCTTCCATTAACCACCAGCATGAAAACATTGAGAATCCAAGTCGCTCTCAGCTGAACACTGGGTCTGAGCCAAGTGCTTTCCCAACAATCAGATGGTTCATATCCCGTCTTGCACATCAGAATAATTCACATAATGTTCAGACATGAAAGGAAGTAATTAGTGGATGAAAGACACAAACTGAACTGGAGCCGTGACTAGTCCCTGCATGCGCTTCTATTGTACAAAAGGAAGGCCATTTGATTTTTTACAGTATTTTACTACCCCATGTGTCTCTGTGGATTTTCCCAGGAGTTTGAGTCTGGCATCGAGAGATAATGTGAAGGCAAACAGTGGGCATTCTGCCTTCACTCAATTCTGCCTTCACTCAATACAAGGCTCTTCCAGAGCCTTGGACCTGAGAATCTGTGGGATTGAAAGATGAACTGTTGGCAAAGGCACCAAGTTATTCCTATTTTTAAAAAGTGCTCTTTAAAGATCTTTAAATTCCCCTGGTGGGAGGCAGGGTAGACTCTAGTTTAATGATTCTTTGAAGGCCAGCATGTCTAAGAATAGAGCAGCATTGCCACACAACTCCATACCATGCTAATGCAAGCAGTGTTATGAGCTGAAGCCCTTGTACCTCCTATCCCCACACGCACTGGTAGAGATTAGTTATTGCTTGCTAGTAGAGGATGTTGCTATTTCCCAAACTGCAGTCAGTTGCCAAGTGTTAAAATACTGCACCCATCAGAAGACACATCTCAGAAGCAGCAATATGGTTGTGCTCTTTTTTGACCCTTTTCAGACTGTAGCCACTTATATCCCAATGGACTGGGTTTATCTAGGTGTTTTCTGTGTTGAATATATATGCTGCTCCTGAAATGAGAGGCTCAAATCTCACTCAACTGAACAACTTTAGCTTGTGCTAAAGGAAAACAGAGACATGTAATAAAAAAAGATGTGAAAACCTGTCCACTTCCATGTCATACTATTTATGTAGCCCTGATGCTTTCTGTGGTTTCTTGCCTTTGGATATTTACAACACGATGCCATGCTTCAGTACTTCAGCTTTTACTGCTACTCGACTTTAAAAATACATCACTGGAAGACAGCAACACAACAATGCAGCTTGGAGAGGGAATTCAAGCGGGACATTCCAGTCTTCTGCTTCCTGCTGTAATGTGCAAACTTCTACAGACAATGATTTCATCCTGCAAGCTAGTGCAGGAACTGCTCTTGGACCAGTTGTCTTTACCACATCCTATTAGAGGCTTTATTGAAGAAGTGTATGTACCATAGAAGCATAGAATATTAGGGTTGGAAGGGACCTCAGGAGGTGTCTAGTTCAACGCCCTGCTCAAAGCAGGACTAACCTCAGTTAAATCATCCCAGCCAGGGCTTTGTCAAGCTGCACTTTAAAAACTCTAAAGATGGAGATGCCACCACCTCCCCACGTAACCCATTCCACTGCTTCACCACTCCCCTAGAGAAAAACTTTTTCCTAATGTCCAACCTAGACCTCCCCCACTGCAACTTGAGACTGTTTCTCCTAGTTCTGTCATCTGCCACCATTGAGAACAGCCTAGCTCCATCCTCCCTGGAACCCCGCTTCAGGTAGTTAAAGGCTGCTATCAAATCCCCCCTCATTCTTCTCTTCTGCAGACTAAACAAGCCTAGTTCCCTCAGCCTCTCTTCGTAAGTCATGTGCTCCAGCCCCCTAATCATTTTTGTTGCCCTCTGCTGGACTCTCTCCGATTTGTTCCCATTCTTCCTGTAGTGGGGGGTCCAAAACTGGACACAGTACTCCACATGTGGCCTCACCAGTGTCAAATAAAGGGGAATAATCACTTCCCTCGATCTGCTGGCAATGCCCCTACTAATGCAGCCCAATATGCCGTTGGCCTTCTTGACAACAAGGGCACACTGTTGACTCATATCCAGCTTCCTGTCCACTGTAACCCCAGATCCTTTTCTGCAGAACTGCTGCCTAGCTCGTCGGTCCCCAGTCTGTAGCTGTGCATGGGATTCTTCCATCCTAAGTGTAGGACTCTGCACTTGTTCTTGTTGAACCTCATCAGATTTCTTTTGGCTCAATCCTCCAATTTGTCTAGGTCACTCTGTAGCCTATTCCTACCCTCCAGCATTTTCTACCTCTCCCCCTAGCTTAGTATCATCTGCAAACTTGTTGAGGGTTCAATCCACCCCATCCTCCAGATCATTAATGAAGATGTTGAACAAAACTGGCCCCAGCATCGACCCCTGGGGCACTCCACTTGTGTCCGGCTGCCAGCTAGACATTGCCAGCTCTCTATCCACTTTATAGTCCATCCATCCAACCCATACTTCTGTAGCTTGCTGGCAAGAATACGGTGGGAGACCATAATAAAAGCTTTGCTAAAGTCAAGGTATATCATGTCCATTGCTTTCCCACATCCACAGAGCCAGTCATCTCATCACAGAAGACAATCAGGCTGGTCAGGCATGACTTGCCCTTGGTGAATCCATGCTGACTGTTCTCGATCACCTTCCTCTCCTCCAGGTGCTTCAAAATGGATTCCTTGAGACCTACTCCATGATTTTTCCAGGGACTGAGGTAAGGCTGACCAGTCTGTAGTTCGCTGGAGACTCCTCCTTCCCTGTTTTGAAGATGGGAACTATATTTCCTTTTTCTAATCATCTGGGGCCTCCCAATTGCCACGAGTTTTCAAAGACAATGGCCAATGGTTCTGCAATCACATCAGCCAACACCTTCGGCAGCCCCGGATGTATTGTAATGTCATCCAGACAGTGACCTCTTTGTGCAGTACTGATCATCTGACTCCTATCACTTGATATAGTAAAGAATAACTCAGAAAGAGCCCAACATGGAATCATTCACAGGAGACGGTGGGCCCTCTCATGGGGTTTACTCCTCACCCTAAGATGCCTCTTTGAGGCTCATTTGGGGATCAGCTCTCAGCCAGCTTGATGCCTCCTCTTTCGGTTGCTCACCCTGTGGTCGGTCTCTCTCTCTCTGTGTGACCCTGCCTTCCAGCCAGGTCACTATAGCCTGCCCTTCCAAGGTAACAAAGGCCACTGGCCAAATGGCATCTCCAGACTCAGACACTCTTCCAACCCACGGCCCAGCCTGTGTCACTTTTCCGATGGCAGGCAGGGCCTGCCCGCTGCTCGGGTTCCAGCCCAGGGAGGCTATGCCCAGAACTACCGTCTGCTCAGTCTCTGGCCTTGCTGCTGTTTCCCTGGGCTCTTTCCTACCTTTCTGTCCTATCTTCTGGGCTTCCCCCCAGGGCTTCCGTAGCTACTTCACCTAATCCGGGTCTTGCTAGAACCTACAGTACAAGGTAGGACCCTAGGGCTTACTCTCCTGCTAGATCTCCTCCTTGTACTAGCCAACTTCCTTCTTCTCTAGCTCCTCCCTGCTGCCCCTGCTTGCTTTCCACTTCCTGGTTTTTGCTTAATCCACCTGTCCCTGTCCAGCTGGGCGTCTATCAGCCCTGACTCTCCAGCCTGTCCCCGGCTGAACTGGCCCTTTTCCCCTATTCATGCCTTGGGTGGGGTAGACACCAGGGCACAGGCACGCTGTGAGGAAGGAGTGTCTTTCCATCAGCAGAAGAGAACGAGAGAAAGACTGTCTCAGTTCAGGGCAACGGCACCTGTATTCCCACTCTACGATCCACTAAGTGCATCCACTCTAGGCTCCCAATTCCCAGTTGTCACCTCTGCTACGTGGACAGCTGCATCCCCCTCCCTCCTCTCTGGGGGTTTTAAGGCTGCACAGCTCCCTGCCTTATGCTGTGATATCCCCAGCAAGCCAGAATGCCTAAATAGGCCAGTGCCTGTGATTTGCTGAACAGTGCCCAGACTTACAAGTTACCACACAGCTCCTTCTGAGCAAGCACATTTACTCTTAAGGTGGAAGCATTGGAGAGAAAACTTATTTAAATGATAAAAGAACCTGTGGGCAGGCTAAAAAGATTGCCTGAGGTCACATCTAGTTCAAACCTACTAGTGCCCTATGTTGTAATCTTTCAAAACCCACAACTGGGTTCTCCCCGGTTACAAGTTCACACCCATCTTAGATCGAGAACCAGAACCAACGGTGGGCAGAACACCTATTTCTTTATACTCCCCAGGCCTTTGCTCTTGGTGTTGTATAACAGGTTGTGAAAGGAAGAATTTAAACCTCATTTTGTATTCTTAAACTCCATCTTGTATTGTTAGCAGTAATTTGCTGGCCTTACAATAGGCCCCATGAAGGACTTCCTAGTAAGTAAAAGTAGCAGATAAAGATGATACAAACTGGCTCTGATAAGCAAGGTTAAAGATAATGGAGGAATGTGCACCTGCATACAGCCACTACTGTTCTGGGGTAAAGGTAATGCTACTGAATATTAATTGCTTAATGAATAATAATTTAGTGTTAATGAAGCAACACGATGCTCTTTGTCCATTTTTGTATAAAAACTGCTGCTTTGTAATAGTAAGGCAGAAGTTGTTGGGAGCCATTTTGGTGACCATCACTTCTCCAAGCTCATAATAAACTACCTCAAAGTATTACGCACTCAAGTCTTTTGTTCCAGGAGGGTCCTGGGGGTCTCCCAGCCTCAGCCGTCCACAAGGTCATCAGCAATGCTTAGCTTTCAAAAGTTTCATTTTTACATAGCCAGAATTGGGGAATTTGCATTAACTTTCCTGGGGAATCCCTATGCAGAATTATCTCAACACTTGTCGTCCCCAAAGTCCATACTCATCTGTCACATTTTCAGTATGGTGATCTGTCACATCTCCCCCCTTGGGAGATTACATACAATACTGGCCCACAATAATACATAAACTTAACACAACAGGATCTTTCAAGAACATGGAAGGAAATGTCCATATCTGTCACAGACTCCTCTCATGTTTTCACATATTTGATGGCTCTCCATAACCTGACACCAGATAAGCGCCATGCAGTCAGTCAACTGTTTGTAGACATATACAATAATCATACTGAATTACCGGTGCTCAAGATATGGGTTAGTGGTAGGCATCTGGGTGCAGAATCTGTCTGCTGCACTCAGCTCCAAAAGGCTGCACCATGAACACACCGGGACAGAAGTGTTGGCTCAGATGACGAAGCGCCTCCTCCACTGCCATTCACTGAAGCCCACTTACAGTCTCCTGTTGTACTCATGCAGCTGAGCTGTCAAGGTGAAAGCAGGAAAATTTCCCCATTTATCATCTGTATTGCTGGAGCACCTCTGGGCCCCATCAGGGACCAGGGCCACCTTGTGCTGAGCAGCATACAACACAGTACAGGGATGCAAACAGCCTGGGGAGCACAAGGTAAGGATGAGATGATTGCTACCTACTGAGCCATCCCAACTCCCCTTCCCACTGAAGTGTGCTGTTTGCCTTGCTACTCAGGCCTTCCTTTAAGAAAAATGTATGACCTTATGGCATCTCTGCTACTGTACCATTAGTCACTTGGGCCTGAATGCACAAAAGCAGGTAGGTGTCTAAACCCCCATTTAGAGACCACTGTGATGCACAAAACTCCTGCTGACCTGGAGGCACTGATCCTCACTCAGCCCCTAAGTTTTGCAGTAAAAGTTCCCTCGGCTCCAGGCACGCACACTGCTTTCTCCCTCTAGGCATCCAAGAGCCTGTCTCCAACCTAAGCTTCAGAGCAATTCACAAACTCTCTGGCTCAAGATACTCTTTACAAAGCACCACACCCAATCATGAGAATGACTCTGCAGCCTTGGGCTTCCAGCACTCTTGGGGAGCTGGGAGATGCAGGATCCAGTGCCCCTGCTACAATCGCTCTTTGATTGTTTATCCAGAGTGCAGCAGCTTCAATAGGAGAGATTGAGAGAGCACCACACCAGCCAGCAGCCAAGCAGAGGTATGTGCCTCCCTGCAGCCAGACACAGGCACCTAACACCAACAGGGCTTAGCATGCCCGCCTCGCGCTGGCATCTCTCATTGGCTACCTGAGGCAGCTCCCCACGTGGCTGCTGGCTTTTGCAACTCGCAGTCTAAAACCCAGTCTCTCCCCATTCATTGCACTGAGGCTTCGGCACCTTCTCAGGCTCTGTGAATTGCAGGGATTTTCTAGGCCCCAGGACACTGAGCATCACAATGCCTAACTCCTCTTGTGCGCAGTCCAGTGGTAGCCGTGTGAGTCCCAGGATATTAGAAAGGGGGAGAGAATATCTTTCATGGGACCAGTTTGTCTCTCTCACCAACCAATAAAAAAATATTACCTCTCCCTTGTCTCTCTAACTCCTTTTCTGCATTCAAGCCTCAGCAGCTATTCAGCGTTTCTGCTCTGAAATGAATATACACGAACCATCACACCTTTCTGGAATCCAAATGCAGGAGTGATTATCCCGACCTATGATCGGGATAATCTAACTGCACTTCAAGACACCATCTTTCACTAGGCTACTCCCGGACCACTACAACAGGCTACCCCCTTCTTGGGGCTTGGGGCAAAGCCACAAGTGAGCCCTTCAGAGACATTCACTGCACTGCCCCGCCCAAACCTCCATCACGTCAAAGCTTTGCGGGAGACGGGAGAAGTGGGGAGAGCCTGGACAGAATGCACAGCTGATAGGCTTTGACTGAGCTCTGTGCTGGTTATACAACTGCAAAAACATGGGCTAAAGGCAAACTCCTGAAATGGCCATCCAGGGGGCTGCTGACATGCTTCCCCTCTAGACCAGAGCGGTCAGTGCAGCTACCAGTATGGACTGGGAGAGGCAGAAAGGAGGAGGCAGCATACAACAATGGAATTCAAAAGCAACACATGCCCCTCTGCCCTGCACATGCAGAAATGAACGTGCAGACTGCAAAAAGCCCCAGACCACCCATCAAAATCAGACTTCCACCACAATGCTGTATACTCCTCACAGGGGACAGATATGCCCGACCCAGTTCTTGGGACCACGGGCAGAACTGGTTACAGTGCCCTTAGTGCTCGATGAATCCCACTTAGGAGAAAGAGGTTGACCCTTTTGCCACCTCAGTCTTCTCCTGGCAGTTCTACATTTCTGATCTGCAGCTCTCGTGGAAATGTTTATTTTTACCTGACTGTCCCTGCAAACACCCAAGACCTGAGGCTATGTGGACCTGGTCTTTGTAGAGTTCCAAGGATTGTGGCTGCATATGATGTCTAAAACACTGGGTCAAGCCCACCCTGTCACCTACACATGGGGGAGTTGGGATTGATCAGGAGTGGACATGGGAAAGGCTTGAGTGCTAGCTCCAGGACATGGCCCTCTCTTCTGCCATTAGCCAACAGAAAGTTACCAACAGGTGTTCCATGAAGTTCCGACTGTAAAGGGCAGGAGGGGCCAGGTCTTTCTGCAGCACTGCCCACCCCAACCATACAGAAAATACTTGAGTAAGAGGATAGTGATCTGTCAAGCACCACCTTACTCCCCCTCCATGCTTTGAGCTCCTTTCTCCCTCCAAGGAGCTCTCTGCTAAAAGCCCTGTCCTGAGATCTACAGGTGAGGAGAGCCAAACCCCTCTCCTTCTACAGGGAGAACTCTTCACTCCCCGTTGCTCCCTTCTTAAAGGGACAATCGGCTTCCTGAATTCCAGAGTCGGCATTTCCAGTACCCTATGACGTAGAATTATGACATGCATACTGAGACCGGGGTGCACTTATTTCATTTAATTTATTCTTGCACAGGACTTCACACTTTTCTTTCATATATCTTTCGTGTGAGTCTTTTCATGTTTCACTCAGCACCACGACGCTAGGCACTCATCTAATGAGACACCCAGTTCGCCCCTTTTCTAGATTTTAAACTTTAATCAGAAGAACCGGTTCCAGTACCATGGAGGGAGTAAGAGAACTAGTCATTGCTCTGAAAACACACTGAACTCATTCAGTCTGGATTATTGCCCAAAATGGGAACTTTATCATTTTTTAAACTGCTGAAGCTGAGTGAGAGATATTCTTTGTTTCCAAGAGGGGTCTTCACATTGCAAAAATACCAGTGAAATAACCAAGCAAGTTAGAACATTCCTTCTCATTCAAGGCCAGTCCTTAAGATAAATGCTGCTGTGGAAATCATTGCTGGTACATTTTTAATGAAACACATTAACTACATGAGCTTTATGGCAACATGAGTTACCTAGGGAGGTGGTGGAATCTCCATTCTTAGAGGTTTTTAAGGCCTGGTTTGACAACGCCCTGGCTGGGATGATTTAGTTGGGGTTGGTCTTGCTTTGAGCAGGGGGTTGGACTAGATGACCTCCTGAGATCTCTTCCAACCCTACTCTTCTATGATTCTAACATCTGTGTCACACTGCAGTCTAATGCTCACTACGTAGTACTAGCAACAAACATTTTTGTCACCATGACAAGGAGCAACTTCAGCCATAGGATGTGCACCTGATGGAAAAACGTTTCTCTAATATTCAGATGGTCACCAGTTACAAATTGAAAGCACTAAAGAGGAATTATATAAGAATAATGCTTTCATTATGTGCTCCAATGTCCAGTCTGTGTTCAGTTAAATTTGACCTTAATTTTATAACCAAAGCAATTTTTATATTCCTGGGATTTCCCCTCTGCTCTCTCTCACCATGTTAGTTCTTGATAATTATTTCCTTCCTATTATACAATTTAGTTGGTGGGAATCTGAAACCTCTTATTAAAATAACATAACAAAGAAGAAAGTCGGGATAGGTTTGGGTTCCCTAATCCATGGCACAACCTAGTCATTTAGTTATAATGAACAGCAATTTAGAAAATACTATCTTTTGAATGGTAGAGTGGTTTTCACAGGGAGAGTAAGTAACCACTGGAACAATCTACCATGGATGTGGCAGATTCTTTATTACTTAAGCCCTCTAAATCAAATTTAGATGCCTTTTTAGAAAAACACTTTGTAGCTCACTCAGGAGTTATTGGTTTTGATGCAGAAGTAACCAAATAGAATACCATGCCTTGTGCTCATGGGTGGACTGGCCATCTGGAAGTTCTGGCAAATGTTAAAGGGGCCAGAGCACTCAAGAGCTGGTGGGCTACCACAGAAGCCTTTCATCAGGCCCTCCAGCTGGGCCTAGCCAAGCAAGGCAGCCATTCTCTCCTCCTGGCCCCGCCCCTTCTCCCTGCCCTCTCCCACCACATGGGCCCAGCAGCATCCTGGCCAGTATGCTTTAAATGCCAGAGCCAATTTTTAGTCCCAATCCGTCACTGCTTGTGCTATGCAGAAGGTCCGACTAGATGATTATAATGGCCTCTTCTAGCATCAAATCTATGAAGCCTCATCTCTTCACAATGAGAAGATGTTCACACTTGCTCTGTTAGCGCACTGGTGAGCATAGTAAGAGCTCCTACTTAACAAAAGAAAGTTCCAAATACAGTAAGTTACCTGTATGGTATGAAGTCTGCTTCCAGATCGAAAGAACCCCCCCATCAAATTTACAACCTCAACACCAACTGAATTATCATCATTTACTTAAGAGAAATTTGGAGCTCTCAACAGACAGGCATTAGAAAGCTGAAAGTGTAACCTTAACTTCAAACCTACACCCTAAATAGCATTAGAAAGTCTAGAAATGTACAGAATACATCTGAAGAACCTCGCGGCTCTGCTACAGTCTCTGGCCAGCCTTGCATCCCCATCGTAGTCTGCATTTTACATGCCGTGTATCTGATGGGCGTTAGGTAGGATCATAGCTCACAGCTGTGGAGATGCTACTTCTACTGCATTTTCACAGTTGGCACGGGGAATCAAGGAATTACAAAGTCCACAGCTTTGGAATGTACATGTTTATATGACACAGTGGTAAAATGGCCCCATCACCCAACAATCCCCAGTGTAAACTACGTAACATTTCAGTCCAGTGTTCAGAAGGCTAGCAGCACCAGAAGCAGTAGATACCAATGCTAGGTCTTAGTGATACAGTACTTCAAGGTAGTTCTGAGAAAGTTAAGAGAAGCTTGAATTATCTCTGACGCCACGAGTCTCATCACGTTCACAGACATGCATTTTAGAAATGCACAGTAAACAGGTCTCAGCAACCCCTTAATCCCCAGAGTCTGTCTCCACTACAGTCTTGCCACCAATTCGAGACACAAATACAAGAAAGTCTGCACCCCGGCACAATGTATAATTGCTGCACAACAGAAACTCAGCCAGCTACCATGAGTCTGGCTGGAAAAAAGATATCAAAACCACAACCCCCCTGGAGAGAGGCTATTGCTCAGCTACAGAAAATGAAATCCAATTCACACGTCACAGCATTTTATGCTCATGGACCCATCAGTATTCCCACAGTTCTTGCCTTCATCTTGGTCAGCCTAAAACACCCTGGTATGCATGCCCTCCCTTTTACAACTTCAGGAGTCCTTCGGAAGGAAGGACACAAGTTTTCTCCCATATCCCATTTTCAAATGCCAATTCTGACAAATTCTCCACCTGCTCTTTGTTCTAGTCTAAAGATCATGTTTCTTATCATTAATTTCTAGTAGATGGCATTAACCAAGAATCAGCTGTTTTATTTAATTCTCTTCTCCTCTAAACCAAATATGGATTACTGGCAAATTCACATTAATCTGCCCAACACCAACCATTATGTCGTACGGGTGTTAAATCTTATAAATTTACATTATATTTTTAGGAATCCATTAAGCTTTTCCCAGGATTCTTCTCTCCCTTCTGTAATCAGATGACAAAGACTAAGACAGACTGAAAATAGCATACCATTTAATCAGTGTCCTGTAAATTCACCTGAGCCAACAGCTCCATAGAAATGACTACATGACCTCAGGTAGTTCTCTTAATTCTCCCAGGGAAGAGGGGGCAAGAAATCTTCTTATATTTAATCCAAAAAAGCTACTGTCATTAAACATCTGTAGTTATTTTTCTACATTCAGACTCCAATAGTAACAGAAAAATCAAAGAAAAGATTCCTACTTGAGTGATTTTCTAGCTTTAGAACAGGACCAAGAACTTGGTTTCATTGAATAATCGCTCTCTTACTTCCTTTTGATTCTTTTCTGGGAAGAATTAAGTGACAGGCAGTTTGTGCTATCATTAACTAGAGTCTCTGACTAGACTACAGGCCAAGCTACTATAAGTGGTTACCTGATTAATACTGCAACACCAAGGAGACTGCAGAGCATAAGATGTTCCCTGAAGATTAGACCTGTATGGTCTATGCTGTTGCACAGCTGGTAATGTGTGCAAAGCATGGTATAACCGCGCATTAAATTATCCTCAGTACACTCCAGTGAGGTAGGCAAGAATTATCACCCCCATTTTACGGATGGGGGATCAGACACAGATGAAGGCTACATATTTGCAGCAGGAGTCAAGATTAGAACTTGAGAATACCCAGTTCCCAACCTGGTGCTCAAATCCACTAACCCACATGGCTTCATAAGTAGCATTTCAACATCTTTCTGAGCGCTTAGCTGAGGAACAGCAGAAAGTGGAAGAGAAGAGCTATGTTTGCAGTGCCACAGCTTAGCTCAGCTCCCAACATGTCTTGGCTTAGGCAGAAAGAAGCTCTTGCTTAGTTAAGCAGTGACAATTGGATTTCCAGTACCAACACATAGCTGCCATACTAGGTCATTTGACCAATTGTTTATTCCTCTCCCATCACCTCACAGCCCTCTTCACTCCCTCTAGTCCTCTTCTTTTTCACACTGCCTCGCCCGTCATTTCTCCTTTTACTCTCACTATTTCAAGGAACACTCAACAGTATTTCTCATTACTAGCTTGCACTTTAACAGTATTTTCCACTATAGAGATATATACAGGGTTATATCTTTATTGCTAGAAAACAAACATCTCTTCAAAGATTTTTTTTTCCACAAGAACAGCAAGTTAAAGAAATCAACCATTTTTCTTGAACTTACTTTACAAGTTATTCTCATTCTGTATAAGCATATTATTCATAGATTCCATGGCCATAAGGGACCATTGTGATCATTGAGTCTGACCTCATGTATAACAGGTCACAGACCTTCCCCAAAGTAATTCCTAGGGCATATCTTTTTAGAAAAAAATCTAGTCTTAAATACAGTTCCACTCATACTGTTGTCAATGACATGCATATTGCTGATATGAGGTTCTAATCACACTAACCCTTCTGAGTTGTACCCTAACAGTGTAAGCTAACACCACTAGAACGACAAGTTGTTGAGTTTTTAACCAAAGAGACAACACAATACAAGATTCTGATACACCTGGTCAGAGATGCAGGAGATAACTACAGAACAGTGTCTCCACCCAGTTCACAAGAGTCATTAGCAGAGGTGGTTAAACACAGCAAAAATCAGTTTTAATATGAATGCAGTCGATCTAATCCACAAAGCAAATATCTACACAAGTTTTACATCAACAAACTAAACTCAGAAAGGTGGCTGTTAATGAACATTTATGTAACAGAAAACAAAGACCAATTCAAACCAGTGCATCCCTTTTACAGGTCACTTCCTGCACAAACAAATTTCAGCAAGTCTAAGATGTAATGCAATAAAGGCACAGAATTCTGGTTTGCTTCACTAGCTAAACTAAAAGATCCATTCAACTGAACAGAGTATCACACTATCGCCACTGAGCTGGGGAACCATCAAAAGAGCCTATAGCAAGAGATGACTGTCTACAAGGAAAGTCTTGTCCTGCCACGCTGGCACTAAGACATGAGCACTTCTCTGATAAGATTAAGGGAAACACTGCTGAATCAATAAGCCCATTTTTTATTGTTTACTCATGACTCTATAACAAAGTATATCAACTGTAAGCTTCACGTACTGTTTAAAACATGTATTTTCCTAACTAATTTATAATATACTTCCCTGAGAGTTTGCTTCCATCACACACGGACATGTTGGCTATTTACTGAAGTGTTACTTGTGAGTCCTCAGGGTCAGTTGGGAAGACTGATGCAATAACATCAGCATTCACTCCGCAGCCAACATTAGCAGTGTAGAAGCACAGGTCATGAAACATCCACTGGGCTGGCCACTGTGCCTGACACTCGCCTCCCGAAGCAAGTCCTCTTTCAGTTAAGTCAGGGAAGAAGGGCTTCCAGGGAGCAGTGGAAGCACTTCAAAGACATACTGAAAGTAGGCCTTATGAAACATGGCATCAGTCCAATAAACGGGGAGGACTTGGTATGGAACAGAACACAGTGGTGCCATATCATACACCAAGCTACCATCATTCGTCACTTTGAGGAGAACAGATGTGCTCATGGGACAGAGAAGCGACAAAGGATGGAAGAAAGAACACAACACTCCAGCCAACAAATATGTCTCCTCCACAATGACATCTGTCACCTCTGTGGGAAAATCTACAGAGCACAAATTGGGCTCTTTAGCCACCTAAAAATCCATCAATGAACCTTTGTGCTGATATCATCCCTGTATCAACGAATAGCCGAAGACAATGACATGTGAAGTAGGGGCTACTCAAACATTTTAAGAAAAGAAGTGGGAGGGTAATAAGAGTTTTGCAGCATTTATTTTTAGAAATTCAAAAAAAAAATCAAAACTTATTTGCATTAAAAAGGCATAGGCTCTGCCAACATGAAAAAGGATAGGCCACATTTCCAGCCTACCAATCCTCATTCCTTCAAATAAATACGTTTTATTGCACCATTGCTTTAGAGCTGGTACAGAATTTCTACCCAATCAATAATTATCAACATTAGTATAACAGTATTAAGCTTATCAGAAACACCAAAGAGCTTAAATATGTAATAACTATTGCACTGGGAACTTTTAACATGTTGGCAGATTTCCTATTGATTTAGTAATATTTTACAAAATACGATAACTAATCAATTATGTGCTTAGCACAGTAACTGTAACCAAGGGATCATTCTTTTAAAAGGATCAGTGTTTTTACAAAGAACTTGATTTCTGCCAACACGTGCAGCAAATCTTTCTTGCATTTTCCATTGCCTGTGATAACAGCTTAACAGGACACCTTTAACATGGATAATCTGGGACTTGACCATGAGAAGAAGTGGCAAACAGCAGCTTATCTCCCAGTGACTTTCAGTGCAAACTGGCAGAGGAAACAAACACTGATTTTTATTTTAACTAAAAAAACCTGACAAATAAAAATACATTTTTCAAATTTAAATTAAACTCAGATTTATTTTTTGAAATTAATGTATTAAGATTAAGTTTGAAATTATAACCTATTAAAATAATTTAAATTAAATACAAAAATTATATTAATGTCTGCTGCAAGCTTTAAAGAAAGTCAGATCATTGAACTGGTGGAAGTCGCTGGCTAAGCACCTCGAACTACAGTTCGCTGATGTGCTAAACCAGATTCTGACAGCAGTAGTTCCGTCGGCAGGTACAGATAGAACATTTGCTTCATTTCAGTTTATTCAACTAGTTCAGTTCAATGGCTAGTTCATTCAAAGTTAAGAAACCAACTTGGGAGTTGAAAAAGCAGGAAAACTTGTTATCTTCTTTCACTCTCTGAATGAACTACAGAAGGATAAATTCTACGGGCTCTAAAATCTCGAAGGAAATGGTGACCAGAAACAATTAGTGCAATTCATTAGCTACAGATATTTCCCTTGCTTAATAAATCAGTTAGTTTTAAATGCAAAACATGTTTTGAGTAAGTTTTTTCTTCTTATGTATCTAGCGCTTCAGTTTTATTTAACAAAAAAAAAATGCTGGTTTTGTATTTTTAACTGAAATTTACTTTCTATCCAACTAGAGCTTGCCACAAATTACAAATAAAAAATTATTCTAGTAAATAAGAAGTGTATCATTCACCATTTTCTAACAAACATAAAAATGTAAACATTAATCTGAATCATAGTAAATTAATTAATTGCTTAAATAAATGCCTATAGATATAGCATACCCCCTTGATTAGCAAAAAGAACCACCAAATGCAGTGTCAAGACTATATTTAGTTGAAAACAACATTTTTTAATGGTAACCAACTAAAAAGGATCAACCTTTCTTTAGGAAAAAGTTAATACACACAAATGCAAAACAAAATCCAGTATATAAATCAAGCTTTTCTGCTTGCTGATTTAAATCAATCCACCCTACAAAAGCTGGGGACCTAACTACTCTCTGTGTTTCTGAAACTCTATGGGGGAGAGGATGTGGGCTTGCTCAATTTTCTCCTTTGTAATATTTTGTTTAGAGATTTATTGTATTTTTGTTCTATATTTATCAGCCATCTGAGGTGCTGGGCATCTGCAACAAAACAAAGTTCCCGGTATGTATGTACAGTTTGAGGTGGCATTTTGGCCCTTTTCCTGTAGATCTGATTGAACCATAGCTTAAGTAGTCTTGGAGGAAAATCGAATAGCCTATTTATAGCAAACTACATTATCCAAACCCAACATTCTCTAGTAGGGAAAACCTGGACACATTTAACAAACCATGCTAGAGCTTCACAGTTTATTTACATTTTACAGCTAATCCTCTATCCTCTTAAGCCAACTCAACAGAACTGATTCAGCTTTATCCATGACTTTCCACAGCCTGGACATTAGACACCCAGCGGTTATATAAAGCAAGGCTTGCCTCACAGATTGTGATTAGATTGACCTCTTGCTCCATTAAAACAAATAACATTCTTTAGAAGAATGCAAGCCTAGGACAAAACAGCCACAGCAGCTCTCTTTAAAATAAGGTAAGAAAAAAGAAAACCAGCTCCCATGGCAGGCTGGACCCAAGCTCTATTACAGCAGGTGCCCCTGTACAGCAATTGTGTCTATGAAAACCAGCAGCCTGTAATTTATTTATAAATAAAGGAGAGTAAATTGACACCTGATATTGGGGTTTCATTCAAAGCCAACTCCGATTTTTAAAGTGAACTTCAACATGAGTCACCTGGTGCTAAATCTGCAGAAGCGCTCAGCAGCTCCCCTGAAAACAATGGAGAGTTCTCCTCTTCTCCCACCTGAGAGCAGGAGCACCTACATGCAGAGAGCCTTGGAAAACACGGGTCTGATCCAACCTGGCAATTCCTGAGGTCCTTCTAACCCAGTGTCCTGTTTCCAACAGTACAATAGGTACAAGGTGCTTCAGAGGAACATGCAAGAAAGCCACATGGGCTTGCCATGGGGAATTCTGCCTCTCCCGCATTTGATCTCATTTGATCTCTAATAGATAGAGAACCCTAAAGCACATGGTTTAATATCTTCCACAAAACTGCTGTGTTCATTAGTCATGCTAACCCTGTAAAATTCTTGATATCAACCTAAAAGGGATTGGACATTTAAGTTCTTGGCCTCAATGAGTTCATGTGGCAGTGAGTTCACACACTGTGTGAAAAAGTATTTCCTTCTTATCAGTTTTGAATTTCCCACCTTTTAATTTCATGGCACGTCGTCCTGTTCTTGTGTTCGGAGACAGGGAGAGCAGAAGCTCCTGATTTACCTTCTCTAGAAGACCATTCATTATTGTAGGTACATTGACCCTGCCCCCTCTCATTCATTTGCTTTCTAAGAACAATCCCAGGCTTTTCCATCTCTCTTTGTAGGAAAGTTTTTCCAGGCCCTTGTTCATTCTCACACTTCTTCTCTGAACTCTTCCAGTTCTACAGTAGTCTTTTTAAGAAGGGGTGGCCCGTACTGCACACCATATCCAGAGGGAGCCTTTGCTTACCTCTGGCCATGAGGAAAGTTGACCATTACATCCTATTCTTTGCTTCCGGTATCCTAGTTTGTTTCTCTTGAAAATCTGGCCATTTCTGTCCCACCATTCTAGTGTTTGGCCAGTTCTCTGCACCCAATATAACTGCCAATCTGAGCCAGTCTTGGGCTGTATTAATGTGGACTTGAGACATCAGCTTAATATGCGAACACAGATTGCTGTCCATAATGAAACTTCAGGATTTCCCACAGGCTTCTCCACACCACCTAAACTTTGGAAACTCACCCCAAAACATGCAGAAGTATCCTACACAGACTGCAATCTAGCTGAATGCTAGCTGGCTGAGATTCAACCCAGACCAGCAAAAGACTTCCCCTCTTTAATTTAACACCTTATTTCTGATTTGGTTTTGTTTCATTGTTCTTAAACATTCTCATAAGAACTCTCTAAAAAAGCAATCAGATCATTTTAATTCTTTGATGTCTGACAAAAGTTAGCACAAGTAACCTCTCCCCCCTCCCAAATGACACAAGTTAACGCTTGGCCTACACTAGAGATTATGTCAGTATCATTTACATCACTTGGGGGTGTGAATAATCCACCTGAGTGACATAAATTACACCAACCTAAGCGCCAATGTGGACAGAGCTATACTGGTGGGAGGCCTTCTCCGACCAACATAGCTACCAATACTCGCAAAGGTGATTTTATTATGCTGATAGGAAAGCTCTCTCACCACTGTAGTGCTTCTAGTGTAGATAAGCCCTAACTTTTGACAGCCAATTGCCACATTTTCCTCCATGCTCTTTCTACACTTTGATAAAACAAATTTTTAGAAAACAATACTTGTTTTTTCTACAGCATAGCATTACCTCACACACCCAGAAGAAAAAGAAAACACGTCAACCTCTTCAGTAAAATGCAAAGACTAAACTTCTTTTAAAAAAAGTAGAAGCTTTTGGGTGCACAGCATTTTTGAAAATCAGGTAACTCTGGAGCCTGGCTTCAGGCAGTTTTGAAAATCTGGACATAGTGCTTTCTTAGATGTCCAAAATTACAATGCATACCACAGAGTGCATAAAACTCTTTTGTCCTGTAATAATTCTTAACTGAACAACGGGCTGCCTTTCAGGTTAAAAGGATAAGATCAAATTAAAAATATTTAATCTATTTCAAACTGAAGATTCTGTTCATAAAGTTTTCCAAGTAGAAAAAAGTATTCCTACACCACCCATAACAATTAAATGTTATCTAATCTCCGAGCTGCAACAGATTCTGTGAACACATAGCAACCATTCTAAGCATCCTTTTAACTAGTCAAAGCATTCACACCAAAGAGCAACACACACAATTTATCAGTGCTATTGATGGGAGTTCATTGTGTAGGCATACAGATTCCAACTGAAATTTCAGTTCATTTACTCTTTCATACAGCTACCAAAAAAAGAAGTCAGGGGAAAATCTGAGGGCAACAATTTCAGGAAAGTAAACACAAACAGGGAAAGGGGTTTTTTTAGGTCTGGCTGGGGTTTTTGTTATGCCTCTCTCAGACAGGTTAGTGGAAGTACTCAACAGCTTTTGCCAATGCTGAGAGAGAGTGTAGTTTTCTTTTGTACTTCACTTTTAGAATGCATTTAGTTCACCTGAAAAGCACTAAGTGGAGTTCTCCATTTATCACTGCAGGCCCAATCAGGGACCATTAGGGAACATCCCTAGTGCAGTAAACACCCAACAGCCCCAAAAGTAGGCACACGAGGTGCATATTGCTATTATTTGTGTATTTTCCTTCTTTTCTTTGCATTTAATTTTTTTTTGCTTTGCTTTTTAACTGATTCCATTCAATGTGAACGCCAGGTATGTTAGCGATCAAGGAAAACTGCATTGTCTCCCCACATCAGAGAAAGCCAGGTACATACCTCAGATTTCATTAGCTACCAATACATACAAGCAAAGACTCACATAAACAGAAGCTCATGCTTGCCTTCAGTCATTTACATTACTTAATACACTGTGGGGGAGATATCATTGACTGAGCCAGGACATAGGCTCTTTAAAGCAGAGAGCTGATATTTGTGCCACACCCGAAAAAAAGTTTAAATTATCCACATTATACCACATGAGCTGAAGCAGCAGCCCTCCTATCCTCAGTTTAAGTCCTATTCCACCTCCTTTCCAATGCAAAATCTTTATAAATAAAATATATTTCAAAGTACTTGCATGAGTGAGGATAAAAAGCTATAAAGCTCAAAGATTATGCCAACATGCACACTGATTGCTAAAGCACCTTTTTCTGGTTCTCCTTGACGCTGTAGCAGCAAAGGTGGCAACAATCTTATAAAATGAGACAACAGCATCTGCTTCCATACTGAGCGGAAAACAGAATTCAAAACACAGGCCCTCTGAAAATTTCCATTACCAAGATATGCGCCATTATGATAAACTGTCACCTTTCAAATGCTAGTTTTAAAGTTTCACATATACTTAAAGTTTTTAATTGGTTTTAAAAAAATATTTAAGTTATTCTCCAAACAGCAGCTCTCAAACTGAGGTCTGAAAACCACTCCTAGATAGTCTGCAGAGCTGTTTAACAAAGAAGAAACAGTTAGTCTTTAAAGTGCTACAGAACTCTCATTTTTGCTGTATACAGACTAACACAGCTACCCCTCTGAAACTTTTTAACAAAGAAGATTAAGCGCCCATCAGTATTGAGGAAGTGAGTCTTCATCCTAGATCTAGTCAGGAATCTGAGGCTCTCAGAAGTCTTTTTTAAAACAAAACAAAATCAAACAGAAACCTTCTTTGCATCTGCAGTGGCAGCTTCATAGCTTTCTTTTTGGTTATCTGAGTGTGTAAATTCAAACACGACTGAGTTACAGACAGCCCCAGTAGTGAAGGGGAAGCAACCAAAAGTGAACAGAAAAATGCAGAATGATCTGGAAACCATTAAACCGGTGAAACTTGGTGGTTCAGTCTTAATCAAGTGAAGACACTACACTGAAGGATGAAAATAGACCATACAGACAGAAAAGGGGGTGGGCAAAGGGAAATATGACCAAGCAGCAGCATCCATCTCAAATTAAGTTTATTTTAAGCCCGTCTCCTTTGTACCATACTAATGTTTTCCCAAGTAACCAAGAACTGTAGTTGTAGGAATGGGAGGGAATCAGGCTGAGAAGAGAATTATCTAATAAAGTCACCAAAAAACAAACAGCTCTGGAAACCATTGCCCTGGAGTGACATTTAAATCATGTAACAGTTACTAGAGCCAAGCTGATGTGCACCTTACCTGGAAAGGTGTGTGGGTTGGGTGACCCTCTCTTAAGGCACTTAGAACAGAGGATGTGCACAGTGTAGTACAGACCGGGCCATTCTTGAAGCAGTACATTCAGTTCTTCCACTAAGGGGGTAATAGCTTGCCAGGCTGTCCATATATTTGGTAGAGATGCATGGCTAGCAATAGATAGAGTATCTGGTTGCAGTGTGCTCCTAGCGGGCCTATAACTAACCACCACAGGCACCTTCCCCCTGTAGGCATGAATCTGATATTTGCCATCTGACCGCTGAACCACATGGCTGTTAATCTGGACACTGTAGCGTGCAAATAACCCAGGTGGGAAGATGAAGGGGAAGGTGTATTCAATCTGCAACTGTTCAATGACAAAAGACTGTCCACTCAGGTTGGTACCATTGATCCACGCCTCTGCGTGGGGGACTTCATTCTTTACGTAGCAAGGGAACTTGTACCAGGCAGTGGCCCCGTTCAGGGGTTTGCATTTGGGCTTATTGATGCAGTAGCAGAGCCCCATTTTCTCCAGCAGCTCCAGGATAAGATGCAGGTCCTCCCGGCTCTGGATATGGGGCTTGAGAAGCAGGCGGATAACGTGGGCAGGAAGAAGCCCATGCAGCAGGAACCCTTCCACGTAATGGTGGAGCTGGGTGGTTCTCAGTTCATCTATATGGGTGTCGCTGAGCAGTTTCTGCAGCAGCACCGTGGCATCCCGCTGGCAGAAGATGTTGAGGATGTCAATGAGCCTGGGCAGGTTGTGGAATACGTACTCCCGCAGGGTCAGGTGCTCCTCGAAGTACAGCAGCTTACCACTTTCATGCAGATAGGACAGGGCGCTCTGGAGACGGTCCTCAGTCAGGCCTGCCTGCAAGCCCAGCCTGGCCGAGTCCCACCAGCTGAGCCACAGTTGCTGCGCCTGCGGCTGGAAGTGCAGCTCCTCCAGCACCTGCCAGGATTTTGGTAGCACCCGGTGCAGGTTTGGGAAGATGTCCCGGTGCTCAGCTACTGAGAGCAGCTTATCCCGCAGGCGGCGCACCTGGTAGCGGTCCTGGCAGCTGATGGGCAGCACTGGTGAGAGGATCTGCGGCCGGTGGTTGAGCAGATATTGGAACTGAGCCTTCTTGCGCCGCAGGTTCTTGTCTGAGACGCCGTAGAAGGCAGTATGGGGGCCGGAACAGCGCAGGTCAAAGTCCTGTCCCAGGGCTTCATCCACCTGCTGGGCCAAGCTCTGGAGTCCCTCGGCATCCCGCTTCTCCTGCAGGGCAATTTGCTGGTGGATGTCCAGGCACTTCTCCTCCAGCTCCCGCTCAGCACACAGGTCAGCATGGGTGCCCACCATGCACACTACAGCATGGGGCACTTTGGCACCAAGCCAGTGCAGGAAGTAGCCCACTGAGGAGTAGAAGCCACGTGGGGTGTAGGCACTCAGATTCACCACCAACACATACAGGGCTCCTGGCGAGAGGAAGAAAGACTGGATCACATCGTAGCTCGGGTCACCCGCCAGCTCATACACTATGAAAGTCAGACCCCTCTCTGCATCTGCCGTCCAGTCCGTCACCTCGATGCCCTGGCTGATGCCTGGCAGTCCTGCTACCAAGGGTGCAAGGGGGGCATCTCGCTCCAGCAGCATGGGGCACTGTCCTAGCTGGGCTTCCCCATTCACTTTTGGGGATAGACACAGGAGGGCGTCACAGTGTTCAATAGGATGATGCTCTAGCTGGGTTTTCCCAGCGGCTTTAAGGAACAGGTCCTGCTGCTCTGTAGAGGCATGTCCTAGCAAGGAGCCCTTTGAGGATGAAGCATCTCGGGGCTCAGTAATGGGGCTGTGTCCTAGCTGTGTTTTCCCAACACCTTCAGGAGCTGGGACCAGGATGATGTCTCTTTGCTGCTGCATAGGAAATCCTCTGGGCTGGGTTTTCCCAGCCTCTCTGCCGGTTGCAGTCTCTCTCTGCCTCTCCTCCTCCATTAGGCACCGTCTCAGCAGGGTCTTGCCAGCATCTTTCAGGCCCATGAGGACTAGCTTGAGCCGGGGCTTGAGAGCAGGCTGGGAGTGTGCCAGCTCCTGCTGGTAAGCGGCAATGTAGGGGATGCCCTTCATGCACACCTCGTAGGGGGGCTGGATGAGCGGGTTGTCCTTGATCTTCCACAGGCTGACCCGGGAGAGCTGCCCAAAGCCCTCAGGCAGGATGGCAATCTGGTTGCCCTGCAGCACCAGCTCCTCCAGGCTGTGGAGCTGCACGATGGAGTCGGGCAGGTAGCGGAGGCGGTTGTTGTCCAGCCAGAGGGTGCGGAGCTGGCGCAGCTGGCAGAGGCGGGCCGGCAGCAGGGTGAGCTGGTTGCGGCTCAGGTAGAGCTCCTCCAGGCCGGGCAGGGCCAGCACGGCCTCGGGGAACTCGGCCAACAGGTTGGAGGAGAGGTTCAGCATCTTGAGGCGCTGCAGGCCGCTGAAGCCCGGCGGCAGGGCCCGCAGCTGGTTGCCGTCCAGCATGAGGCTCTCCAGGGCGCCCAGCTGGCACAGCCCCTCGGGCAGCGCGCCCAGCCCGGTGCCGCTCAGCCACAGGATCTTGAGGCGGCGCAGGGCGGCGATGCCCTCGGGCAGGGCGCGCAGCTGCCGGTTGCCCGAGCAGTCCAGCTCCTCCAGCGCGCCCAGCTGCAGCAGCGGCGGCGGGAAGGCCGGCAGCTGGTTGTGGTCCACGTCCAGCGAGCGCAGCCGCTGCAGGCGGCCCAGCGCCTCGGGCAGGCGGCGCAGGCGGTTGAAGCTCAGGTCCAGCTCCTCCAGCTGCCGCAGCGCGCCCAGCCGCCCGGGCAGCGCCGCGCCGTCCGCGCCCAGCTGGTTGTGGCTCAGGCTCAGCTTGCGCAGCTCCCGCAGCGGCGCCAGCGCCTCGCCGTCGCCCAGGCCGGGCAGCCGGTTGTGGCTGAGGTCGAGCTCGGCCAGGCGGCCCAGGTGGCGCAGCGCGGCGGGCAGGCGCGCCAGGCGGTTCCTGCGCAGGCTGAGGGCGCGCAGGCTGCCCAGGGCGGCGCCCAGCGCCTCGGGCAGCTCCTCC